>NMRB01000184.1:544269-555248 GCA_002633025.1 Notospermus geniculatus | reverse complement strand
AGTGGTCAGGTGTCATTTGGCTCTTATGCTATGTTCAAGTACTACTCCTGAGAGCTGATTTTATGCATCCTCCCACAGCAGGGGTTTTACCTTGCTCCTCTTCATCCACATACACAAACTTTGTGTGGAGTGTACGAAGAGGAACGAGACCAAAGCCCTGCTGTGGGAGGATGATTTTATGAAGAATGTTGTTCCTGGTGTATCTAAAACTAGGAATCCACTGATGATTTTCTGTGTTGCGACTTGCTTTGCAACCTGCTACCTGCGATTGAATACGATCGCAAGGAACTGACACCGGTCGCCGACCGATTGCCGACTGAAATTGACCACATCTTCGCCATTGGTGGAAATCACGTCTAGCAAGTCCACGAGTGCCCAGTTGCAACGCAAAGCAAGTCGCAACGCAAAATCAGCTTGAAAATCAATGGTGGATTCCTAGCTTAAAGAATATCCCTCCAAATATTTACAGATTTACTGACCCGTTGGCACAAACTGTTGATGTTAAATAATCAACAGTAACAACACCGCTACCAGATGAGTTATGATACTACTCTAACTCTTTAACCCTCAGGGCCCATATTCATAAAACCTTGCTAGGCTTAGTTGCCTGCTAAAGTGCCGAGTTTGTACAGGCCGATGTACAGAACTAGCAGCCAACTAAGCTAGCAAGGTTTTATGAATATGGGCCCAGGACTTTAAAATTTTTGTCCCATATTTCCTCAGGAAAATCGGCCTATTTCTACAGAAAATTTCATAAAACCCATGCAAAAAGAGGAGTTGGAAAAGCCAACTACATGTAGGCCTATGTGTACAGCTCAGACTGAAGCAGAGTTGATTTTAGTAATCAGTGTAATGAAGACGGCACCTAAATCAAGCAACCCTATGACTGAGATACCTTGAAATATCAATTTCAGTCGTGGTTGACAACCCGGCCGGGAAATGTCGACTAGAGGGCTAATTGTTTAAAGAGTATTTTAGAGCCAACATTTTTGGGCTGAATACATGTATAAGAATAGAACATAACTGACCTGACAGAACGTTATGAATTCGTAGACTTACATGGTTAACAGATAGTAATAGAAACAGGTCCACCTTTCTTGGTGGAGTACAGTAGAACCTCCCTTAACGGACACCTCTGCCAGGAGGACACCTCTCTAATTAGGACACCAATGTTCCGTCCCAAACTGGTCGTTTCTATTCATTTCAACCTCTATAATCAGGACACCTCACAGTTAAGGACAGCATCTGACAGTCCCGAAGATGTCCTTAATAGAGAGGTTCCACTGTATTTCAACATTACAAATTATCAACAGTATAAAAAATGAGAATTTCCTACAAAACAAGAACAGACTACACTTCAAGAAAATGAAGGAATGTATTGTTGATAAATTAGATTTCTTTACACACTTTGATTTAGATAACATGATTGGCACAATGTACACAACAAGTTCACATCAACTATCAAAAGTGTTACACATGAACAACTACTTTGCAAAATTTTTGTTTCTCGGTATAATTGTGTTAGACTTCTGTAAAAAAAACTAACGCANAGTTAAGGACAGCATCTGACAGTCCCGAAGATGTCCTTAATAGAGAGGTTCCACTGTATTTCAACATTACAAATTATCAACAGTATAAAAAAATGAGAATTTCCTACAAAACAAGAACAGACTACACTTCAAGAAAATGAAGGAATGTATTGTTGATAAATTAGATTTCTTTACACACTTTGATTTAGATAACATGATCGGCACAATGTACACAACAAGTTCACATCAACTATCAAAAGTGTTACACATGAACAACTACTTTGCAAAATTTTTGTTTCTCGGTATAATTGTGTTAGACTTCTGTAAAAAAAACTAACGCACAGTGACACAAACCAGACAAGAGCAATTTGCAGAAAATATATTTTACAGTCTTGAACTTGTATAGGGACTAATTCTCTACTTTCACACACAACCAACACAAGATACACTTTAGGTGGGCGAAGATAACAAAGTTTCAAGTTTGTAAGGATTCTATTTACATGAGGAGAGTCGGAAAAATTGAAATACACTTCACATCAGATAAGATTTTTACAAGATGCAAAACATCTGATCGATATAAATCAATCATTTGTCTGACAGATATTATTTGAACTAGTCATCATACACGTGTTTTGTAAAAACAGCACTTCTACCAGAAATATATTTTTTGTGATATAGGCCTATTTCTGCTCGTAAAGAGTCAGGTCATTGCCCTGCAGTATCTTGAACCATCAAGGATTCAAATCGCCGAGCCTTCGGACTACACTCCATCAAATGGGGCATAGTCTGAAGACAGGCACAAATCCAGTGGGGGCGCACGCCTCCCATTTTGGCCAACAAATCTGTAAAATCGACCGTGAAATTCTGGAATTGGGCGAGAACTTCAATGTTCATAGCACAGGAATGGATGCCCCTTCTTTTCCCAAATCCTGAATCCACCCCTGGAAGATGAAGCGAGCGAAGGTCTTGATATTTCAAGATGACCTGCAGTGGCACCTAATACGAACAATGGACACAGAAATTTCCAGACCTACAGGTAATACTGCTACTGAATGGGGAGATTCTTCTTAATTTCTCATGACTTTGAGTATTCACAAACAGTCACAGAAAAAACTCGATGATAAAGAAACATTGTCAACAAACGTTTTGATGAAGTTTGAAATTAAAATCCCATAATGAGTATTCAGACACTTTTCAAAAGAATGCCACCATATGGAAAATCATGAGAAGAAACCTAATCATGATCAATCAGCCGAGGGGAAAAATCGATAAAAATTTTTAAACCAATGATGCAGAGGATGTCGAAACTAACATTATGACACAGCCTATTGTCTTAAAAGATGAACTGCTTGAATAAATGGAGTGGAAGGGATCATGCACGTGCAAGTCTAAACTAAATGACCAGTGCTAGGATATGTGTCATTTTATCAATTCTACAATACAAAGCATTAAATTTCGACAGACAAAAAGTATGGCAGTTGAAAAATCTCATTCGCAGTCAGATTATCGTAAGGATATGAATATAAATATAAATCCTCCAATTGCTGAGAGACATTCACTCACACAAAGCGCCCATGAAGATTCAAAAACATCTTTGTATCATATCATCATCATCATCATCGCCATCATCATCATACTCTTGATTCATATCGAAAGGCTGGAACTTTGGCTCTTGGGGACGTCCCACGTGCGCGCATGGCAACTCCAAGGTCAGAAACACCTTGATCTACGATAGTATTCCCTGCCTCGCTGATCCCTATTCCCGGACTTTCGACTCCCAGCGACTCGTGGTGGCATTTGAACTCGTGTTGTGCTGATGACCCTGACCCCTGTGGTGGGAGTGATATTGTCCTCTTTGCATACTTTTTGCTGCTTTTGTTCCTCTTCAGCTGTCCTGGTAGGCCAAAGCAACCCTTGCGAATGACCATCCGTGCATTCCCCACCGCTGGCTTAGAGCCTCCATGAGCCAGTAGGGTGCTCAAGTGGGCAGCATACCCATCCACCAATACCTGAAGAAGACAATGGATTAAAGTCAAACCTTTCAATTCAAGAACATCTGCTATGGGTGAGATCCCTCAGGAACTCCCACATTCATAACTTAGTGGTATCCCTCCAACCTGTGCCTACGCCAAAAGTGCTACTACACCCAAGTCATGTTACCCATCATTAGGCATTTGGTAGACTAGTACCTGATGCTACCAACCTGCGCACTGCAGTCGTAGCTTGTTTGGTAGGATCAATATTGGCCGCCATTTTTGGAGGAATTCTGCCAGTGATGTCATTTTATGTAAATTTATTCAATTTTCAATACTGCTGACACAAACTCTACAACAGTGCCGATTTTCTCCACTACGTTACACAAATCTTAAACCTCGTCCCAAGATTGCTGCTGACGTACTGAAAAGCAGGCAGACAAAGGTGACCTCCATTTGACCCAGAAAATCCACCAATCACAAAGGTGTAAGGTACATGTATCACCAAAATAGTTTCTATTCTTATCACCTGCGCCAGCACAGGCCAATCAGCTTCACGAATTCGATAGGCACGACCGTCCTAACATATGCAAAAGTACGATGTAAAATTGTTAGGACCGGGTACCAGTCTAGGCATTTAGCACATTTGACAATTTGTTTTTATCCAACCTGAGCATTCAGGGTTCACATGGATCCGAGCAGAGCACAGAGGGAAAACTGCAGAATTTCACAACAATGCCCCTCACGACAGGAACAAAGATCCTTACTGTTGAAGTTGTGTGCTGCTTCTTGGATGCCTTGCCAACGATAAACATTTGTTCTGCTTTCATTCCAAGACTCTGGTAAACTGATATGTCTTTGCTTGATCCATATGCTGCATGAATCGTAATTTTGGCCTAGAAGAGATGATAACGTACTGAAATTAACACTGTGAGGTAAAATGAAATGGTCCATGGACCATGTGCTCACCCTTTTGGACATACATGTAACAGTGTAATGACAGAGGGAGGAACATGTCAGTTATAAGCAAAAGAATATTTGACTCAGGAAGTCAGCTATCCTAAGTGGCCCTAGAATACTTCCTCGATCTAAAGCAAGGAAGTACAGTACTTCCACACCAAAATGAAATGGTCCATGGACCATGTGCTCACCCTTTTGAACATACATGTAACAGTGTAATGACAGAGGGAGGAACATGTCAGTTATAAGCAATCTGGGTCAAGTTATTCCCAAGTTGCAGGACTGCAATGATTGTTGGGTTTAACTTATGCCACCTGGTGGCCATATTGGATGTCTGGTTGGGCCAAAACTTCACATGCACATAAAGGTCATCTAGAGGGAGCCACATACATGTAGCACATTTGAGCACTCTGGGTCAAGTCGTTCCTGAGTTCTAGCACATTCGATGATTTTCGGGTTACGCCACCTGGCGGCCATATTGGAAGTTTAATCAGGCCAAAATTGGACGTACTTGTAAAGGCTACAAAGCTACTTACTTGTTTAAGTTCAGAACATTCTACCTCCAGTAGTTAAGGAGCTATGGGCCAACACCCAATAAATATTGAATGAAGAATCGAGTGCCAAAAAAGGCATTACGGCTATCAACTCTACAGAGAGTTTGCTTACCTGACAACATCAACTGCACCAGCTCTGACCTTTGGATCTTTACCCATGATTGAGACACTGGCTGTAAATGCACCATCAATACTGAAAACAACACTCTCTGTATGGGGTGGCAGCACTGTCAGGTAGAAATCAACAGTTGTATGGTCACCTCTGAAACAGAAAATTTCAATTGAGTCTTAGAATAGCTCATGATGCAGAGCAAAAAACAAAGTGGGATATGCCTGGGCACTGATTGGCTCTCATGGAATATTGGAGAATAACTGACTAAAGCCTAGTTCATACTTCGACGCAAGCCCATCGGCATCCGACGCGCGATCAAAATCTGGATGCCAACTTCGCGGAGTTGATTCATAGTGCAGTGTACTTCAGCGACGGCGACGCGTTACGAAATGACTCAAGTAATTACAGTCTCACGATTGGACGCCGACCAAATTGCGCGGCAGGATCAGCATCAAACTCGAGATCGTGTGATCGGTCACCGACGATGGTCGCGTGTCTAAGTATGAACTAGGCTTATGTGAAATTCTCATCAAAAAGGCCTTTTAGAAATGATGGCAATATTGAACCTGTGTTTGATATCATTCTTTACTCACCGGACAACCATCTTGATCGGATACATCCCTTGTGTACATTTCTTCTCGTCTGGTATTGTGAATGTCAAGCGGCCATTACTGTCCGTGACTTCCGTGCCGAGGTACACCCAATCACCTAACGGAGGTTGTGACATCAGGTGCACATCAACCTGCAATTGACAATATTTGCAACATGTGCAGTGCCCAAGAGACTACGGGCCGTATTCAAAAAGGGTGTTTAAGACTTAGACGCGTGTATAGTCCTTTCCAGATACTAGGTGGGGTCCACGATTGAACGAGTGCTCTTCTCTCCTATGCATGCGAGCGGTCCTGGCCTTACAAAAATTAATGCATCGTAACACTGTCTCATAGGCCTAGAAAAGGCCGGCTATGTAAAATAGGTGACAATAAATACAAATAAATACTAGGTTGAACTCTGCAATGTTACATGATCCTGTTTACTATTTTGACGAGCTATTGCACAATACTTTAACAGGCGAGTCCAATGGTATAAGTGCCCTGCTAACGGACGACGACGGACGACGACGGACGACGACGGACGACGGACGCTGCGCCATTGTAAAGAGCTCACGGGTGAGCTAAAAAAACATGCATTCAAACAGACCCACACAAGAAAAGTCTGGCACTGAAATTATTCAGCATGTTGGACAAGTCAACCAGGCTCAGCATTCACTATTAGACAGGCCTCAATTCGGTCAATCTTGCAGACTCTTTGGAATGAAACAACTGCTCATGCTTAAAGATAACGTATCACGGGTATTTTTGCGGATCACGAAAATCATTGTTATTTACATTTTGTTTGTTGTGTCCAGTCTTTCTTTGTCTTATGAGTAATTTGTTGGTGGCATGCCCCTCTAGAAATTCTTTTGATGCCGAAAGTATGGGTTGGTGGGTTGGCATGTCCCAAAATTCCAAAATAACATAATGTAAACATCCATGTTTACAAACATTCAATGTAAACAATGAAGTCATGATACATTGGGCCGTATTCAAAAAGGGTGATCATCGCACGATTGAGACTTAGATGCATGTACTGGTAACTTCACTAAATGCACACACTTCCACCATGCATTTGACGAAGTTACATGTGTCTAAGTCTTAAACACCCTTTTTGAATACAGCCCATTATCTTTAATGAAAGCATGTCTTACATCATTAATTAATGACTTGAGGTAAAGAGCTTTCTGTCTTAGTGGATCGGCAGAGAGTCCATCCATGAAGGAGACCATTCCGTGTGGGAAGTTATGCTGCGCCAACCAGCTGACAACTTTCTTGTGTTGCATATCTGGCCGTGCCGTCACGTAGATGATCAAGTAGCCAAGTTCTTGCCAATGCCTGAAATTAAAGCGAATCTAAAATTAGCAAACAGTAATTCTTGTGTAGCTAAAGGTTCTAGAAGTAATGAAGATGCTCATCTCAACATACATGTATAAAGGCCTACGGTACACTCCTCTCGCAGTGTTTTCATTCGCTGTGTATGCTCCACTCACAAAACACTGCTTCGAATAGCCGGTATTCTGCTGATTTACCGCCAGATGGCACCACTAGTGTTCCCGCTGCCGCACCGGAGAAAGTGTTTTTGGATTTTGCTTAGTTCCAGCCTGATGGCGGGTGCTGATTGATTGGACAGAAATAGTGCCATCTGGCGGTAAATCAGCAGAATACCGGCTATTCGAAGCAGTGTTTTGTGAGCGGAGAATACAGAACGAACGAAAACACTGCGAGAGGAGTGTAGGCCTATGGTTGCACTGCTCTTCGAGTATGCAGCTTTGAATGAGCGAGGGGAGGGGCGATTGAACCTTTGTCAGGGCAAGACAGAAGGCCCTAAGTCGACCCTATCACCTGGCTTGACTTTCCGTTGATAACAGTTACAGTAGAGTAAAATCAATTTGCTTTTAAATATTGAATGAAGAATCGAGTGCCAAAAAAGGCATTACGGCTATCAACTCTACAGAGAGTTTGCTTACCTGACAACATCAACTGCACCAGCCCTGACCTTTGGATCTTTACCCATAATTGAGACACTCGCTGTAAATGCACCATCAATACTGAAAACAACACTCTCTGTATGGGGTGGCAGCACGGTCAGGTAGAAATCAACAGTTGTATGGTCACCTCTGAAACAGAAAATTTCAATTGAGTCACAAATTTGATTCTTAGAATAGGTCATGAAGTGGAGCAAAAAACAAACAAAGCAGGAAATGCCTGGGCACTGATTGGCTCTCATGGAACATGGGAGAATAACTGACTGAAGCCTAGTTCATACTTCGACGCAAGCCCATCGGCATCTGACGCGCGATCAAAATCTGGACACCAACTTCGCAGAGTTGATTCATAGTGCAGTGTACTTCAGCAACGGCGACGCGTTACGAAATGACTCAAGTAATTACAGTACAGTCTCACGATCGGACGCTGACCAAATCACACGACAGGATCAGCATCGAACTCGAGATCGTGTGATCGGTTGCCGACGATGGTCGCTCGTCGAAGTATGAACTAGGCTTATGTGAAATTCTCATCAAAAAGGCCTTTAGAAATAATACTGAACTTGAGTTTGATATCATTCTTTACTCACCGGACAACCATCTTGATCGGGTACATCCCTTGTGTACATTTCTTCTCATCTGGTATTGTGAATGTTAAGCGGCCATTACTGTCCGTGACTTCCGTGCCGAGGTACACCCAATCACCTAACGGAGGTTGTGACATCAGGTGCACATCAACCTGCAATCAATTTTTGCAACATGTGTAGTGCCCATGACACTAAATGAAGAGTCCTTTTAACACCAAACCCCAAAACCTACACTTATGAACCCCTTAACTGTGTAATTTTTTTTAGTTAAAATTTTTCTTTCTAAATTAAAAATTTGCCAAAAAAAAGTATTTGACACATAAGGTTCCAGATGTGATATAACGTCCTACGCACTGTGAAGCGCTATTTCCTTGCAGGGTGTACTACGTGTTACACAAGCTGAGATCCTCGGGTGTTTCTGGGGGTTTCCTGGATTTTGTAATGACGTAATAGTACGCTATCCCCAGTTAAGGGGTTAAAGATAATATTCTCAAGATATCCCTTACCTTTTCTCCTGACAATGACACCATATCCAGTGGGCCATACATGAACCGTGCCACCAAAACCTGGGGTACATCCTCCAATACTATCACATCATTCGCACGGTGATTTGGCCCAACATTCTGAAATACATATCAGCACCACGTAAAACAAATGTCATGGAACTCGGAGTAACTGTTTCACAGAAATCGTCTCAAAATAAATGAACACAGCTATACTGTATACTAGTATCCATATTCAGAGGCGTAGCTAGCAGGGGTGCAAATGCCCCCCCCCCCCACCCACCCACCCCTGAGCAAAAAGGGACAAAGCAAATTTTTCCTCTAAAAGGTCATTTTCCCTCTTCGAGTCAAGTTACTGTGGTGTCAGATGTCGGGAAAATGCATCTGAGAGGATGCAGATATTCAATTTTTTCCCTCCGATTTCGCCCTCCAGATTCAATCAATTTTGCCCCCCTAGGCCATAAAAGCTACCTGTGTCCCTGATATTTGACTCAAGCCCATGAACCGCCTCAAAAACCAAACCAAGCAATGACAGACAACAGGTGTAACAAACAATGCATTTATTGATATGACACGAAGGAAGTAGACCACGAAATTGGGATTTTTTTTTCATGAAGAAAGGAAGGGTATAATGTTAGATGGCATGGAATGTTTCATTGCAGCAAGTATGAAACCAAAGATACCATTGAAGGGACTTGGCATCTTTCACATGAGAGTTCTCTGGGCTGGTTGGTTCACAATGGGCAAGTCACCTTTTTTGGTTTCCTTACTACTTATGCCGAGACCAACGGCACAAATAACTGCCCATAGCTTTCTATGGACAATCCCATAGAGAACCAACTTAGAGATGAGAAAACTCTATTGTCTCACTTACAAAGGCACCAAGGCAACATTGAAGGAAGGGATTCGATATTATGTTTAATCGAACAAACTATTATTGTTATTTGTGCCATATTTCACTGGGAACTAGTGCCAAGGCAGAATCATGGTAAATGTTAATGAATACATGGGAAATTGGTAACAGGGAAATGAGTCGAGGTTAGAATGCAGCTCAGTTCACCAAATTGGCACCAAAGACAAAGAGACGTAATGTGCATCAAGTGCTGATGGAAAAGGTATGATGGGCTGTTTCAAAATAAACATGACCAAGATATATGCACATTGAAATGACTTTATAGGCCTACTGCTTGAATGTGGTCAGCATTTGAAGGCGCACTTGAGATATCCAAACCAATTTTTTTCAATTTCACTCAAAATGGTTAGTTGACTTGTTTATTTTGATACATCCCAAGAGAGAAGCAAGAAATACTGAAGGAGATATTTCGGATCATGTACATTTAGAGATTCTTTATCTATAGCTGCTACTCTAACTGAATCAAGAGCTACCGGTAAGTGTCAAATATAGCATTATATGTATTAGCTCTATAGACAGCATTGGGCAAATTTAATGTAACCTACAACAGGAGGAAATTGGAGTGCCCAGAGAAAACCTGTGCTGTCAAAAAGGGCCACTCTTCACGCATGAATAGTGGGTCCAACTGGGGATCAAATCCTGATCTTCAGAGGTGACTAACGTCATTGTTTTTGTTGCGCCACTCTGACAACACTAGGTGTCTGCTACATGTACCTCCACTACAGTTAATGATTTTCCTTCTTCAATTATTGACAGCTGCTACCTCCACTACAGTTAATGATATTTCTTCTTCGCTTATTGACAGCTGCTATTTTCACTACAGTTAATGCTTTCTCTTTTTCTTCACCAAGTTAAACTAGTCAAGATTACAGAACTGTGAAGTCAAGATGACAGAACTGCGGACCTTCTTATACCACACTATAATTACCCGTATCTTCAACTTAGAACGAATACTCTTTGTCTGAAGTGAGTGCAGAATAATATAATACACTGAAGACAATATTTTACAGGTTATAAGTCCTTGAAAATTTGGTAGATGGCATTTTAACCAACATGAGGACATAAAAGTCCACAACTTCCATACGCTTGATTTTCAATACAATGAACATTCGGAAAACAGCCAATTTGAAAAGTGCGCATGACACTTGCTTTTCCAGTCAAATTTCACAAACTTCATAAGGCCACGTGTTTTTTATTTATTGGTTTACGGGACCGCCGACTTGCTTTTTCCAGAAATCAGAAAAAAAATAAAATCAGAAAATGACCCAAT
>NMRB01000184.1:523500-538822 GCA_002633025.1 Notospermus geniculatus | reverse complement strand
ATCATAAAACTGGCAAATGACATTACCATTACCAAAACTTCATAAGCGAGCGATACTGAATTGGTAAACATCATATGATACTCAGACATCAATGAGTTTTGCCAACAAAACTTCCGGTCATTATGTGGGAATATCTTTTTTCATGCTGGGAAGCATACCAGTACACTGAAAACATAATTTCTTCCCACCAACGTAACTGAGATGCTATTAATATTTTGGGGTGTTTCAATTCAACCACACCCTGTATAAAGATGGCTGCTGGGCCAAACAACCAAAACCTGACATCACTAAATCTAAGAAAACCCCATGAAAATGAAGAATTGACATAAAGGCATTCAGATGTATTTTATTGTACATGAATAGTTAGTGTTTTAACGGGAAATTTCAAAATGCAGGGTGGAAAGGGAACTGTAGAAGAAAGGCAGGGCATGGCACCCTGCTTTGAGTAGGAAATGTGTTAGTGTACACGAAAAGAGGCAAGGTATTGCGCCCCAATTAAATCTCTTCAGCTGAAACGCTCATGGTATTTCAGAAGAAAGTTCCCCCTCTCCCAACAATGGATAACCACTGTTTTCTCATTTTGTCAGGGCATTTTTTTGTGAAACACCCTGTAAAGCAAGATTTTCAAACATGGAATTTTGTCAAGTCAAACGTGTTATTAATCAGAATCTTAACAAACAAACCCTAAGCTGACAAACAAAGAATGATTACCTTATGAAAATCTTGACCGTTCATCTAGAACATGAAAATGAAGGCACAAATATACATAGCATATGAAGAGCGTTGATCTGCAGAAGCCAACATATAGTCTACAGGGTTTATCAAAATAAATGCAACCACCCACTCAGTCTTGGGGTCACACTTCATCACTGATTTAGACATTAAGTAATACCTCTTCCACTGCAGTTTAAAGAAGAACTTCTGAGAAAAGGATAGCCTCGGGATTTGCTGTCCTTAATTGAGAGGTGTCCCTGACTTTTAAGGTCAAAATGAAGAGAAAGGACTGGTTTGAACCGAACTTTTGTGTCCTTGATGGAGAGATTTCTTCCTGGCAGACACATCCGTCTGTAAGGAAGATTTCTCTGCAGTGGATTTCTTCGTTGTGGTGAATATACTGAGGCATTGCATTTATTTTGATGCACCCTGTGTACGATCAACTGCTGGCAGGCAAAGTAAGCTCTACAGTTGATGTCAATGTGTCATGAAACGGAGAAGATTGCGGAAAGCAAAGGAACAGAAACATGAGAAAAGAGAAACATACAGTAGGTTATGAGTCAGGAAGAGAATCCAGCCAACTCATTTCATTAGAACTGTACAAGTAATTTTCACTTTTACACGTATGTCACTGCATTCCCAAGAAAAAAGTTACAGTGATATTACATGTAGAATGAGCACCAGATTGCACAGAGGACAGAATAAAATTGGCAAATAGAAATCAAGTCCAATCTTTAACTTACCTGTCTCAGAATAAAGGAGACGACATCACTTGATTCCCAGTAACTCGCATGCAACAGACATGGTAGAGCGTTCGTTGGGAAAGAATTGAGGGCCTCTGGGCAGTAGAGTGCATAGTCAAGACGCTTAGTACCCCACCAGCGCTTTGTCACTGAAATGAGAGCAATCTATGTCAATATCTTTCCAAAATGTAAATTTATTTTCATATGCATTTCAAACCAACTCGCTGACACCACCAATTGACACGTAGGACACCAATTGGCATCAAAGCCTAGACCATGTATATGAAGATTGGGATATATCTACATGAGACATTGGGATGATCTTGTATGTGAATTGAACCGATAAAAATAGCTAAGTATACATTTGGGTTGACTCATCCCCATGCATCGAAATTCACATATTTCGCGCATCATGGTTATACATGTACATGTTCTGAAATTGTAAACGCCGGTAGCGAATGAGTTAATGGTAATGCAGGTGCACTTACCTGTTGCCATGGCCGCCAGATTGATCTCACCATGGCCAGAGACTTGACTCACAATACTCATGTTGCTGGTGCGACGTTCTAACGGAGGTTTATCGCCCACAATCACATCGTTGAGGAGTGACTCAGCATTGCTCTGTATTGTTTCAACTGTAACGATGAAGATGAACATAAATAATGGGATAAAAAGTAATAAAAGACAGCATCACTGTGAGACGAACAAGAGGCCAGGATGCCTGGCAGTCAGCTGATGTACAGCAGCATTTTCAATGAGGGACTCGCAGAACTATTCCGCATGGGGGCACAGGAGCATGACCCGATTCTGTCCTGCTGTACAGCATAAAGGACACCATTGCTTTGTTTTGTCACGTTTTAACGTCTTACAGGTCTTATGCTTTATATACTGCACCACCTGTCAGGTGCCCAGTTCTCCATTGCTGCCATCCTGGAGGTTCGCAGACCTCTAACAAAAACCGAGATACCATGAAATGAGAAGTTAGTTTCAAAACAAAAACCAGTCATTTTACTGACCTAAGTGAACCGATTCGCCATCTCCAAGTGGGTACTTGTTATAACGAGCTATCTTCATCGGGGCGACCAGCTTGAACTTGTCATTGAGGAGGGGTTCTAGACGCCCAGCTGAGGGGTCAGTTGGGTGGAACAGGTTGTAGATCTGATGGCAATTGGGCCTCTGCGGCATCGCTGAAATGGAGGAAGGGGAATTTTACAACCCTCAGCAGTGGGTCCAGATTGGTAGAGTGCTTAGGTCACTGACTAGTGGCGAGCTGGTCCAAGGTTTAGATTCCTTATCAGAGTCAGCATCAGCATAGTTCACAGTTCAAGTCAGTCAGAAATTCAATCTCACCTAGACGTTTACCCTTTTTCAGAAAAACTGGACAAAGACATACATGTACCGCTTTTTAAAGCCCATTTGTGACCCTCCACCACCAAACCAGTCGGAAGTCGCTCTGAGGTTGGCAGGTTCGGGCCGAATTATCTGTCAATTTCAGTATTGTCTGTCTATTGTGAAGTCTGAGTGATTCTATTTTATTCTATATCTCCTGGTGTTATTTCAGTACGTTTAGGCTCATTTTCCGTGCGACTTCTGACTGGATTGGTGGTCGAGAGTCACATTTGTGGTTAGAAAACATACTCACTGAATCGATCACCACCCAGAAGACATCGCCGCAGTGCCAACACCATTGATAATGGTGATCCAAACATGAAGAAATCTGTAGTATCAAATTCAAAACACCACGAACTAGGTTCCAAAGGAGTGTTATATTTAGATCCCGGTAAAGATAAATGTCTCGTGTAAGGAGAATTTGGCACAGATTTATGCGTCGTCTCATCCAAGGATTCACTCTGCCCTCTTTTATGCTGTAAAGACTGCGTCTGCGTCAACACAGGTTTGTTTTCTTCTGTGGGAGTCAGATCAGGATTTGAGAAACTCAGCTGTTTTATTGTTTCAAGGTTTGATCTTCTGAACACGGAGCCAGACAGTTCATTTTCTTTGTCCATGTCATGGTCACTGTCGTGTATGCTGCCATGACTGCTGTTGTGACTGTTGTTGCGGCTGTGGCCGTGCGATCGACACAAACTATCGTAACCGAATATGGAACCAATACTGTCAGCAATAAGTACAACCTGGAAATAAAGAAAAAGTTGATTTAGGAGAACGGCCTAGGGTTGTGTTCTCAAACAGCATTCCTGGCTTTTAACTCGTTAACTGTGTAATTAGTTTTTGTTAGAATTTTTCTTTCTTAGAAAAAAATTTGCCAAAAGAAAAGCATTTGTCACATAAGGTTCCAGACGTAATATAACGTCCTACGCACTGTGAAGCACCATTTCCTTGCAAGGCATACTATTACGCCTTATGCAAGCTGAGATCCTCGAGTGTTTTCCGGGGTTCCCCAGATTTTGTAATGATATAATAGTACGCCGTACCAAGTTGAAGGGTTAACAGACTGGAGTAGATTTCTTCATGGCTTCCAAGCATACAGCCCACACCTGTACTGTACTTTTAATTTGTCACCCGCTCCACCAAAAGCAGGCACTTGTTGCAAGTGATCATCATTGATCATCAGTTTACTCAACTATTACCACTCCTGTCCACTTCTGTTGTCAACATGCAGAGACATACATTTCAGCTTTTGTATTGTAAGGCCTCGGTTGCGACAAGCGCCTACTTTCGCTAGAGGGGCTGTCACATTTCTTTAAATCAAACTGGTATAACAAAGAGAGGACTCCATACCTGGCCAGTGAAACCGCTTCCTTCATCAGTACGGAGAAAGTCGCTGTACACTTGGTTTGCCTTAGTTATAACCTTGCCAACGCTTTCCTTATACTCTTGGCTGGCCACAGTCAATAATGGTATGGCTCCAAGGGGGATATAATCATTGGTCACTACGGCACCTTGGTCCAGACTGTTAGGAGATTGAGCATCAAAACTATATGGACTTAAGCTGAAAATATTGGAGAAGACTGAATTAAAGCTATGTGCACACAGAGCTTAGTGCTTGTGCGATCTTATCTGCAAGCCTCTTCGAGAGGACACAAGGCCCAAGAAATCTCTGTGTGCACCTGAGGCCGCAAGCAGTTAGTGCTTGCGTCCCGAGGCGCACACGGAATTGCAAGGATCAAAATTTTTTATATTTGCCGCAGCCGTATACACCCAGCCACAGGACGCAAGGCCGTGCAAAGATCTTTGCACCCTCGTGTTCACAGAGCGGCGCAACGATTTAGAGGACTGCATGGTCGCGGATTACGGCTGCGGCTAAGATTACGCAAGCACTAAGCTCAGTTTGCACATAGCTTAACAGGAGTGCAAAACGTTCCTAATCAGGTATGTTGGAACAAACAAATTTTGGGTCAAAACCTGAGTAGATTTTGCCACAAAATCTCAGCAACTTTGGAATGAAGATCCTCATCATATGTGAACATACCTGGAAAGAGAGGCCAATGCCTCAGCACATACTGGTGGACATGGCACGAGACGAACAGAAATATGGCCGACAGCTGAAGGATAGTGAGCGCGTATGATGGAATCTATCGTAGTTTTGAATGTGCCAACGTCTGCACGTTTGGATGACTGGTCTTGGCCTGCATCCAACATACTGCCTGCAAAATGCACAAGTTAATCAGATGACAAATTTGCCTCTAAAATTTAATCCTACTGAAGTAGGTCAAATGAACTGATAGAAAATCCACATTTCTGTAGGAAAATGTGACCCACCAACTCACCTCCATGTAATACCATGAAAAGCACTGTAGTTTTACACTGTTGGCTGGACGGCGAGAGGCTCCCAGAGGCTGGGAGTGACATGTCTAGACTTTGATTGCCATGCTGGAGATTATTCTTGTAAAACTCTAACTTCTGATCGAAAGATGATGCGAAGAAATCTGAAAATAGAGGAATGAGGTCAAAATCAGGTACTGCATTGGCAAAGTGGTTAGTAGATAAAAAGATAGATAATTTGAAACTTCATAACCCTTTTATACTGTGGGGTGGAGTCCACGACAGGGTACTGTCCACCTGTGCGGGGTCTTTTACTTGCCCTGGCATAGACACTCAGGTACAAGGGACCACGGCTTTGAGTCTCATCCGACAGACTCTAATTGGTTCACAGCTTTTCTCATACATGTCTTGGCCGGGATCGAACCCATACACTGACCCTGTTAGGATTAAAGTCAAGTGTGTTAGACCGCTCGACCACCAGGCCAAGACCAAACATCTACAGGGCAAACACTGACAAAGCATGAACTGTTTTTACAATACTTACTTGAGTCTTTCGTTGCATTTGGAGTGCCCGAGCAGTCAGCAAACTCATCGCTGACCATTTCCATGGAACTAGTCCGATAGAGCTTCAGTGAGCTTGCATCGTCAGTTTTTAGCTCCAAGTCATCTAACAGAATGGGATAGAAAACACACGGTGTCACTCAAACGGAAACGCAGGATTCAAACAACTATGCCTACCAACTCAAGAAAGGTGGAGAGAAGTGCAGTGACAGTACAAAAGGGACGAAAATGTGTCAAGTCATTTACCGGTAGTATCTCTACGAATCACTACCGGGTAATTTTGCAAGTTGGCCAAAAACTTACCAACGGCATCAAAGAACTCATCATCAGAACTTGTATCTTGTAACTTTTCTATGCTTTCCACTCTCCAGTCTGATATGGACATACTGGATCCTAAAATAGACATGTGGAAAATGTGAGCCATGAGCAGACTGAACAACCAGGCTATAGTGGGTTACGTATAAAACTATAGCTAGAGTTATCAGATGTGGCATGAAGAAACCAAGGTTTCAGATTCATGGTGGAAAACTGTGGAGAATAGAAGGGCAAATGAACAGATAATGTGTTCACTCTTGCATGATTTTTCCGAAGAGAAGCTGCTGTAATGGCACTTTCATTGTATCAAGCTTCATTCAGTAACTGTTAAGCCTGCAGCACACATCACCACTTTCGTTGCTCATACTGGAAATTTTTGTGGTCGCCACGAAAATGGCCAAGTGTGCTGTGGCCGGCAATGACCACTCACCACGGAAAATCTGTGGTGACTACGAGTTGCCACAAGTGGCCGAAAATCAAACCGGTTTGATTTCTCACCACGAAAAATTGCTCGTAGTTGCCAGTTGTGGCGATGCGTGGCCATCAACAGCACACGAGACCACTGAGTGGTGTCATCTGCTGTAAACCGGCAACCGCCACAAAAATTGCCGACCACAAAAATTGCCTGTATGAGCAACGAAAGTGGTGACATGTGCTGCTACATGTAGCTTTACTCGTATTCACACAGTCTACCGACCACTAGAAAACCTGAAACCTTGGTCTGACAATTGTGACATATGTAACAGGAGACAGAGACATGTTATTTGAAGCCAGGCTATCTGTGTTAGCACTACGGAGCATGGCCTACGACAAACCTGGCGCTGCATAGTCTAACTCAGCAGTCTGGGCGAGGCAAGAACTAGGAATCCATGGCTTTACCATGGGAGAAATCGCCTTCGTTTTATGTGACGATTTTTTAAACGACGGCCACCTCTTCATTTTATGTTCTGGAAAGAGAGGACAAATTCCTTTCGAACATGTTGTCAAACTCCTCAGACTCATTAGCTGAACCTAATGAATGTTTGGTGATCGCTCATTGGTAGCAAGTACTAGTATGTGAAGATTGAAAAGAAAATCATAGGAATTTCATGGGGTGAAGTCTTCTGATGACATTCTTGAGACTTGAATCTTGAATCATTTTAATTGATATGACATTAACACACACAAAAATGACACACACATTGAAGCTATATGACTCTAGTGTCAGAGGAAAGTCCCCAAGGATTTGTCAGGAAGTTTGAACAGAAAATGATGTAATCGATGTACTTGTACAGGGTTATTTCCAATTCCCATAGCTTCCAGTGTTATGCCACCTCAGAGAATTGCAAAGCTTTGCATTTCTCAGTCTGAAGGACCAACTTTTTCTTTTTCCACTGTACAGCAATGTCCGAAATCCCCTGATAAGATTCTCCATTGAGATTTAAAGTGAATTGATAGCAGATTTTATTTACATTTGGGTGGTGTTTGTAAACACAAAATTTCAGCCAATCAGAATGCACGAACATTTCTTTGTTGACATTCTGGAGAAGTTTGTTTACATTTTTTCCCGAAAATTCGTCCCCTTTCAAATTCTATTTCTAAATCATTTTTTTCGATATCAATTCGCTTTAATCTCAATGGCTATGAACACTTCAAACTTCCTGAAAGACCCTCATAAGTCTTGAGTAAAAGTGAGGAAGGTCAGAAAAACATGGTGTAGTGTAAATCCATGCAAAATCAAGGTAACAGTGGTCAGGATGAAAAGAAAGATAGCTGTTTGTCCTCAAATGTGACATGTGCCACGGGATTCAAAACAGAGCAAGTACCAGTACCTGGAGTCACCATTTCAGTAGTGAGCTCAGGAATATGACCACTGCCCAAAGTGATACACACTCCTTGATATATTACCCAACACAACAGAAATTTGTACAATATAATATGGTATGTTTTAAGGTTTGATGTCAAAGCATTATTGGCTCTATAAACAGTATTGGGAGAATTAATCAAGAGCAGGAGGAAACCAGAGTGTCCGGAGAAACCTGCATTGTCTGAGTCGCCCTCTCTATCGCATGCAGAATGAATCCACCTGGGGATAGAACCTGGAACCTCCGCAGTGACAGGTGGCGACATTTCCACTGCGCCACTCTGACAGGAGTGGTCAGGCCTGGGCCACTAAAGTGCAGTTTGACTGATGTCAAGCGGCATTCGAACTGCTGATATCAGCTTCTCATAGACGATTCTCGAATTCCAAGATCTGTGCACTTCCGCCGAAATCGCAACCACAACCTCGATCGGAAACCAGCTGACGTGACGTAATCCAAGATTCAGCAATGGTCGACTCTGATGCAACGCCGCCGAAGTCACTGTCGTGGGGTTATCTGCGTCACATCATTCAGTTTCAGACTGAGGTTGTGGTTGCGATTTCGGCAGAAGTGTGCAGATCTTTCTCGTTTGCGTCAATTTGAGAATTGTCTATTGCCGACACCAAGCTTTTCATCCAGAGATGAGAGGTGAGTACAACAGAAGAAATTAAAAGTAGTGCAAAATGTGTCAAAATCATCAAGTTGGTCGTGAAGATTGCCAGTGAATTTCACAAGTGAATTGACTGATAAAACGATTGAAAAAGAATGCAGTAGTAAAAGACACCCATCAAAATTAAGCGGAAAACAGAATTTGTGGGTCTGCAACCAAAGAAATGGAAATCAAGTTAGGGTTTAGGTCTGCAGGATATTTTGCGAAACTTCATCAAAGTCACAACACACGATATTAGAAAATGCTTAAAAAAATAAGTCAAAAACATTCAAAGCATTTCGTCCTAGGTAATTTAGATTTTAACTGCATTTAGTTATTGCTGGTGATGCAATGAATGTGTCTTCTTTGAAAAGATCTTAACCTGACTGCAGAGGACGTGAAACATTTCAGAAATTCGTGACTATCTTTTTTTAGATATTCTGTTGTTTATGCAGCATTATGTGTGTTATGTAACAGATGTATTATGAGTGGATATTCTTGGTAGATGTTGTCTGCTGTGAAAATATGAATAAGTTTAACTGAAGTTCATGTTGAGTGTGCATGTTCTAGCAGAAGACAAGTACATGTAATGACAATGGGTAACCGGAGGAACTAAAGTCACGACGTGGCGCTGTGAGCAGTGCGACCAAAGTTTCTTTTTTCTAACGTTGTTTCCATTTATTTCTGGCGTGAAAAGCAACCGTTTGTTTCGGTCGCCTGCCATTAAAATTTACACCATCTTGTAGCAGATGAAAATATCTGCATTTTGCGGTGCTTTTTTCCTTAAAATGAAGAGATAGATGGCGATTATGGCAACGTCATTATCTCATTATTCCTGTAGAAAATGTACAGCAGATTTTTTCATGACGCAACGTCAACACCTAAAACGACGTCAATGACGTCGTTTCGGTCGCACTGCTCGCAGCGCCGACCTGTCGGGATTTCCAGCACGCGGGTTCCTCATTGTATTTTATGTCAATGACTGTGCATTCTGTCTTTTTATACATGTACATGTATTTTCTGTTAGTGTTAAGAACATTTTCATAATCCTAATCCAATCTGTTGTAAACCGGTTACATAGTCTTTAGATATCTTTTTCCTTTATCTTTGAATGATTGTATTTGTTTTTTATTTTTGCCTTTGTCTTCAGATGATGTAACTAAACTGACACGTTAGAATCTAAGTTTCTACCTAGGACAGGCCAGCGCATCCCCTCCCGACCATGAAACCGCTGGAAAACAGCCACTACACCAGTCAGACCTACCACCCTTTCTCGATCTATTAGTTCCCCATGAGATCTTTTTGGTAGCCCCCGATTCGGAGAGCTTCCGTTGTTCATCTGTCTTACTCTTGCCACTGTGTATATCCAAGCCTTGCGTGCGCGCCGACGACGTTGCGTTGTGGTTGGCAAACACTTCATCCCGGCCTGATAACTTTTGGCCAGTCTCTCCATTAGCCTTTGTCCCATTAGGGTCCGTTTCACCCTCCTCCATCTCTCTGAATCGTTTCATTTTTTCCTCGAGCGCTTTTTGCGCCTGTCGTTCTAGTTCTCTAATATCACTTATTTCCAACCCATGATACTCGTCCTGCCAGCACCATGCTTGTCGATGAGCTCGAAGCATTGTTTTCCTAAGACCTGAAATTGCAGTGATATATATTGAACTTCTTTTCAGAATCTTGCAAATTTTCAACCCCAACCGAAGTCTTCCTCAGGCACTTTTCAGTTGCAGAGACCAGAAAAGACTGCAACAGACTCTCCAACTGAAAAGTGCCTGAGGAAGACCCCGGTTGGGGTCGAAAATTTGCAAGATTCTGGAAGTTGACTTTTTGATATTTATCATTTTGTGTGTCAATTTTTGTGCTTTCTCGTTCTTTCAACTTCTTTTCAAGTTCAAGTTGTTTTCCTAAAGGCCTGTTTCCACTACAGCGATTTATATTTTGTGGTGCGTTATGTTTTTTTTTCATGCACTGGGTAATTAACACATAAAATATTTTCAAGAACTCTCCAAATGCTGTGAAAACTGCAAAGCTCTCTGCAAACTCTGCCAGGCAACGCTGAAGTGGAAACGGGCCTCAACAGCTGAAATTGCTGTGATATTATTCAACTTTTTTCAAGTTCTTTACACGGACCAATAACTGAACACTTAAAAGGAGGATCCAGATGAACTGTTCAAGAAATACAAGCTGCACATAATTCTGACATTTCTGCCTCTTGGTAAGATCCAGATGAACTGTCCAAGAAATACAAGCTGCACATAATTCTGACATTTCTGCCTCTTGGTAATACCAAGGGTACTAAGAGAGGCAACTGGACCAAAGAGATTTACCAGTACTGAGAATCTCACTTTATTATAGTTGAAGTCAACCTAACTTCAACATGGGCAAAATGCCAGGTCTGTGCAACACACACGACAGTATTTACCAGTTGACTGAGCACAACCTTGGATTTGCTATAGGCTCATGGAAAGTAAACCAGGTTACCCTATCATCATTAGGTAACTGTGACATGGATTACATGTACAGTAGAACCTCCGTATAGTGAACGCCCTTGGGACCGGAAAAAGTGTTCACTATATGGAGGTGTTCACTATGAGGAGGGCCCGGTTTAGTGCAATGGTTAATGCAAAGAAATCATTGGGACCGAAAATGAACGTTCGTTATTCAGAGGTTGTTCACTATTCGGAGGTGTTCACTAACGGAGGTTTTACTGTATTTACAACTGACTTGTGTACGTTTTCAAGCTTGGCATTTTGCTCATCATGCTCATGTTGAAGTTCGACTGACTGAAGGCGCTGCTCCACTTGACAGTTTTTTCGCAGAAGTTGGCTCTCAATGGGCATTGGTCCCAGCGTAAGCCGAGAGGACACAAACAATGGTGAATTGCCCATTGTGAGCCAACTTCTGCAAGAAAACTGTCAAGTGGAGCAGCGCCTTTAGACTTTAGCATGGTGCATTATTTGAAACAGACTTTAGAGAAACATAAAATACGCACCTATGTCATGTATGAATTTCTCTATTTTTGTCTGCATTCCCCAATATCTGAACTCAACTCGACAAAGTTTGTAAGCACACATGATATGTTTATCACTGCTGCCACTCTCCTGCGCCTCGATATAATCCGTGCGCCAGGTTTCGGACAGCGGACCCCGCCCTGTCTTTTCTGATATGAATATTTTTGGATCCTCCTCTTTTCTATAGTCACCACTCGTTATTGAGTCTTTCACAATGTCCATGTAATCTGCAAAGAAAAAGATACGTATATGAAATTGACTACACCACTGCTGCAATAGACATAGGCTACTTCAAAGCCGAGATGCTAGGACATTTGATTACTCTTCATTTCACATCCAATTGGCGCGAGGTTTATGGCCACAACAGCTGGGTCAAATTTGACATACATGTACTATACATCAATCGATTTGTCTTTTTTGCCGCTACAGGCATCATCGCTGTCATTTTTCCCTATAAACGTGACAGAAAAAAGTTCTTTCACCAATCACCGTTCGTGCCATTTCGCACCCATTTCGAAATGTCGCAATGCATCGCGCACGTGTAAACTGCACTGAACTCCATGGCGAAATTAAATGGGTTTTGAGAAAGGGATCCGTTATGTCGGCCTTGGGCGAAAAATGAAGATAGCAGAAAGATACCGACAAGAAAGACAAGTCAACTGATGTATGGTATGTCAAATTTGACCCAGCCATTGCGGAGATATTGGCTGAAAACCTCGCGCTAATCGGATGTGGAATGAAGTGTAGTACTGCTTGTATAACACAGACAATGAGAGGGCTTTCCATGGCCATTTCGTAACTGCTGTCAACAACATTAACGAGTTAATTCACCCACCAAATGAAATCAAGAGCATGGATGAGCCACAAGTTAGTCAGGAATTCACCTCATTTTCTCCCATTAGCAATTAGCTTCTACAGTAACCTGAACAATGAAGTCATTGAGGTATCAACATAGAAGAGGTACGCGGAGGCAAGCGCTGACCAGTGGTTAGTGGCAATTCAGGCTTTCTCGTAACTTCATCACGCTAACTCAATGAATTACCATGACAAGACAAACATCTGATTAACCATTTCAGTGCCAGAGCTTTTTTATGGGTTTGCTTGAATGCCAAACTCCGGTAAAGCAGCATATAGTCACAACATATGTTAACACATTGACTGCCAGCTACGAGCATACTTGTAGTCACAGATGTCCCCCCATTGCCAGCTACGAGTATACTCGTAGTAGGGCTAATGCATTTTCTATTAATGTTGATAAGCTTGGCAATGACGAAGAGCCTTCCAATGATCATACTGGCAGTGGGGATTGACCAGATGTATGGGAACACGCTAGAGGGCGTACAGCTACGACTCGTAGTTGGCAATATGAAATAACTTGAAATAGGCCTGGTAGTCATGGCAATGGTGGATAAGCCATGACAGTCAACGTGTTAACGCAATTTCACTTTAAAATGGTGTCACGACGCCACTCTCTGGCATACTGTGTCGCAAAGAGTTGTCCCGGTGTCCGGTGATTCGGCACTGAAGTGGTTGTTAATACACTAAGCTCTTTTCTCCCATAACACCTACCAACACTCCTCGCACGCATCTCGGCATCCGATAAAGAAAATATGTTTTCTTGATGGCCGCCATCGTTACAGTAGCGCGTTTCAATCTCCAGCATGAATTTCTCTACGAATGGACACCGATACCTCGTCTTCGTGTAAGGGTAAGCATTCCAAGCTTCTTCTTCAACTCTCAGAGCTGACTTCGGCAAGATTGTCTTCAGCCAGCCTAGAATATCAAGCCAATATTAGAGGACGTGAATTATTTATTTATTTATTTATCAATCATTTATTTGTCATGGGATTGTTACTCATGCACTAATTAGAATTGACATGTATGTGTTTTTTAGAAAGGATTCGGAAACAGTGGGAAGCTGTTTTTTTTCCATTTCTGCTGCCTGTATTGTCTGGATTGCGACTGTTTAGTTTATGTGGAATCTCTGCTGATCTGCGACTGATGGAAGACATTTTAGTACTCGTTATACTTCAACATTCACACCCATTGCACCTGCAATTGCTGTGAATAATGTCAAGGGTCCGTATTCTAGAAGCCTCCTTAACTCTGATGAGGTCCACTTTAAGCTTTTGTATTCTGCCCTGCAAACAAGAGCTAAAGGTAAACCTTAGAGATTAGGAAGGTTCTAGAGTACGGCCCAAGAAATACAGTTACTTTGGCCAACTGGACTACCTTCGGCTATATGACGATGGTGATGATGATGAAGAACATGAAGTTCGACATCGACAGGTCTCTACATGACGGCAGTAATCAGTAGACAAAAGAGTGAACACAGGTAGAAACCTGCACCATGAAACAGCTTCCACAACACTGTAGCTCAATCCGGTTGACATTTAAATTGTCATATCATGATGTGTAGAATGGGTTAACTCTGCACTCATTTGGCCCCTTGAATATAGAAGCTCATTAAAGAATGGTATGTTAATAACCAGAAAAATTTGTATTCAAATGATTAATATAATTTTGGTGTCAGAGACCTTGGGAATCAGCCCGGTGTCCTGTCACAAGATGAGCCAATCACACCAAACAGTAGTTAGTCTTAACTCATTCAGTCCCAGGTGGCACGAGTACATGTAAATGACACCTTAGTGCGATTCCTCCTGGACAGAGTTTAGAAGGGAACATGTAGCCTGTGGGGTTACAATCACAGACTGGAACATAATATCACATGCAGCAGTCGTAAAAATAAAATCCATCTTTGCTCCTTCACAAGCTTGCCACGAGGACAACAGAGTTTGTGATCACTCCCCTACATTCTCACCCACAAATGGTGACCTAGTGGAGCGTGTGCTAACTGAGAAACCTTCATAACCTAAGGATGTCACAAATTCATGCCTGTTTCTGACCGATTCATCATATCAAGACAATCGCATAATTCTCAAACAACACCAACAACACTTGTTGGACAAACCAAGCATCAGGTCCCTGTAACTCCTGCAATAAAAATCCAATCAACTCCAGACACATCGTTTTTAGTATCAATTTGAAAATTGGAAATGATTTTTGATGGCTTCTGATAAATTTATGACCAATTCTTCAGGCATTCAGTGATTAGCTTTCAAGATCATTAATTCCATTTTTGACATTTTTATTACTCCGACTTGGGGATTTTCGTAGCTGATCCCAAGCTCGAATGGTTGTATATGAACCACATAATTTGATTACAAGGCAGTAATGGATCATAGGCCGCCATTGATCTCGTACATCAGACAACGTGGAGCAGCAGGTTATGAGATAATGTAATTGTTGGCTCCTAAACAAGCCTGGTCATGTTCTCGTGGGCGGCCTCAAATTAGCGTCTTATGAAATATACATAGCTACTTCGGAGGGACAGCAATCTTAACGTAATCATGGTGTTATACTTCCGTAAATTTTTGATAACATCCAGAATGACATAAAGCTGGGATGTGACACTCGATTCTTTTCAACTAACTTTTGAACACGGACAGGCTGCGTTGATCAAGGCTCAAATGAACTGTATCAAGTACCATTAAATTCTCTTACATGTAGTAACAACATGTTACTATGGGAAGTGGCGTGGTGTAATGGTTAGCGAGACAGACTCCTGATCAGAGGGTCCCGGGTTCGATTCCCAGTCCTGACAAAGAAAAAACATGCTCGCTTGTGACCTTGAGCAAGTCACTTTGCCTCACTTGCTTCACCCCACCCAGGTGTAAAAGGGGTACCTGGCTGGTAATGATGGTC
>NMRB01000184.1:505584-518852 GCA_002633025.1 Notospermus geniculatus | reverse complement strand
CCAATGCCAGTGTCATTTAATTGGTAATCATTGCGTCATTAGGTTCTTAGAATGAAAAAAAGAACTCACCTAGAGTCTCATTGTTTAAATGTGCTGAACTCCTTCGAAGTAGGCGATTGAACTGCTGAATGCAGACTCCTGGCCTTGGCTGTGAATTCCAATGATGATGACGTCAAGCAATGGCAAATGATACGCTGGCGCAAAAGGCGCGAAAATTCAAATACCCCTGTTTTTTATTTTGTTGAATAGCGCCCCCTGGTGAACAGATCTGGCATTAACTTCCCTTTGAACTGATGTAGAAAATATCAACCTATCTATCCCATCACTTTTTGTCTACATGTTTATCATAGGGACTGAGATATTGCGATATTTCATTTTACACAAAACGCCCCCTGGTGCGCCTAATATAGGTCAAATTGCGCTCATTTTTTGTTTCCGAGGAGAGTTCACCTAGGGCTACCTTCAGATGTAATTTGGAGTCTCTAGCTATTACGGTTACAAAACGTCGGGCATAGTTGGACAGATGGACTGCTGGACTGCTGGACTGCTGGACTGGTGGACTGCTGGACTGCTGGACTGACACACTGACGCCACTGAATACCTATTTGACTAGCTCCGCTGACCTTTGGTCAGCTGAGCTAAAAACGAACAGCCCCTTTCGAATTGCTCCATGTCTATTTCACCTTTTCCCGCTGATGCTCACCTCATTAATCTTGAAAACCAGGGCTCAGCTTGGGTCAAAGAAAACATTGATAAGCCCTGTCCCTTTGACGACCAGTAGGAGGACAAACTAAGAGATTGAGCACTGCTGGTGGAAACCTCAGTGGAGCCTACCTACATAAGCTGCCATTGCGTCCAAACAGTCTCCATGGTTTCCAAGCCAGGGGTGTAGTTCATCACTGAGAGAGAGTGACATTGGTATCATGCGCTGTTCGTTCAGGATCTTGGATACCTATCACAGACCAGATCGCTATGGCAATGGCGGGCATCTTGAAGCATCATGAAGGTGCAAAATGACACCTAGCCTTGACATCCTTCCTGAGATCTGACTTCCAAGCCGTGACACCTCCTTGGTAGGCATGTCAACATGATAAGACCCTGGACAACATAAGCAGCTCAGCAACATCGCTTTTCATACGGTGACAACGACTCAGTCATCAACATGAGAAATCAAGCAACAGTAGCGATGAAGCAGAAGAGGCTTAGCTGCGGTTACCAAGCAGGCAACAATATATCCTACACACAGTAATGAGTAATGCAGACCGATGCACCCACTAAACCTTCACATTCGCCATTCAAGATATTGAGCTTCGGGCAGTACTCANAGATCTCTGAATGGTACAAGTACGACCTGTAGATGTACATGGACTGCATTTTGCAACCTCTGCATGGTGCATCAGTATGTGCTATATTTTCAATGATGATTCTATGAAAGAATGAACTCATTCTGTCTCCATTATGAAAATGTGCTTGAACGAGTACATGTAGGGCTACATACATGTATTACCTGTGAATAAGGATTCCTGGATTACATGAACATACGTGTGCATGTACAGTCCACGCTCGTTATACCGCCCCTCACGCAATACCACCACAGTTGACTTTCTCAGTTAAAGCAAAAATTCATAAGCGAGCGTTGCTCGCTTATGAATTTTTGGTTGAAGGCATTTCAATATTGCCAACAATACCACTGGCAGTATTGCGAGGGTGGACTGTATCATGTTCTTGTCATAAAAAGTGTTCTAGTCAGTTGACTCGTCTTGATTATTCACGATGGGCTGTACATTTACTTCTTGCTTAAAATCCTCTTGTTACATGCCAATATTTTTTGGAAGGAGGAAACATCACCACAGAGTTTCTCGCATACCCCGGTACATAGTCTTTCAATTCCTTGTTGATGTTATTGGCTACTGCATGGTGAAGCCAAATGACCCCCTGAAGTCTGAGCTAATCCATTGTGATTCCAACACTGTGATGCCATTATTTTCTTCATATAAGTGGATGAGAATAAATGCAAGTTTCTGCAGCGTGATGAACAATGTATTTGTTAGTTCTTCCAATCAAAACATATCAGACAAAAGCTGACAATAATCAAGTCTGGTCAGCAGGGACACACTGGTTCTGCAAGTTCACAAAACCATTGAATCATGTTTATGTTAGTGTAGAGGTGAGGGACTGCCTCTACAGAAATGGGGGGTTCGGACGAACAATACGACTTACGTAATTGAAGATTTGACTTTTATTCCTCACTGACAGACCCTGACATAAATCGGTACACTATCAGCTGCTTCTCTCTGCTCATGCGCAAGGCGCATATTGCAATGTGCCCTACGGGGATCACCCGGGGGTGTCCAACCTTAAATTCACGGAGGACGGCGAGGGATCCGCCCGTTACATTAGATAATACAAAACTAATGAATGAAACTTGTTATATATTTTCACTAAACAAAACCTAAGTACCAGTACTATGTGTACATGATTATGATATCATCAGTGAACATGGCCAAAAGTTCCTAAGCAGGTCCGCAGGTCATTGAAAATAAACAAGGCAAACACCAATTTTTAAGTATCATTCATTTTAAATCATTTTTTTCACCAGATGCATGTAAACAGATGTCTTTTCTATAACCAAATTATCACACAAAATACTAAACTACAGCCTACACAGTTTTTCCTACAACTCCTGTGTCTATGACTCCTCCTCATTTTCTAAGTTTATGTTGTTACCAAACTTGGCATATAATTTAACTTTTAGGTCTGAGAGTATTCCTTTATGTTCTCCACTTTCTGATTCTAACGCTTCAATTTCTTTTTGTACTCTTTCCTTAGCAGCATCCAACAAACTGTTGGCTTCTTCAGGCTTTGTGCTCACAAACACTTCTCCTACCATATATGTGTGGAAGGTTAAGGACTGTTCATGAACATTTTGAATAATTTCACATTCACCGGGTTGCTCATTTCTTAATCGTATAAAATTGACGTGACAAAACGAAATGACTGATCAAAAAGGATATGGTACAGATTCCTCTTCATCTAAAAGCACCAATTCATCTGCTGCATCTTCTAAATTCTGAAGCTCCTTCTGCAAAAGAGGAAATTATGCATATGCACTGACAAGATGACAACAATTCTAAAAGGCAGGTGAAAGCAAACCCTAAGGTTTCAAGAACTATGCCAAGCGATGGTCTTCCATGAAACCAAACATGCTGGACCTGTACATGTCAATGAGCAAGACAAACCACTACACGACTACAGTGTTCTCCATGTTACACAAATTCCTTTTGTCTTGGTGGAAAAGTGGTGTCTGTTGAAAGCTGAGATACATGTATTGTGCATGTATACCTTCTTTGCATCCAACTCATCCTGCAGATCTTGAAGCTTAGCATTGTGTCTGGCAAACTTGTTGATTTGTTGCTGATCTTCAAATGTCACATGTACCTCACTGTCCTGAAGAGGAAAAACGACATGTGTTGTGTAGTTCATTTAAGTTATCCAATTATTACACGTACATGTAGTTGATATCAAGCCGTACAATGTGCCAATACAAAAACTAGCAACTCATTTTTTTTCTATTCTCAGCACTTTTATTTAGCAGATAAACTCACAAGTCATTATTGTCATTGATACAAACTGATTCTTTTAACACTATCACCAATAACTAGTAATGATATTGATAGGCCACAAGAAACTGTACAGTTGTGCCAAATACCCTGCAGTCAAGTCAAAAAATACGGGCCGTATTCAATAAGGGTGTTTAGCTAAATCAGCGTACAAATTCTGCATTAAACAGGTTATAGGCCTAGAAACTATTGTTCTACGTTCTGTAAGCTGCCTGATCTCTGGCATTTTACCCACACGATGATTACACGCGTCTAACATTCCTGCGTCTTAGTGTGGGAGGACAATAGAAAGTGTTGGAAAAATTCTAGACAAGCCTTCCTGATCGTTCAACATTTCCTTCATGCTCTTTGACTCAGACGCAGGATAGTTAGACGCGTGTGATTATCCTGCGGGTAAACGCCTCTGGTGAACCACCATACAGACATCAGACAATAGTTTTCTAGGCCTTTAACCTGTGTAATGAAGAATTTGTACGCTGATTAGGCCAAAACACCCTTTAACGTGCGATGATCACCCTTATTGAATACGGGCCTACATGTTTCTTGTCCTGAACTTTCTGAAAATTGGCAAAGGGGCATTTTTTAACTTTTTGTTGGACATCAATGAAAGCATTAATGACACAATACTGAAGAGCGCCAAAATGTGCCCGATTCTATTGTTTTCCTATTTAATAGCTACTGTGAAGTAGCCCATGGAATTCAGTTCAAATGCTTATGTATCCAATTTAACAGCACTTTGTCCATCTGACACTTTCAAATCTGCCTCTAATTTTTTTGCAACCTGATCACAATGTTCTCCAAGAGCACTGTCCTCATTGTGACCTAGGTCGTCTGTGGTATGGTCACTAGGAGCTATCTGGCCTAGTTCTCCATCAATGTTGCCTCGTCCTCCAGCATCACAATCTTTCTTATCGCCATCATCATCAACATCAGACACTTCCTCCTCTTCATCTGTTTGTTCCTCTGAACTCTCTGAACCTGATGATGGAAGGTCGTAGTTTCTTCTATTTGGATTATAATGTTCCTGTGTCATATCAATATCTGTCAGATCCAGCATCCTTCCCTCATCATTGTCTCTCTTAATCTGCTCAAGATATTCCTGCTGAGCTGCAACAACCTCAGCTGACGTTTTGCATCCAGCATATTTCTCTAGAACCTCATGGTTGACCTCAAAGAATGAATGTCCNAGCATGTTGACGTGTTCTAGGCCTTGTCCACTTCGTTAGAAATTGTCATCTTTGGTCGGTCCAGCCTGCAAGCAGAAATAAGAAGACATCATGCCAAGTGTGAAAGAACAGGTAGACATGTATACAGTTGACACACTTGAACTTGAAGATAAACACATTTTTAAGAAAGGTTTGGGGAATTATTTCAGTTTTGTTGCTGGGTTGAATGAGTGCAATGATGGGGCGGGGGTTATGATGTTAGGTTGTGGCCACTCTGCTCAATTGCAGACCGCTCAACAGATGGAGATCGGGAACCATTAATGGACCTCAATTTCAACGCATCGAAATCCCGAGTCCCGAGACATTGTGCTTTGGAGGTGCACAATCACATGCCATCTTGCAGCCTTTGAGAGTCACAACAAGAACCACTGGGCATCTTGTAACTCATCAGACAACGTTTCAAATATCAGTGTTCTTACTAACGTTTAACACCCCGCTACACTCACCATCATGCTCGTTGTCACTGAAAATAATGACATCAAAGCCAGCTCGTAAATTAGACCTTTTCCTTATACGCATATGTTGAGTGACCAGGAGTTTTATATCAAAGCAATCGAGACAAAAAGAACTCATTCTCAGCTGGTAGGCATTGATCTTCATACGGCGTGGGGAAATCAATGCTCCAACTAGATTCGACAAGAGGATCAAATTAGCCACCTTATACATAGAGAGACTGATTTAGAACATTTCAAACTGGTGGCCTTTTATATGGAAAAAAATCTATCAACCACCTGTAGGGATATCTCAAGTTAGGAAAACTTCAGAAGAGTGGTTTTTATAGGGAAAATCATGTGGCTAGAACCTTTTGTAAAATCACTGGTAGTGACTGATACTTGATAGGCGACATGAATGACTGTGTATATAGCCAGCTGAAGCCAATGTCTTCAAGAAGATGACCATCGTCGCAAAAGGTTAAGCCCACTTTCAGGGGACAGGCCGGCATTTAAAACGACAGCGATGACAGACCATTGTATGATATTAAAGTGACATTTGTCTGGAAGGGTCTTTAACTTAGCATCATGCGAAATATCAGGGTTCATCAGTCATTGACATGTTCTTTCAGTTCACCTGACTAACTGGAGAGCAGAGAGTAAAGCAGTTGGGCGAGATGATTAGGCCGACAACCTACTCAAACACTGATGACACCAACTGACACAGCCTCCCTTCTGACGATAGTGTTGGGGGAGGGAAAGAATTGGGCCGAGTCTAAGGCCTAGCGTACATTGGCCTTGCGACTGGAAGCAACTACCGGGAATTGCGTTTCCGGCAATGGTTGGCAACTACCTGGAACCAGCAGCAACTTATCAGATGCTCAAACAGGCCAATCGCACCGGCAACACTATTGCCAACCATTGCTGCTAGTTCCAGCCAGTTGCTCCTGTTCTACTCGTTGCCAACGGTTGCTTCTAGTCTTCTTCAGTCGCTTCCGATGTACGCGCGTCGGCAATGAATTTCCTCGTTTGTGGAGCACACCTGGTCACGAGAATGTTTGTCACATGACTCCCGAGTGGTCCGATCGGAAGACATCGTCAATTTCCATGTAGCATTCAGTACCATTGCCTGTCCGATGTGCGCACTCCAGATTGAAGACTGGATGTGCCACTTGTTGCCACAATGACCTGCCATAACCGATGTGCGCTGAATGCGTACATCGATAGCGACTGTTGCGTTCAGTTGCTTCCAGTCGCAAGGCCGATGTACGCTTGGCTTAACAGCAGGATTGGACCTTGGAACGTGCTGGCGACTTGTCAACCACCAAAGGCATTCCACCAACGCAGCTCCGATTACTAAGGCATGTAACCAGAACTTTCTTCTGCCGGCAATGAATAGAGTACGAAAGACAACAAGGAGCACATTCGAAGAGATCACACGCTGGAAATCCATCTCAACACGGCACGTCAACCCAGCCGGTTCACTTCCCCAGGGCATCCAAATACTGGATCAATTCCATCCTGTCATATCTCATCTGATCAAGAGTCTTAAATTGTACATCAGCGTTCATGATGCATTTCTTGGAAGAAGGGAAGTTTGAACATTCACATTGCCGCCTTTGGGTGTCACACTCCTATTTTAGGAACAACTCCAGACTCAAACAATTTCCTTATTTGCGCTGGCCAATGGAAGCCTCGTTTGAAATTGGCCAATGAGATGAAAGATTGTTTTCGGTCTTACAGCTGTGGGTTGCCCTCATTATGCAGTGGATGCCAAGGACATTCTTAAATATGTCTATAGTTCAGTGCCACCTACTGGCTGCAACTGGCCAATACCACTTCACTGCCAATTCCCAGCATACCACTGGCAGGACAATGCGTCATGACGCAGATTGCTGAAGTTTTACATTAANAATACGGCTGGCACAAAGTGGTTAAAACAGTGTCATGCTAACTGCAGGACTAAACCCTCATGAAATCCTTCCAGGATTCAAGCCTCATCACTCATCAGGTGCACCAGATCAGAATGAGGATGGAGAAGAAGCCGCCTGGAACTCAGATACAACAGGTGTTTGGTTATTGATCTCTGCCACTCAAACAAGCCGAATACATTTCGTCTCCACGTACACCAACCAACAGCTGCACCTTCGCACTGCTCTCAAGGCACCTGGTCCCGGATGACTAGACTATATATTCGGTACGTCGAGCTGAACCCTTAGGCTGTGAATACAACACACACGTTATACTGTACCGGGTAAATTTAAGAAGACACACATAGTCGTAGATGAACACGGTATTGTCAAATGGTTGACAGAAGCCTACAACTTCAAAAGCATATGCTAGAAAGGTCATACCAAGGATTAAACTCAGATACAACAGGTGGACGGCCAACTTCCATTCAATCTTTCATTTTTTTACGTAGATACGGACGTCCATGGGGAACAGCGGGTTGGAACAGGCAGCAAATGACTGATTTCCGTACCACCTACACCTGCGGCCGAATTTCAGAAGCTTCCTTAACTCTCAGGTTTACCTTTAGCTATTGTTTGCAGGGCAGAATACAAAAGCTTAAAGTGGACTTCTAGAATACGGGTCCTGATGTTAATGCCATGTCCATAGCATCACAGAAGAGCATGTAGTTCCTTGTTGTTTTCGCAGCCTAAAGCCAGGCGTACATCACACTTGCGACTGGAAGCAACTGATCTGATCAGTCGCTGGTGATCATGTACGCGCTGCGCACACATCGCGAATTCAGCAACTTTTAGTAAAACTAAATTTTAGGAGGATCCAATCAGTCTTCATGTCCTGACTGCGTACATCGCACTTGCGACTGGCGGCTACTCAGGTAACACCCGGGGCGTTGAGACTCACTGACCGAGACTAGGTTTCGTTTAGAAAACTGGCACTGATCAGTTGCAAGCCCGCGTATCGCGGCGACTGAACAAAATTGGGTACAACTTGTCGCTAGAAAGTTGAACATGTGCAACTCACGGCGACTGGCACAATCTCAGTTCCAGCGAGTCGCAAGGGTGCGTACATCGACCGTTTCTGGTGACTGAGTTGCCTCCAGTTCCAGCTAGATCCTCGCAGTCGCCAGTAGCTCAGTGGCGATTAGTTCTCTTGTCGCAAGTGTGATATGTATGCCAGGCTTAATGGACTGACGTGTCCATGTCTGTTGACAACAGTCCCCACAGAATTTCTCCACAACATGATGCTACATGAAATTCCAATGGTACCATACACTCTTACCATTAGCACTGCCTCAATCGCTACAGACTTGGTGCAATAAATGATGGTAGCATTAATTGTGCTGACAACATGAGTACTCCCATTAAAATATGTAAAATACATGACCAGAAAAAAATCAAATACAAACATGGTGAGTGATGGCTGAAACCATGCATACATCCCTCAGTTAGAGTAGACTCCTGGCACTGAAACCAGCCATCCATTTGGCATGTTTGGCTTGATTTAATTATTTAAAAGTATAGAACTTGGTGCATTTGATTGAGATGAACGAATAATATGTGGTCTGGAGAGGCATGTTTGATGAAAACTGAGGCAAGATATTTACCAGTAAATACCGGCAAACAAAACGAAATCTATGTTGAACATGTTGAATTATTAATACCACGTCTATTTCTGAGAACAAATATGCTGAACATGCCGAAGTGAGATATACACACGACGAGCCAGAATTTCTGAATTCATAACAGAATACCAGTACATATTAGAAACTGGGAAAGAAATTCATCTTCGATATGGGCTGATGATACTCTGATGTGATGCATTAATTTACAACGTGGCGGAGAATTATTAAGCAACATCAATTCAATCAACTTTCGCCCACGCAGTGAAAGTGGCTGGTGAGCAAATCATTTCAGCCTACCTACCGGTATATCATTTGAAGAGTGAAATGAGGCAAACAAAGCTATGTAGTACTTCTCCCTTCAAGAACCAACGGCAGAAAATGTGGCTAACAGCAAGATGGATATACTTTTTGAAATGTACAGGAAGAGGTTTAGATTACATGTATGTGAGCCAACAGGTTGAAAGCAGCACAGAAATATACATGCACTCAGGGGGTTGTGATAAAGCCAGAGATTTTAGCTGCGAATACATTTACACAATCTGTCAAGGGCAGAGAGCACTGCACAGCCACGAAGGCAGATAGTGGTCAGTACATTCATTTATAGCAAAATATGTGACCCTGACAGCAAAATGAGTCAAAGCCACAGATTTTAGCTGCGAACAGAGTTACATAATCTGTCAAGACGGCAGAGAGCACGGCACAGCCACGAAGGCGGATAGTCGTCAGTATACTCATTCGTAGCAAAAATATGTGACCTGTGACAGCAAAATGAGTCGGAATGCGCACAGAAGAAGACCCAAGGTGAACCAACGGTTTATTGATTTCGGCATTGTCTGCCCATTGAGAAATTTGACATTGTCCATTTCTGCAATGTTCTCTGGTGTCCACACATCTTGGATCTTCTTTCCGGCGTATTCCGACTCATTTTGCTGTCACGGGCCTATTTCAAGCAAATAATCAATCTCCTACGCTTTTTTGCAGAAATTCGCTCTCCTTTTGAAACCAAGAAGACACTTAGGCCTAAGACCAGCATAAACTGCAAAACAGTGCAATACGAAATTGTGAAGAAGCACATAGCTTACTGCATCCATCAAAAATTTTATTTACCGTACCTCAAAGAAATATGCAGGATCTCCAGCATCCAGTTTCATGTGGTGTTCAGTGATGAACTGCACATCAGAGTTTCAGGAGAAGTATATACATTGTAATCGCCCACTGATGCAAGAGGGAAAATTTTGCAACCCATATAATCCTCAGTTGATCAGTCGACACTGAGGTCACTTTCACATTTAAAATGTGAATGGCCCCGAGACTGACATAATATGTATACTAAGTAGTTGATAATTACAGAATGGAATTGTCGTTAATTTTAACCATTGCTTGCCTGCATGATGAACTTGTAGTTGGTACTCACTACTACATTGTGCAGGAGAGGGGCAGGGATCTGTGACCCTATATAAAGTGGAAGACAATGCATTCCACGCAGGATACCCCCTCCCCCGGGTTTCCCAGCGGGATCCACTGCAATTCCTAATCCTGGTGCAAATACGATCCACAGTCCTAGTGGGATTCCCAGCAGGATATTATTGCATATATGCAATATATATGTGTTGTTGCAAACTGGAATCCCGGTGGGAATTGGATTACCCAATGGGATCCCGCTTTCATTAGGTCACAATTTTTATGGGGTCTGATGTGATCAACTTGGAACTTTGGTCAAATTGCCAAAAATGGCCGTAGATGCACAGGCACTGTGTCTGGTGCAACTCAATGCCGATGGGGATGACATATCCAGAGCCAGGCCTGCCTGTTCAACCAATAGCGAACCGCCCGAGTGACGTCGGACGTGTCAATTTCATTGTGTTTGTCCGACCCTGCTTTTGTCCTGTCTCACCATCGACAATGTGGTCACTCAGTAAAGCCTACTTTATATTTGTCCGACCTTCGCTGGTAAAAATAGAAACCGGGCGGTGTGCTATTAGCAGAGAAGGATCTAATATACCTCTTTAGTTTCTATTCATATAATCAGAAAGGAAAAACACATTAACTGAATATTGACAGCACTTGCACACTTATGTGCACAAGCCATCACGTTTTACCCCATCAACCTAAAAATTGACACTTTTTCCACAGAGAGGAAACTGTCATGATGAGGGAGATGGGAATTCATTCTTCTCTAAACTCAACTTTGTTCTAATTAAGTGTACATTAATTGACTAATCATCCTTGATGGCAGATAGTTTGAATCATTCAGTTCCCTGCCAACGTGAGGAACCAGCATGTTGTAATGCTGATGTCAGGTCGACCTTGCAACGGCACAGAACAGGCGCCAACTGACTTTTCAGGATCACTTTGCGTCTGAGGCACGACAGCGTGGAACAAATCAGTCGCCAATATAGTGTGACACTGACTACAGTTGCGTCTCGCCTGCGACGGTTAGGGATCAGTCGCCGATCCAAAAGATCACGAATCGCAAGAGTTGAACATATTCAACTTCTATACGCCACGACGAATCATGATCCCAAAGGGCGTAATCCAGTCGCGGTCGTCTTGACTTGAGTTACGACGTTGTGCGATTATCCAAAAGTTGGTCTATTTTTGTTCGGTGATCAGTATTTTCATACCCTGCATGAGCGTTGCCATCTTGAAAAAGTTACATGACTGCCAGATCTTTGCGGGGATGCTGTTGTCGCAGGTGACCTGAACACGGTTACGACTCCCTGTGCACAGATGCTGCCTGTTCCACGACCATCGTACACATTGTTATGGTTTCCGATCTCAAGATCGGAAACCATATTGTGTTTGGTCATGGTGTCTGTCTGTCTGTGTGTGTGTGTATCTGTGTGTGTGTGTGTCTGTCTGTCTGTTCAGTCTGTCACACCTGTAACTTTGTTCCTGCATGAGCTACAGACCTGATGGGACCTATCCCCAGGTAACATGACTTGAGCTACAAGATGGAATGAAAATTTCAGGTCTCCGATACCTGGTTCATGGTGAAATTGATATATCAAAAGTTGAGATTTTGTCTGTCACACTTTTGTTTCTTGAATAACTTGTCTCCAAGGCCAGCTAGAACACTAGTAACAAGTTCCTTCCCTATGTTTATGACCCTTGGCAAGATATTGGCATCAACGAATTTATTGTCCAGTGTCAGCATCATAATGATATTGATATATCAAATTTGATATTTTGACATATCAGGAAATCTGCCACAGTAAGCAACTTGAAACTGGTATCAGAACATCATAGCTCATCCACGGATGTTATTGCAACTGAAATTTTCAGTTTGCACCTGCTCGGTCGCATGATATTTGCTGATATCATATTGAGATTTGATATTCAAATTTGATAACATGACGTAAGTCAGAATCTCGTGATGGTAGAAGCCTAAAACCTTCACCTACATGTATACCTAGGTTATCAAGGATGAGCTTTCAGATTACGCAATGACCTTGAAGGTCAGAGGTCAAGGTCAAGGTCAAACATTTCCAAAGCGCAAATCTCCTCAGAATTTCAGGAGAAAACGAATTAGAAGCCTGAATTAACCATCCCGATAGGCTTATATCAGGGATCCTGTTCCAGTTACGCAATACTTCTCAAGGTCAGAGGTCAAGGTCACAGTCAACCATCACAAATAACATGAAACAGAACCCGGTGATGGTGGAAGCCTAAAAACTTCATCTACACATACGTTATCAAGGATGAGCTTTCAGATTACGCAATGACCATGAAGGTTGGAGGTCAAGGTCAAGGTCAAACAGTTCTACAGCGCAAATCTCCTTAGAATTTCAGGAGAAAACGATTTAGAAGCCTGAATTAACCATCTCCGATAGGCTTATATCAGGGATCCTGTTCCAGTTAGGCAATACTTCTCAATGTCAGAGGTCAAGGTCACAGTTAATTAGCTCTAGAGTAGTAAACTTCTCATCGGAAACCATTGACATCGCTCCGATGTCCTTTTCTTGTTCGTTTTTGTGACCTGGCCGTGCTTGCGACACCTGATGCCGACTGTTCCGTCGCAGCGCAGGCAATCGTAGTGCAACCTGAAATCAGCACCATAACTTCAAGACCTTGTCCTTCCAAGTTCTGTGACTCGCAGTCCTTTGAAGTCACATTGCATCATGGCAACAAATGGAGTCATTTTCCTAATCTCAACTTTTTGTTCTCTTTATCTGAACTGACGGAAGCAGCAATTGGGTCAAATTGAGCAGGAAGTTTTGGTACCCAAAAAAATCTAATCGAATAGGAAGTGGATGATTAACAAGCCACAAGAATTTACGCCCACACTGTAAAATATTAAAGGAAAATAAGAAAGTGTTTGATATTCTGACATCGACCAACAAAAACCTCATTCAAAATTGGTGCTCATGGCTGACTTAACAACATGCTTTTATCATAA
>NMRB01000184.1:422506-459318 GCA_002633025.1 Notospermus geniculatus | reverse complement strand
TGCTCAAAGCTGAGGTAAACTTTTCAGACTTTAGCCAAAAAGGTTTCATTAAAGTGAGAGTGAAGGAATAGGAGCAGTCAGCCGCGCATATTGCTAACAGATGGCAGCACAGTCTTAGCAGACCAAATGTACAGGAAATCTATTATGATCGCTGCTCGATCGATAATGACTGGGTCCGCTAGATGCATTGAATTGGGCCCTAGTGACACCTAGTGGTCAACTCGCTAACAGCTCCTATTGTAATCATTGTCCACAGCCTTGTCATGTCATGCTTGTTTCCAATTTCAGAATTCATCATTTGAGAAACAGCTTGACTTGAGTAGGAAATCTGGTGCTAGTGATAACAAGGTGCAGATGGATAAAATCAAGATGGTCGAAACTCTGCGAGCAGAGCTTTCAGCATATAAGGTAGGTGACGAAGAATTATCATCTAACTGAAGCTGCAGTGTACTCTGTCCCATTTTCCATACTTTCATGCAGGAGTTTTTCTCTGCTGACTTCCAGGAGAGGCTATTTAGGCTACTCTTCATGCCTGGGTCTCTTGGTTCTTCTCGTACGTGAAGAATGGCAATACTTTTGGAAGATTCAGAATTATTTGTGAAATTTTCAATCTCAATTGTTCATCATCTCACAGGATCAGCTGACAAAAATTGAAAACCTGTACCAAGAATCAGAGAAACAGCGACACGAGGAGGCTGAACGACGTAAAGAAGCCGCCCAGCATATCGTCAGACTGACGGAGATGAAGAATATGCTACAGCAACAGCTGGAGAGTGGCAGTGCTGGCACTGTCACAGACAAACAGGTATGAGAATGAGAATGGTGGCTGTGTATGGGTGATTGCAATCAAAAATACTGCATCGTATTTCATTGTTATGCTCTCGATCTTGTGAGCCAAAACCTTGTGTCAGTGTTGGCTCTGTCATGCAGTTCCACGATGAGCGAGCGTGCACTTTCCATCATGTGCCTTTGAAACCAATTGCTTTGGTGATTATTACGATTCAGGCTCTGAAGTTTTCCTGATCCGTGCAGTGTACTTCATACAGATAGAGAGCTTGCCTACTACTATCATACAAAGCATTACACTGGTACTTTAGGTATTTTGTCATTTGAAGAAACACAGTCTTATATCTTTTTCTTCCTCTATCAAATCATGCGTGTAATAGAAATGGGTAAGATACATGTCACCAACAAACTAATCCAACATTTAACTCTTAAGATGTTTTTTTTAGGTTTTGTGTGTGTTTAAATTGTTTTTATGAAGGATTTGTGTATTGATTATAACTAATTTTTTATCGTCGGATTTTTATTTGTGATACCTTATACTTTCCAAAGAGTGCTGATAATCCATCGTCTTCCAGTTCCAGGATCAGCAGTTTAATGCCTATGCTGTAAGTTGGTCATCATGGTGGTCATGGTTGGCTTTCTTGGAATGTGCATGATTGTGGGCTGAAGTTCTGGCCAGTGTGAGGCCACTGGCACAGTACTGACTTTTTCGCCATTCTACCAGCTTTCTTATAGCTGTTGACAAGAGAACATGGCAAGAATTAGGCCTCACTGCTGTTCTTCAGAATTAACTACCAAATATCACTTTCCACTGACCAGACTTCAGCAAAGCCACAAAAGTGACATGCCATCACCTAGTCCGCTGTACATGCAGATGCTATTCATCCAGGAGTGTAGAATAGTTCTATGAATATTGAATTTCAGGCCATGCGTGTTCCGCTGTGCCCACAACTAACACTGTGGAAATATGCTACTGCATTTTTAATAGAGATGTGCATTAAATGTCATGTTTAGCATGTTTATATTTGATTTTGGTCCTAAGAGTGAACTACTGTAGTCTTTCCAGGGTTTCCGCCAGAAATCTTTTTGAGGGTACTAATTTCTTCAAAATCAGCAAAAATCCCATGAAATTAAAGAAAATGGCCCTTTTCTGTTCTTTTCAGGGTACTACCATAGTACCCTTAGTACCCTCTGGCGGAAACACTGCTTTCTCAATCATTCTAATAAGCATGTATTTAGCCCCATTTTCGGCATGCTTATTGGAACCATGGCACTAGACATAGCAATAACTTTGAGGTCTTATTCCACCCCGTATTCAGGCAAAGAACTTCTTACAAGAATCACAGAAATATATACATACATCATGTAAATGCACCTTCATTTCGATGTGAAAAGAGATGAATTTACATGTACATGTACTTCCATTTTCCAAGAATCTTTTTATTTGTGCTCACAAGCTAATTTACCAAGAAAGTTTCAGCCGCAAATTAATTTTTCTAGGCATAGTCTAGAACATCTAATAGCTTTCCAAATGCTGCTAATCCGTCCACCCGTGAACTAGTGGTGCTCTTCACCGGTATCGAAACAGACCAACTTCCAGTTATCGTACCTTCTCAATCATTCTGTGTTAACCGTTAGTTTCCAGGAATATCATTAAAGTCTTACCAAGACTGGTATGTTAACAGTTCATTCTTGACTGTCTGTTGGAAAGGGAATCTATTGTCCTGTGCTCATTATTGTTTGCGTCAGATTTAGGAGTTCTTTCTAGTATTTGATTATACATGGCACCAGGCCAGCTATTCCGTACTTCCATTGCCACATGTACGGTATAAGGAATTGCCATATTGGCCCGAATAAGGGCATTTCATGGGCAATGTAATTTGAAACCATCAAACTCATGCAACCCATCATCTTTTCCTCTCTGCAAACTCCTGCTGGAGTGGAATGGGTTGAGTGTCATCAAAAATAGATAAAGACTACTATTTTTGGTGTCATGTACATGTATATTCAAAGAGTAGATAGACTCCTGATGACTATACTGTGCAGTATACTTATGATTCACATGGATCTTGCTTCCTGTACAAGTCCCTGCCCCAGAATGCAACCTGTGATCTTTCAGAGCACTGAAGAGGTTACTGGGGCATTGGTCAGTGCAGCCTATAGCACTTGGGACCAACCCCTCCCAACCAATATTACACAGATATTGAACCAACAATGCTTTTCTGCCATCTGTATCACAACTTTTTTCCTATGCAGCTGGTGTATTCTTGAGACGAAAAACTTGTATTTGCTGTGTTTTAGGAGATAGCAGTAAAAATGGGTTGAAATTCCAATTGTGTTCCTTCACCCCTTTATTTTGTTTGCTTACCCATGTTATCATGCAACTGGCATGTTGACTGTATTTCTGTGCTATACAGCTTCTCTTCTAAATGGTTGATGATATACTGTAAAATGCATTTAGACTTGGCAGGAAAAAACCTATACATGTAATTTGTCAGCTTTAATTATGAATTCCTTGTTTGTCCAGTTCTCTTCGTTTGTGGTTAGCTTTAGAAGTAGCTTTTTCATTTTGCAACGTCATCCATGTCTTGCCTGGTCTTTGTTCAGCCTCATGCCTTGTTAATCAGTCTGCTTGCTATACTGCTGGTGTGAGAGTTTCATAATCACATAAAGATACATTTTGACTTTTACTTAATTTGAACTTAGGTGTAGAGTACACTTACACAGCTTGTTCCAGTGATTGGTTCAGGAGTATTTTAAAGGTCTCAGCCCATATCTTCACTTTAAAATAGCCAATTGGGGCTCCATGTTCCCCAGCTTTTACACTGGTATATACAACACTTTCAGTGAACAACCTTGAAGTGCCTGTTCTTAATGAGCCACAGGGCTCACTCCTCTCTCAGGAGAAACCTATCTTCTAGTCGATCTATTCCTTGTGTAAATTACAATATTCTCTTTGCATGGAGCTCAGTACTAATGCGTTGTCTTTTTTTCTTTTTCTCTTTTCCTCTACCTGAATTTCCTGTCCTATATTCACATCTTTTTTCTATTTTCAACTTATTCATGTCTTTCCTTCTTTTCACCATTCTTTCACTTTTCCCTGTTTTCTGATATCATCTTAAAAAATTCATTCCTTTCTTCCATTTCCTTTATTCCTCTTTCCATCATCTGAAATACTGTATTTGTTTTCTCTGCTTCTAAAATTTACTGNGAGAAAGAGCTCCGGCGTAAGTGGGAACGAGAGAAGAACCGGATAAAGAATCTGGAACAACGAGTGCGGGATCTTCGGGACGAGAATGAAGCAATGTCTACAGCCTTATCAAATAATGTCCCAACGTGTTACCAGGCGCTGAATGAAGATGGTGTCATACGTAGAGCCAATGTACCAATCAAAATCCCAAGTTATAAAAAGGTAGGTTGTGTCGTTATTATTTAGTCTCTGTTTATCCTTTTGACTCTTGACACCTTTCCAAAAATGTGTGAATTACGTGAGTGCTAACCCATCCTTATCTAAAGCGGCCTATCGACGTGCAATATTATTGCACAATACGAGGATCAAAATTGGCAATATTATTGCCAATCCTTCTTCCATCCATTATGCCAGAAGCAAATCACACTGCACACCCATTTTGGGCCCCATATTGTGCAATAATATTGTGACGTGGAAGAACTGCTTAAGGAGATGTTTATCAGCTTCACTCACAAAATGTCACCTTTGATTTCCTTCATGTCTTTTCCGTTCAATGTCACATTTAGCAGAACTCGTTCACTGCACTTTCAGAATTCTGAAGAGTACAAACAGTTGTTACGGCACATAGAAAAAGAGTTAGGGCTCCGTAACGGGCAGGAGGAGGAGATTGTTCACACCTTGTGGTACAAGAGAGATGAAGCGGTGAAAATGTTGAAGGAATGGGAGTTACAATTACATCATCTCAAAGTGGACAAGAACAATATTGCATCTAATCTTAGGGTAATAAAGTTTTCTGATTAGTTGCATGAACCATGGTTTCGTGAGGTGGTTATGCTGGGAAGACATTACCAATGCTGTAGACTGCAATGCATTCAGTTCTTAAAAATATATTGGTTCATCAAATTGTTTGATAGAAAGCACTGCATGCCATAAAAATAACTCCCAATTTTGGGATGATGGTGCTAAAGAAAACTAGATCACCACAACAAATTCTAGGAGTATTTCCTGGATTTATTCCTTGTGGGTCAGATTTTTCTTCAGATTTTACATCTTGTGACAAATGTTTTTAAGTCGACACTTTCGCTTTTTGGTTTACAGAATTTGGTATTGGAGAAGACCAAGTATGATGCGAAGGTGCTCAACTTGGAAGAATCGCTGTCGGATGAGAAGCGACATCGGGAAGAAATGGAAACTGCACTCAGGACGTAAGTAAAACCCCGTAAACATCTGAAAAAAATCACCGAAAATTACGAGAAATAAAAACCTAATGAAAGCTAGATCAGTTATTTCTTTTCAGCGCAGTTCATGTGTAGGTAATGTGATATTGGGAGAAAATTGCATAAGTATTCAGCTTTCTCTTCCATCTTTTTCAGTCAGATTGCCAACCTGATTCAAGACAAACACAAGCACATTGCCCAGATCAAGACGCTGGAGGATCGTCTTGCTGGGATCAATGCAGAGAATGAAGCATTACGGATGAATCTAGGGATGTCGTCCAGTCATACTGGCAAAGCACCGAAGAGAGAACAAGGGGCTGAAGGTTGGTGAATTCATTGGGAAACTATCATTGCTTGTGTTGCTTTCAGATTTCATTGGCATCAGTGTGTGTGTATATTCAATTATGGCCTATCATTGTTCTTGTACATATCATTGTCCTTGTAAATATGTGTTAGGAAACAGTACATTCAGATGTAGTCGTAACTTCTATGAGGAGATTTCCCAACAGATATACATCACCAGATTGTTTGAGTTTGTTTGACCAAATAATAAAGTGACGATTGATACATCATTATTTTATCAAAGATATGAAAGAGTTCAGAATTTCAGTCAACATGGATGAACTTAAGGTCACTTTGTCCTCAAATTACTCTGATTCTAGGTGGTTTTTGGGTTCCCACGTTTGGGCCCCTAGCGTTAAGACGTAATAATAGTGCTCCAAAAACAGGTAATTTAACCCATTTCAGCTGGTTCTGGCTTTTATTTTCTATCACGTTATCTTTGGTGGCAAGTCAAAATTCTGTCATTTCTTTTGATACACAGATTTCAGGCACAACATGATGCCATCACATTCATGTTTACTTTAAAATTGGAAGTATTTCTATCTTAGTCATAGTGTTGTATTCATATAAATCTACACGTAGATCTAGTTGCCAGCAATGTTGGTGGGTTATCACTGTCCTTAACAAACTCTTGCTTTGATAATAACAATGAAGGGACAACTTTGCAGTCAACATGCTGTTATTGTGTGATTTTTGGCAAATACCAGTTTATGGGGATTTCACTGCGTGGCACTGTACAAAAAACAGGTAACAGTAAATACTAAAGTGGTCTGATGGGAATAGATACAATGTTCGTGCATGATATTCAGAGGCTGAAATCTTGACATTTATCCCTAGTCCCTCATGGTCAAGCCCTGGTCATGAGCAGCGGCTGAATATGCTTCAAACCTCGATTTTTCCTACATCAACATTGTTAGCACATTTACAATAAGATAATAAGCAAGAAGTCAATCTCCAGAATTCACGAATTTTCGACCCCAACCGGGGTCTTTTTCAAGTGGAACTTTACAATCTGAAACTCTAGAAAAGACTGAAAAAGACCCCGGTTGGGGTCGAAAATTCGTGAATTCTGGAGATTGACTTCTTGCTTATTATCATTTTGTGTGTCAATTTTGTGCTATTCTGTATCTTGGGTTATCACATTTACAAATAGTCAACCCATGTATGGCGAACCTGTCTTCTTGGCTTAGGTTCGTCTGTCTTATTTGATGATTCAAATGCCTTTAGTTAGTCTTTAGATAGATTACCATATTCTGCAGTAGGTTATTCAATTCGGCTTAAATATTATTCCTTGGTAAAGGTTTCACTCTTGTTAGGTATCTGTCCAAATACTTCTGGCAGTATCATTAACAATGTACAGTAGTTCAATTCTTGACCGGAGTATATGGCACCTTTTGCTTGGAATTCCTCAGAAGCTACATGTAACTTTGGGAAGAGTTTGAACCAACAGTTTTCCCTTCTATCCATTCTTTAGAAAAATGTACCTGCTGGTGAATGATATAATTGATGACATTCTGTTGCTTGTCTTTGGAGAAATGGACTCAATTGCATGCTGCTACACTACAGTATTAACCAAACTATGAAGTCGTGTATCATAAATGTATCAGTAGCTTTTCACCCCGAGGCCCATCAGGGTGTTCAGGGTATTGTCATCACGCTGGCGGCTGTCTGTGCGTCGTCTGTCGTCGTCCGTCGTCGTCTGTCGTCGTCCGTCGTCGTCGTCACGCAAACGACGTGAACGCTCTAACTTGAGAATGCTTCGGAATTTTCATCTCAAATTTTGTATGGTGATACCTCATGACATGACGCTTCTCGCTATTGAAAATCGACCGGATCTGATTCCTACTTTGGCCACCAGGGGGCACATAGTGAAATGACAAAATTTGCGATTACTCCTAATCTAGTCATCGAAACTTCATGAAATTTTTATGGTGGGTGTGTCCAGTCAGGGTACACAACATATCAGACAGGTTTTTCATTTGACGTACATTTCAAGGTCACAGAGGTCAAAAGGTGAAATCTGATTGGTCAACGACGTGAACACTCTAACTTGAGAATGCTTTGGATTTTTAGTCTCCAATTCACTCACAATATCGACTGCAATTACCTAAAACCACCAACCCTCCAGATAACAAATTAATGTACAACTACTTCATTTCAGCTTCATTACAGGGTATGCCACTTCCCATATCTTCTTTCAGTAAAACACACAGGCCGAGGGGTTATGCCCGCAACAGCGGGGCTATTTTTAGACCTTGGTGTTGGGACAAGACCCTGCTGCAGCCATCAGTAGTTGGCGTAAACTCCCCAAGTCATTTCAAAATTTTGCATCCCTCACCTCTTTGAGAAGCGAAGGTATTACTCTTAGAGCAAGTTCTGTCCCTGTTGAAACCACTGAGCGTGCGAATGGGAAAATGACATTGATTCCGATTTTGCTGCCACCATTTTGTTGCCAACACTTGTTGATTTATGGTGACAACTGGCCAAATTGACCGTCAGGCTCAGATGGGTGAAAAACTGCAAAATGCTGAACATGCGATAGCATTGCAACTCAAAAGTAAATTCCTCTTTGTCGCCTCTCTTTTACAGCTCAAGTAGAATCGCTGACAGCAGAGCGTGATGCCCTATCTGGTCAGGTACAGCAGCAGAACAGGGCACTCTCCCATTTGGAGGGTGAAGTACAGACATTGAAAGCCCGGTTGGTGTCAAAGACCCAGCAGTTGGAGGATGCCCAGGCACAGTTGAACAATGCCTCACTCGGTCTCAGTCAGGAAGTGTCAGATCTACAGAGGCATAAGTTAGACAAGCTGCAAGCTGAGGTAGGCTTTTAATCATAAATTTGTCGTATTTCAATACATTTGGTGTTTACTCATTGTTTGTACTCATTGGAGGTTTGGGAGCACTTTGATGTTTCCACTGAAGAGATCATGGAAAGGACTTCATCACCTTTTTAATTTACCGGTACACACTTCTCCACATACAAATTTTGTTCAACTTTTTATGGCTATTACGGTACGCTGTTACATTCACACCTTCTGTGTCGGCAATGGATGTTGTCACTCAGTCATCACATTTCTTTTTTCTTGCACTCACTGTACACTCACATCTTCTAGATCCAAGGTCTCCAAGCTGAAGTCAGGCACTGGCAGGATAAATACAATGCAGTCTGTGCCGAGAAGGTGCAGTTTGAGGAGCGTGTCGATCACTTGAATAAACAGATTGAATTAAATCAGGCTAAATTGGAGCGTAATTCTAAGGCAACTCATGCTGCTGAATCACAGGTATGTGTGTGTGGTAAATAAAATCTCCCACGTACAAATAAACAGTTTTGTGTTATCATTCAACATGACACATTGATTCATCGCTCTAATTTTCATGATATTAAAGAATGACACCTTGCACAAATTGTGAACTCAAAAAAGCACTATCAGATATCCTATGCTTATAATCATTGTTTACCTTGTTTATCTACAGAAACTTGCCTTAGAGAATGAACTATCAGAGAAGGAGCTCCAGTTAATCCAAGTCACTGCCAAGTACCAAGAATCAGAGAATGAGCTTCAGAGAACCAAACAGCTATTCCTGATGGAACAGGATACCAGTACACAGTTGGCTGCTGAGGTGAGGGCCTCAGGCTCTGTAGGATAGACTGCTGCTATCTAGGATGAATCTGAATCAACATCTTCCCTAGGATACTAACCAACATCCTTGCCACTTTCTCTAGGATATATCAGTAGCTCTCCCTCAGCCTTTATCTAGGATGAAACAATTGCCTTGTCTCTTTCTCTAGGATGAACCGACTGCTATGTCTCTTTCTTTAGGATGAACCGACTGCCCTGTCTTCTTCTCTAGGATGAATCAACTGCTCTATCTCTTTCTCTAGAATGAATCAACTGCTCTATCTCTTTCTCTAGGATGAATCAACTGCTCTGTCTCTATCTAGGATGAATCATGTGCCCTGTACATGTATCTCTAGGATGAATCAATTGCTCTATCTCTTTCTCTAGGATGAATCAACTGCCCCGTCTTTCTCAAGGATGAAGCAACTGCCCCGTACGTCTCTTTCTCTAGGATAGGATGAATCAACTCCCCTGTCTCTTGGTCTAGGATGAATCAACTGCTCTGTGAACCTTTCGCTATTTTTTTCTAGGATGCAATAGCTTCTCCATGAAGTTGATCCCTTCAGCCAGGACGTAGAATGTTTATTTTATAGGATCAATCTCCAAACTAGATTGAACTGAAGACATCTTTCTACTTTACTGTTTCTTGAACACAAAACTTTTTACTGAGTTAGTAGTATACAATGGTCTCGAACATCGATATTCACTAAGAATATGTCCATCCTTAGCCTCAGAGGAACCAGCAGGTACTTACCAGTACAAGAAAGGGCATGAATCATGACAATTGTCTTTTTGTGCATGGTTAAGGTAGAACTGATATTGTTGGTAGCATGTTTTCTTACCTCACACCAAATGCATCCGATTGCTCACAAAGTCAAAACATGCATGATATTTCCTGGTTTTGTCGAGGTTTCAGCTAAAGGTTTTCTCGTAGCAAATACCGGTACATTTTTTGCCATGTGAAATTTTGCAAAATCTGAGTGACAAATCAAGTTGACATTCCAAATGTGTTTTATTTAATCAACTACCGGTACACAGCTGTCTGTTCAGGAAATCAAGGTGGGAATGCCAAGAACAATGAATTGGCATCAGTTTTTGTCATCGTCCATGTTATATCACCTTATAAATGATTGTTTTTGTTTTTGTTGTTTTTGGCCAATATGTTTTAATTGAGTACTGTTTAAAGTGTGTTCATTTACTCAAGTAGCCATTATATTCTAGGCTGTAGTTTCTGCCTGTAGTACAAGTAAGATTACTTTGCAATTTTCTGTGCTGTCATTGGTTTTGACTGTTAGAGTGCCCACTTGTTGTTACCAGAAAGTTTGTATATGACCAAATTAGCACTGTTGGGTGGATCTGTCAGAGAATCTTTCGCATCTGCTTCAATGGTAACCTCGGAAAGGGCAACAGCTTGTCAAATCTCTGGGATTATACCCATGTCATATGAGTAGATGGTGTGAGTGCTGCCATTTGCTTGATCATGCAAGAAAAACCCACCTTTCTTGGGCATGGGCATGTTGGGCCGGGGTTGAAGTTAGTGCTCAATTTGGTCATATACCACCAACACATGTATAGTTGTACATCTTCACTTGATTCATCTGAGGTGTGTATTTCTATGTACAGCAAAGCCCATCACACTTTGCACAGATGCCACACAAATGTTGGTCTCTGACAGGCATCCTGTCAGTGTCACTCGCGTTGCATTCAGAGTAGTTCACCTTCACATTTTGCATGCCATGACAATACCTTCACTTCAAACTATGTTTTGAAAGAGGGTACAGCAGAGTTGACCTCTGAATGACAGTGATATAGAAATCAGTGCCCATATTCATAAAATCTTGCTAGGCTTAGTTACTTGCTAAATGCCCAGTTTGTACAGGCCAATATTGTACGCAACTAGCAACCAATTAAGCTGGCAAGGTTTTATGAATATGGGCCCAGGTTGCCAAATATTCAATTCAACATGATTTGTAACTTATTCTCCTCGACTAGAAAATATGCACACTATCCCAGGCCAGGGGAATGTTATGCAGTTGAACACTGTTTTGTTTTCACTTCATGTGCTTGCAAATGTGTGCTGAAATGATAACTTACTCAGTATCATACTGTTTGTTGTAAGTGCCCTGGCAAACATAACATTACCATTTCAAGTCTAGGCTATGTTCTACTGCTCACTGAAGACCCGGCTAAATGTACTTATCAGATATAACTAACAGAAATTACTCATATTTTTGTTCTATTTAGCTTGATAGCTACCAGGTTCAACTTGACCAGAAGGCTGGCATTATCCGTCAGTTGAGTGGTACTGAACAGGACAACAAGAATGTGCTAGACTCATTGCAGCAGGACCTGGATCTTGCCCAAGCAGACTTGACAGATAGAGCAATTGAAGTAAGTGTCTAGATGTTCTTAAAACTGTTTTTGTGCCATAATTCAGAAGACATAGCACGTGTAAAACTTGGCATAGTCCAATCGTTCTGATTGACTGACTTCTATTGAATGAAAAGATGATTAAAATATAGAGGTATCTTTCTAAAGTGCTTCAGGCTAGTTTCTGTCACTCATTCTTTAATAGCACTGGCTAGGCTCCTAGCTGAACAGACCATGGGTCATATGAATAAAGACTATGCTTTTGCTTGAATTTTGCAATACAAATGCACTAGACAGTGCTGTACAAATCTGAAGTAAAAGCATTTGCTAGTCTTTATTCATATGACCCTGTGTCTAGCATTCTTTCTGAATGTGCTTCTTGAGTTGTCCCTTGAAGATGGACTTGCTAACTCACGACTGAACAAGCCATTTGCCTCAAATTGAACAAGACTAAAACAGCCGTGGATCCCACTCGGTGTACATTTGTGATGTACATGTATGTCATACCCTCATTGCAGGTGGACTGCAATCATCAGTCTTTGAGAAAATAATGGGAGTCTCACCCACTACTTCATTGACATTGTGTAAGCAAGCATTGACGCTATCTGAATGCTTTAGACAGTTTAATCAGTTTATATATCAATGAATTTGAGGTGCATGCTTCTGGCTGTGGCATGTGTGCTTGAATTCGACATTCACTTGTATATTCCTTCCAGGCCTTTCAATTACATGACAGTTCTTACACCCTTGTTCCATAATTTGGGGACGTCAATTAACTTGGTGAGAACTTGAATAAAGTGCCTTGAAATAAGCCTGAAGACCTTTTATTCAGTGCTGCAGCACTTTTAGACATTGAGAAAGCATTTACAGGGCCATTTAGGGAGATCTAGTAGAAAGTTACTCCCTCTTCTTGTCATTTTGCCCTATTTTGGGGACAGCTTTGACCCTAATTTGGGGACATTCTGGGCACCAGCTAATTTGGGCTACACCCTTAAACAGTGTGAAAATCATGCAATTGAGAGGCCTGTCCTTCCGCAATCGCACTCATCCCGTTGCCACTGGGGAAGTCATATTGCACAGTAACCTTCGGCTATGGCAGTTTTGACCTTGAACTATTTGTTTGCTTTTCAGTTGCACGAATGCAAGCAAGACCTTGCAAAAGAAAAGACCCTCAATGCTCAACTGAAAACTGAAAAACTTGAAATACAACAGAAACTTGAGGTAAGTCGTTATTCCAAGTCATTTGATTTTTGGCTCTTGAGTTCTTCGATCATTTTTGTGGATAGTGCTAGTTTGGATTGGGTGTAGTGAGTGAAATTTGCAATTTCTACTTTCACCGACTGTCCACATGCCAAAAAGTTTCAAATAGTCTTCAGATATCATCATCATTATTTTCGACTTTTTGTAGCCCGAATGGACTGTAAGCCATGCAGACACCTTTACGTGCTATTTAGGGTGGTGGTGTCAATAATAATATCCTCAGTGTTGTTTTTCTTCTGTACAGGCTGCAGTAGATGAGTGCAACATGTACAAGCGAGAAAAGGACATGTTGGACACTGAACTCTCCAAACGTGATCTGGAAGTCAAGGCGGCCACACGACAGATGGAAGAGGAGACGAGAAAAATCCACATGGACAAAGAGGAACAGTGTAAAAATCTCTCAATGGGTAATAAGAAGGTTGTGCTGGAGTTGGAGGCTGCCAAGAGACAGATAGATGCCAAGGAGAGAGAGATTGCCAGCCTCAACGAGAACACTGTGTAAGTATTCTTCATGATAAATTCATGGCCGCAGTTACTAACATTGAAAAGTTTAGGGGTGTAAACACAGGAGTGTTCAAATCAGACTTGTATGGTATTCTCTTTATTAATGCTTTAACTTTTGTTTGTTTACAGTCACTTTAAAGATGAGATTGAATCTCAGCGGAAGAAGGTTGTCTTACTGAAGGAAGAAAATCTGAGAACTCATGAGGATCAGCAAAAACTCCAAGAGGAGCTGACAACACGCGTGAAGGAGAATTCGGCATCTGTGGAAGTCAACCAACGTCTGGTCAACGAAAAAACTGCCCTTCAAATGGAGAAGTATCAGCTGCAGAAAGATCTTGACAAAGAACGGGAGATTCTAGCATTGAAGAAAGAAGAACTTGCTGAATTGACTAGAAAGGTTTGTGTTCTGTATTGTTGTTGGTTTCCTTCGTGGAGATGAATATGAAGGCAGAAATAGGTATTAAAGTGGTCCTAAACCGCCAAGCAAAAGTTGGCACCCGATCATTTTCACCGCCCACGAAAATGGAACTTCCGATTTCCGCTCCTGGCTTCTGAGCATGCGCAGTACGCTACCTTCACTGAGTTTCTCAACACTGAGATGGTCGTGCAAACCGCAGCAGACAGGATGCCGAAGCGAGAAGTGAAAGAAGGGAAAGGGCGGCCTAAAAAGGTAGCAAATGCCGACCAGCGGCTGTGGATTGTCCAGAGACATTATCGAAGTGGCTCATATTAAAGAAAGAACTCAGTTTTAAGACGATGAGGAGGTTGTTTGTGTGTATGGCATCATTAACATAATGCCGGACTGCGGAACTCGCCGCCGTGCCGGTGTAACGTCAGCGAATTCTGTGGTTTCTTCCAAGAAAAGACCAACTTGCCTGGCATACATGCATGTACCGGCCGACATCGTCATCAATGGTGTCACTCGTGTCGGATTGAACACTCTTAGGCGTGAATATATCCTCTAAAACTCCCCGGAATCGAGGAGAAATCTCGACTCGGTGAACTGGTGACATCCATGTTGTTTTGACAATCAACTATCACACAGCTGTCAATTATCAGAACTTGCCCAATCAGTGATCGCGTAGTAAATTCCATAGTAATCACGTGACGTGATGATTGACGGGCGCTCATTCATACTGGCGTAGCGCGGGAAAATGAAAACGAGGCTGTCTCGCTCGCCCCGGCGGTTTAGGACCACTTTAAAGGGACCCTACAGGCATCCTTCTCAGAGGTAATACTTTTCTTGACTGTTGCAGCTTGATAGATCTGATGATGCACAGAAGTATGCGGAAAAGCAACTCCACGAGAAAGAGAACAGGATTGTGGCTTTGGAAACCGAGTTGCATCATACGAACAAGTCACAGAACTTCCTTCAGTCTGATCATGGACAGCTAAAAGTTCAGAATGATCATTTGACAGAGGACGTGAGGAACCTAACAAAAGCAAATGTTACCCTGGAGAAGCAACTCGAAATGGAGAAGAATGCTGTAAGTTGATGTACCGGTACATGTATTCTATGTTTGTTTTGTTGTTTCATGATTTGCTGGGAGGGATGGGGAGGTTGGGGTACCGTGGCTTGACAACTTAGCAACTCCGGATCATATGGCAACTTCAGTTTGCGCAACCTGCAAAGATATTTCACAAAAAAATAATTTTTTGAGTTCACCAAAATGCCATGAGGTCCCAATTTTGTGTCAGGCCTCAAAAGATGTGTATCATTCAGTTTGTATGACAATCACAGTATTAGTGTTATTTTGCAGATTGAAGGTGATGAGGTCAGTTTGTAGTGTGGGTTTGAGTAGAGCTCAGTTCTGCTTTAATGCTTAATCCTTAGGCTTCGCTCATGAAATATAAGAGCTACAACTTTAGTATTACAATGTGATAGGACTATAGTATAACCTGTTGGTAATGGTAGAATGAGAATAGTTGGATTTCTGAGATGAAAATCGTAAACCTGTGATTAATTTTTTTCATGACATACTAGGTATATGTCGATGTAGCTGCACCATTATTGTAGGGAATCCAGCCTTCTGTTGTGTTACTCAAAAACTACCAACTTCTTATTGAACCATTTTTGTGGCATTTTGCCCAAAATTAAGTTTAATAAATTCGTTTAGTTACGTGAAGAGCGGTTAAAAGGTGACAACTTACGAGATGAGGTCAGCCTAGGCCAGCAGAGGGTGCAACTTCTCCAGTCAGATTATGATGAGGTGCTCAACAATCTTGATGCTGAACGGAGATCACTAGAAAGTGTCAGAGTAAGTTAAGAAAATGCAGACATAAGAAAAAAGACTTGGGCCCGTATTCTAGAAGCCTCCTTAACTCTAAGGTCCACTTTAAGCATTTGTATTCTGGCCTGCAAACAATAGCTAAAGGTAGACCATAGAGTTAAGGAAACTTCTAGAATACAACCCTTGGAGTTTGGATACTAATAACTGACTGTTTGTCAACTGACTGATTGTCAAAGTATTGCCAGATACTGTCATTGCTCTATTCATCTTCTTATTGCAAGATGGGCCAAATTTCTGCTCTAATATTTTGTTCAAGACTCAATATTCCATGGTGTACTACAAGAATAACATGCTGCAAATTGACTTTTTAGGAGCAGTCCAGATTCTTAGGAGACAAAGCCGCCATGGAGTCGAGCCATGCTGAGTCTCTTTCCACAGAGCTTAAAACAGTCTCAGCCCAGCTGGCAGTTACAAGGGAAACCGCTGATCAATACAAGCTGGACAAGCAGAAACTCTTTGCAGGTAATCTATAAATTGTACTTCATGCGTATCTTCTCTGTTGTTGGTTGAATCATCAGGGCTCGGGTCCTGTGGACAAGAGAGAGAGATGTAGTCAGCCATGACCAGGAGTCACACGAGCCTTTACACCACACTGCATTCCTTCCTGCATGAAGTACATATCACAATACACAATATACAGGTAGTGTGTGCCCTGAAGAATCTGTAGGCATGCATGTAGTGTGTGCATAGGTGAATTTGTGTACGTACTGATAGTGTGTATAGAGCTTGTGCAGGTGACGTCATCACGAAAAAATCCGCCATCTTGCCGGTCAAACTGACGTCAAATGACGTCGGCGACCCACGTGGTGCAGTTTGTCGTCAGCGCAAATGGAGTGTTGTGTCTTCAACTATGACGCGATCTGCACGTGGCGCACTTTGTCGTTGACCGCCAGCATGGTGGACCGACGGTCAAACGTGACGTCATAATGAGCCGCTGCACAAGCTCTATACTGTATGCATGGGAATCTACTTTGAACTTTGTTAGTCTTAGAGCTTTTAGTAGTGGTGTCACCAAGAAAAAAGATTCTACCGGATACAGTTGGAGGCTTATATGGTATTTGGTAGGAAAAGAATTGTTCAATGCAGAAATTCCGTGGCTGCATTATGTGTGGTTGCAAGTTAATACCTTTTCTGTTTGTTTATTGTTTATTTTCTTCATTAACACAACAGAACTGCAAGAGATGAGTCACAAGCTGGAAGACAAAAATGCTCTGGTTAGCCGCCTCCAGGACAAATGCCACCAAGATGTGGAAAACATCCAACGGGAATTTGAACAGGAAAAGTCCAACATCCACCGCGATCGGGACACAATCGAAATGCAACTCCTTCGTGTTAGGGCAGAGAATGATGACCTGAAGGAAGAACTTCGCCAGCGCGATGTTTTGATTCTCAGCAACCAGAAGACCATCCAGGATCTTGAACATGAAATGAATGTGAGGCAGGAACTGGAAGTGAGGCAACAGCAGATGCACTCAGAACTTCATGATTCCAAGATGTTGATGGGCCACGTGAAGACGGAGAATGTATCACAAAAGGAGGCTATCAAACAACTTCAGGTGAGAAGAATGCTATCCCTCTTACTGGACGGTCTTTGTGGAGGAAAAAATGTGACCCGTGGCAGCAAAACGAGTTGGAATGTGCAGAGAAGAAGACCCAAAGTGCACCAATCAGGGCCGTATTTAAGGGGGGCCAGGGGGCAGTTGCCCCCCAGAGCCAACCAAAAAACATGATTTTCATGCGGATTTTGGGCATAAAAATGGCAAAAAGAGGTCCTCTGCCGCCCCCTGGACCAAAAAGTTAAATACGGCCCTGCCAATGGATTGTTGATTTCAGTATTGTCTGGCCATTGTGAAATTTGACTCTGTCAATTTCTAGAGTTGTTCTCTGGTGTCATCTTGAGTCTTCTTTCCGACTCATTTTGCTGGCACGGGTCACAAATGATGAAATTGCTAATGAGTTGAAATTCAGTCACACAGTGCCAATGATGGAGAAAATAGACAACTGAACACACCAACAAGAAATGGGTTGAATAATCAGTCAAGGTTTCTGGAGAGGTTTTCTATATTTACCGTAGTACTGAAGTACCGGTAACCTTAAATTGGAATCTGTTTCCAGGAGAACATGGACAAACTGAAAGAACACAATGCCTCATTACGTGAGAAGCTTCACGAGCAGCAGGACAGGCTTCATGGGGATGTTGCTGAGCTGAAACAGGTCTATCACGATAATTCCTCCAAACTGGAAAAGGACAGGAATGAACTCAAGGAGAAACTCAATAAGGTATAAGATGAACCAGTGATGCTCAACCACATGTCTTGTCTCAAAAGTGATCTGAGAAATTCTAGTGCCTGTCTATGAAAGCCATTCATGGCTTGATGGTGTTAGTTAATAGACAAATCCCAAATTGACGTAAACGGGAAAGATCTGCACACTTCCGCCGAAATAGCAACAAGAACCTCGGTCTGAAACTGAATGACGTGACGCAGAGAACCCCACGACAGTGACTTGGACGACGTTACGTCAGAGTTGACCATTGCTGAATCACGGATTGCGTCACGTCGGCTGGTTTCAGATCGAGGTTCTTGTTGCTATTTCGGCGGAAGTGCGCAGAACTTGGAATTTGGGATTTGTCTATAGGCTTGCTGAATGTAAATGGACTGGAATATCTGACGTACCGGTAATGAATCTCCCTTCAGTAGTACTGATGTTGTTTGCTAGGAATAGATGCTTACTTAGTTAGCTTTCTCCTTTTGTGGAGGACAAGGCAATGCAGTCTCTGTCTAGCTGTCAATTTTATCTTCCACTTGTACTGTATATTCTCAGACAACTGCCAAACTGAAGGCTGCCGAAATTGCCCTCAGCAATGCCACAGAAGCCAAAGAACAGGCCGCGAATAGTAATAAGACATTAGAAAAGACGTCAGAAATGTTGAAGACTCAACTCCATGAAGAGATCACCAACCGTAAACTCGCCGAGCAGAAGATTGAAACCATGAAGATGCACCTTGATGAGTCAAAGAATAAATCGGTGAGTATCGTAGTACTTTTCGTGTGGTGGTTATAGATGGGTGTTAAGTGTCTATAGGCCTATATGTGACCTGGCACAGCAAAATGAGTCGGAATGCGCACAGAAGAAGACCCAACATGTCCAAGGTGACACCAACGGTTTGTTGATTTCAGGATTGTCTGCCCATTGTGAAATTTGACTTTGTCGATTTCTGTAATTGTTGTCTGGTGTCATCTTCGGTCTTCTTCTGTGCGCATTCCGACTCATTTTGTTGTGGCGGGTCACAATCTTTTCCTTTGTTATGTAGTCTCTAAAGCACTCAATACCCCAGTCTCTCAATAAACCACTCTGGGGAACTCAAGTAGGTAGCAGATCATTCAGCACTCACTTTCCTTTGAGACCTTTTTGAGAGTTTGCAAATTGGCATTGAATTTTTCAGAGTATTTTCGACGACAAGGTTGGCTTCCTTCAAGGCCAGTTAGCAAAGGTGGAAACAGATTTGGCCATGTCACGAGACAAGATGAAGAAGTTGATGGATGATCTAAATGAGCTGGAGGCTACATCCTTCGCCCACGAGGCCAGAGCTCACACTCTACAGGAACAAGTGCTCAATCTTGAAGTTAGTCACTTGTCTTAGTGTCACTCTCACACACCTAGTTTAATGCCAAGTTTCTTTAAAAGAAGGTTGTGTGTTTGGTTCACTTCTGAATGAATTTACAAATGTTTTCACTATTTTCTTGATTACATAGGCTGACAATAATAACCTTCAGCAACAACTTGAGGCCAAGAAGATCCAGCAACATGGAAAGGATAAAATGGCATCTTTAGAACTCAAGCAACAGCTGTAAGTTAATGTGACTCAGTGATCATGTTTGATATCATTGGCAGCATCGGGTTATTGGTAACTTCAAGAATGAAACCATTGGGTAATTGGTAACTTAAAGATTGAAACCATTCTCTATCGCATAAAGGATATTGACAGATCTCCCCTTTTGATTGCTGATTCATGACACCATCTGACCATCCTTCTCTGACTTTTTCAGTGAGATTTTTGAGAAGGACCGGGCCAAATATAACCAGCAAACTCAGCAGTTGTGTCAGGATTTGGAGAAAGCGCGGCAGCAAATCAGCGAGAAGAATAAGGAGAACTTGCATCTGAATGAGGAACTTCTCCAGATGGAGGAAAAGCACAGAGACACAAGTAGCCAATTGAAACAGATTCAGGATTCCAATAAACTGGAAGGTTCACTACACAATCAACTAAATGCCAAGTAAGTTGAATCTCTTGTGCAGGCAGTCTTACAGAGCCTTGTGTTGATCGGTGGAAACCTGGGACTAAAACTGGCCACAAATCAGCCACTACTAAATTACACAATGTTCAAATTGTCATTTTCTTCCAGAAATCATGAACTCGAGACTGAAAATGCTGCCCTTCGTGCTACTCTTTCACAGCTCAACTCTGGTGATGATATCGATACAAGGTATTAAATTTTGAAATCATTTTTGTTTAGGCTCAGAACCTTTGAGATTTAGAGGTTGATCAGATTTTTTACTTTTATTGCCATCCTAGGAAGGTTGACTCGGTGGTCTATTGTCGTGCATTTGCATAAAATGGGGTTCTACTTTTGGGCAGTTTATATTTGGTATTCATCATTGTTGATGTCCAGTTGCATGTTTGCATACAGCATATGTTATTTTTCATTATCTATAAACATGTATGTATCATGTATCATTTCCTTGAGATATGCTAATATTAAGTATCCTTTAGGGATATGATGGAGAATTATAAGATGACGTAAGCCTTTCCCATACTGAATCTTTGGGGCATGGGCTATCCATCGTTGCTTGCAAAATATCTTCCTGTGGATTTTAACCCAGGAATTGGTTTCCATTTGCATGCCTAACACTCTAAAACAAAATCTGGTTTTGGCCTATTCGAGGTTCTCAATTGCCACTATTGATGTGTATTGCCATTTAAAACATGGCCTTTTATTCACAATGCATACCATACATATTCATGCAATGTAGGTGTTGATCATTGTACATACACAATGCATTGTATATTTTACATACCGGTACAATGCACGTATTCATTCTTTCCTTTTACTGTTGAGAATTTTGTCCTGAGCTGCCAAATCCATTGCAGATTGTGACTGGTGCCAAATTTATTTGACATTGGTCCGAAATTATACCTCTGTCTCTCTCTACCTGCTGAGTCATTACTTTTAAATTTTGACTTTCCAAATAATAATACCATATTGTGGACCTTCGCCCTCCTCAAGTCCGCTGTAGAGTTGTCATGTATGTTTAGATGGTAGCAGGCGCGGATCCAAGGGGGGGCGCACCCGGCGCACGCCCCCCCTTTCGGCCGACAAATCTTTAAAATTGACCGTGAAATTATGAAATTTGGAGCAAATCATTGAAATTGACCGCAGATTTCAATGTATCTAGCACGGTGCGCCCCCTCTTTCCCGAAGTCCTGGATCCGTCCCTGGGTAGGGGGACCACAAAGGGGCATCTTCCTGTTGACCTCCATGTAGGCCTATACTTCACCTTCAGTAGGCCTACACCGTATCGTAGGCCTTGTGTTATACACTGGATAGAGATCCGGCCGGACGTTAGGAGGGTGAACGTCCAGTATCATAGAATATAACTAATATAGTGGTGTTTTTTGTAGGCAAGAGTTGAACCGTATGGTGCAGGACCTAAATGCTCAGTTGATGGAGAGACTGGAGGCTCAGAGAAATGCTGAAAAGGAGGCACAGGAGCGTGAGGGAAAATTCGCCAAGGATAACAAGGCTAAGGTTGGCTATCACCTTTTGTCAGTGAGAATGTAGTGGCAGAACTGTGGGCTTAGCTATATACCTAGGCAGTTTCTGTGACTGCTAAGCACTGTGATTGGTACAAACGTTGTCATATTACCATTGTACAAACGTTGTCATATTACCATTTTCAGCATCACAAAGGGCTAATGACATAACAAATTTCCATTAAAACCTCTTTTAGATCCTGCCTATTTGTAAAGTCTGGCAACATCTATCTTTGACCTAATGGAATGCGGAAGTCTATAATGTGACAGAGCTTTGTGGTTTTAAATCATGCCTGTCGATCACTTGTGGTCGTTCCCCGATTGTTCGCGTTGTACACCGGTCATTCAATAGCCGCGTGTGATTAAAGGTCCACGGAAAATCCAACGATCAATTTCCTAACTTCCGCATTCCATTAGGTCAAAGATAGATGTTGCCAGACTTTAGATATTTCTTGCTGTTCTTTTTCAGCTGTATGATCTGGAGTCACAGCTCAATACTGAGAAAGCCATGCACATCGTCACCAAGAACCAGCTAAATGCCTTAGAGGAGGACAATCAAAAGCTCAGGAACAGACTTATACAAGCAAAGAAAAGTATTGGTGCTGCAGAAAGGTGAGATCAGTGCCTGAAATTTGTTTTGTTTAAACAAAAATTCCGATTCATATGGTTTCTGCTTGTCCACATGACACCTGTACTACCGCCTAAACTATTCCATGCTTATTTTGAGTTTACGGTTGGAAAATGATACCCACCGTGTATGTTTTCATACCATAGGAATTAATTCATGTTGAACAGTTGAACTGCAAATCTTTCTGTTAAACCCAATATTGTTTTGTTTGCAGAGCCAAGCACATGTCAAGGATGGAAGAAATCAATGAGTTAATCGCCCGATCCCAGTCTCGAGCCCAAGCCATGTTGGCCTCGGGGTACATGGATGACCGGGCATTTAGCCCCAGGGATTTTGGGCGGTCAATGACGCCACGCTCGAATATTCACTCACCTGCCCCGAATTCTGATGCTAGCGACTCATTGAGTCTTGGTGCTGGATTACTACACATGAACACGACAAACAACAATTCAGTCTTCCGTCCAATTTAGATTTCACAAACATCTTTTATATCCATCCCAATGTTTATACTCTTTATTGAAGTTTTATACTGGAAATCCATGGAGAAGTTTCATCCTTTGGATTTCAGACTTTTCGGAGTGAAATACTTTTTTTCAGTGAAAATAGATTATGGCATCTATATGATCATGTTAATAAATCTTTCATATAAAAGTTTAATTCCCTCTTCTGATGTTTCTGTCATGACTATAATGATAATTAGAATTCTTATAATTATCATGGTAATTAATATGCATTGTTGTGTCTGAGGAGTATACTCATACTCATTCTGCAGTGTGTTTGGTCTCTGCATGAAGATAATGGCCAATACACACGATCAAATTTTTCTTCCAATTTTTTGGAAATTCAGGTTCCGGGCCTTTTATTGAGCATGTTCAGAAAATTGGATGAAAAATTTGATCGTGTGTAGCGGCCATATTCCGATACATTTATTAGGCAGACACCCAAGTTGCAACTTGCAGTCAGTTTAAAAATTACGGTAATCAGGTGATTTTGCACGACTCTTTTGGTTACGTTAGCTTCTTTTGTTTCATTAGCAATGACATAGCCCCATAATTTCACATGATGTCAAATAATAAATTACTACTAAACATATTTTACTCCTCCGACATTAAGACCTTTTCTGAATGAGTGTAGATATTCATATTCATATTGGACTCAAAGTAATTAGGCCTATTTGATAATATAAAACATGACAGTTTTTATTATTCTTAATTTATTTATTTTACATCATTTCTATCAAAATTTATTATCTTGGTCTGGCTCCTTTATCCTGGTTTTAGTTTCTTCCGTCCTCAGTAATAAAGAGAACCATTATACGCCAAAGTATTTACAACATTTTCATTATTGCCAAGTATTTATTGCCGTCATGCAAGGAGGCTTTTCTTGCCATAGCTCTTCATTGTTACTCTTATTTATTAGTACATTGTACTTGTTACACCCAATACACCACTTTTCCCCATGTAATCTGATTCACTGATCTTCTACAGATATTTAGGTCTATTGGCCTGGTTTGAACTCATCGCCAGGCGGGTCGGATCCAGGACTGGCAGAAAGGGGGTGGAGCTCGAGGGATGTGGCAAGCACCTTAGCCGCAAAGCCACAAGGGGGTCTGGGGGCACTCTCCCCCAGAAAAATTTGACAATTTAAGTGCTTTTACGGATCTGACCCTGCTAGCTGTTGATTCTTGATCTTGAACTATGAAATTTACGTATGATTTTGTGACGATCTCTGGCATGCCTCTCAAAGCACAGCCAAGTTTATGAGTCCAATGTGTCCTTCTGGATAACACTAGGTTCTGGATAACAATGGTTGTATCTCTCGGCAGCTTTCATCTTATGCATCATTGGTTATACTTGAGATCCCATCCTATTTATTTCTAGCATTTTATTGGTCAAAATTCACAGTAAATCATCACTGACGAAATCCATAACTTCACTTCATAAGTTCTAGATAGTATATTGTATACCAATACCCAAGATTTTAACATTTTCCCATATGTATCTTGCCAAATGTCATCTAATTGAAAAGCATGCCGTATTTGGTACATTGTATCATTTTGTACAATTGCATTTTTATCATTCTTGTACAAACAAACAAAAAAGAATTACTTTCTATGTCTATGTACATTTTCATGTAAATAAAATTGTATTTATAAGGAATTCATAACATCTTCCGCTCTAATGCTTTCATTTCATGCATTCAAGATGCATTAACTCATTCAGCTTTAGTATCAGAAAAAAGTTGCTTGTATTTTCATTTTCAAGCTCTTGATCTCAACTGGACTACAGATGGAATTGTTACAGTTCCCGATCATTAAGATCGGGAACCATATTGTTTTTGGTCTGTCTGTCTGTCCGTGTCCATCTGTTATGCTTTCATATCTTCATAACAGCTACAGTGCTGGAAACGCATCCTACCAATAGGTTTGTCAACCCTGGCAATCCAAAGAGCTAATAATTTTCTATTTCAATTTCAGATGTTTGGGTTATGATGTATTCGATATTTTGTCCATAATGCTTTGATCAGATGGCAGAGCTCAGCTCCTGTAACACGTAGAGCAGTGGAAATAGTTCCCCCCCAAGGTTTTTTACCCTGGGAATCAAATCCACTGATCAAGTTTGCCCCTGATGTTAGGGTCATGGTGATATTGATATGTTAAATGTGATATTTTCAAATATCTCGTCCTGTGATTGAGTGAGAGGCATGGGGTCAAGTTGTACACCCCTATTTTATTTAAACACTCCGGTCACAAATTTCAACGGGAACCATTGCATCGTCAGGTGTTACATTCAGGCTCGTCATTCCACTCCATAGCCCAGAGAACCATTGTCCCATTGGCATTGTGTTCAATTCTGGCAAAACAGCTTTCCAGAGAGGGGAACTATGTTGGTGTGTCTTTGCTCCTAAATGTTAACATCGGGGGTATTGAGAATTTAAGGCTGGGCCCTCAGTGGCTGAACAGATATTTTGCAGTATCTGCGACTTGCTGAATAGAGACACTACTCCATATGTTTCTGTCAATTAGTTTATTGGCTTTTTCTTACAAATATATAAATGCAGTAACATAAACATTATTTTGGAAATGGCTCAATCTGTGGAATGTTCATTTTATAGTTTATTGCAAGAAATAAATGATAGTAATATTTGATTCCAGTGGTCATCCCAGCTCATCTGGTTAGCTACAGGTACCCGCTTCCTCTGAACCCTGTATTAGTTTCCTCATCTTTTCTGCATCTTGTTTAAGTTGTTCATTATTGGGATCTATCTTCAATGCTGCTTCATAATCCATCAGGCCTAAACAAAGAAAGGAGAGAAAATGAGTAGGCCCTACAGAGGCACAACTTTAAATCCTTCTGAATTCCAGTCGTCTCTAGGACAATTCACCAAATACAGGTATGAGACAAATATCTGTACATGGTTATTGAGCACTTACCTTCTACATAAAGTTCTAATTGGCAGAAAGCAGTCCCTCTCCTCACATGCGCTTTACATCGACTTGCAGCATTTTGAGGAACTGGTGGTGTTAACAGCTCCAAACACTGAAAGTTAATTATCATGAACTTTAAAAAAGAAAATGAACTTGGAAAGATGGTATAAAGTTTTGTACATATAATGGCAGCCTTAAAATTGGAACTAGACATGCAGTGATGCATACCTTCGAACAGTCCTCTATACACTTGAACATATTGCCTATCTTCAAGTGGCATGCAGCTCTGTTAGAAAACAAGCTGTCAGATATGTTAAGGAGATGATACATGTACCTGACTAAATTTATCATAACATGCTACTTCCAGAGATTCTCTACAACAGCAGTGTCTTGCTGTAATCCCAACAAGCTAGGGCCAAGGGACTGTAGGCCTTGATATGTCAAGATGATCTTCAATCAATTCAGCATTTATTCAGATCATGAAAAGGATACGCAGGCATTTTGCTTTCTAGTCTAATTGCATGGGTGTAGGCATTGATAGCAGCTTGGTAGTTTCCAGCCTTGAAAAATTCACTGGAAAAAAGGTCAGAATTGAAGTATGAGAAACTGATACCGGTACAATGTAAAGACTACTTCCCTCAGAATGCAGAATGATGACTATGCTAAGAAATCTTCCAATTGGTTCAACATTGCTGATTTTAGCCAAATGATTTGAAAAGTTAAATGGCCGTACTTACTTGCCCTTGTCTCTGAGCCAAAGTGGGTTCCTCTCCTCTTCACTCAGATCTTTGTTTTCAGAATCTCTAATCCTCTGGGCCTCCACCTGTTTCTTCAGCCACTAGAACACAGGAAATTTAAGTGTTTACTTAGAAGAGGCCAGTTAATGCTTACAATGGTGAAATCCTCCGACAGGGTACAAAAGAAAACAGGGATACGGTACATACCTCTTGTTCCTCTACAGAGACAGATTCCCTAGCAGCAGTTGGGAACACTCTTGGTGTGAATGTTACTTCGATTGTCCCTGGTTCTCTCTTTGGCACCTTTGTGGACTCTTCAAATATATTGCCCTCTGGAAAGATGAAAATGCCATTGATATTACTGAGTACCTCAAAACAAGGTGTAGCCTACGTTCTACTGTATCATTTATAAACTGTTTCTTTTATACAACATGGAAGAGTGTGTGAAATAGAAATACCCGGGTAGTCAAATCATAAGAAATGAGAAAATAAGGAATTACTTTTTGTTTTGACTGATGGTTTCTGAGCAGTCTCCACCTCCTCCAGGAAGATTGCATTCTTTCTCTCCTCCTGAAGCCTCTCTTTCTCCTGCAGCGCAGCCTGCCTCTGCTCGTCTTTCCACCTCTCAAGGTCGTCTGTCGCCAGTTGTCGCTCCAATTCCTTTGTCTTTCTGATTCTTTCTCTTTCGTCTTCATCGATCTACATGGAAAAGAGAAGAGTCAGCCTAGGCCACCAACTGAAGATGCGAATAGTAGATGGTACAATGCCTGAACAAGGATGGCAAATGTCATTTAATGAAATGAAATGGAATCCTTGAATTTATCAAGACTTTCTACAAATGACAACCTGGGGCTCTTGCTTGCTTTTGAACCATTAGGTAAAGAGCAGAGTACGAGGATTCCCCCTATTCACCTTCATGGACTCCTTCAATGCATATTTCTCTCTTTCTCTTTTCTGTACAGCCTTCTCTTTCTCACGTTCTTCAGCCTTCTTCTGAACATCAACCAGTGCCTGTGCACGGATGTCCTTCATCTTTTCTTTGTCAGCTACAAGAAAGTAAGGTTCTTGCAAAGCAAATCCTGCCAGCCGTGACTGGAGCCTAGGCTATCATCCCAAATTTCACTTCATCGAGACTAATGAAAGAATCAAACATATTTTCCTAGCTGATTCTATACGGGTATAGTTTGGTGAGGTACCAGTATACCTGTATGCATGGAGGTATAATAAATACCTCCATGCTGTATGATAGATCGTGGTTCAAATTCGATGGATCTATGAAATATGATCCTCAAATGGCTTACCATAATCAGTTGAATATAGCTGATCCCACAGCACAGCTTCCCTCTTTTGGAGTGTAAACAGCACACAACCATTGCCAATCTGGGCAGTACTCTTGTCATCATCAACAGGGGCAAAGAGAAGGCATTCGAAGAAATATGGTGGGTAGCTGACCTGGGAAAGTGGCAAGTGGAAATTAAGACAAGGTGATTTGGCTATCTCCTCATTCACTGCACCAATGTTAGGCAATAGTAGGCCTACAATGCCTGATGAATTTGCAAAACTCGGAGACGACTTAGGCTATGTTTTATCATTTTGTGTGTCGTTTTTTGTGCTCTATCTAGGGCAGGCCCTATGTTGAATACTGTATCCATTAGGCAAGAACCTAAAGAGGCTGAGGGTTACCAGGTAACAGAAACAAGAAAAGTAAACCCCATGCCTCCCTGCTGGGTGACTCAGACTGTACTGTCTCTCCCTCTGTGACTGTGACTGCCTCATGAGTGTCCGCTGGTTAGGCCTACCGGTAGCTAGACCTACATGTAGGCTAGGCCAAGGAAGGTGTTACTGTTGTGTCCACATCAGAGATCAGTCATTCAACATGTTCAATGCCAATGTCAATGGGATGTGCATGCCCATGATTTGATTGATGATTTTTACCTTTATGTAGTTCTCTGTTGATAAAATATCAACTTTATTCGCTTTAGCTCCTTTCAGAGGCACAACGATATTCACAGACACCGATGTCTGTTCCCAGGAGTAATCTTTAACGGCGATAGGCATGACCTCTGCAGAAAATTCTGATATTTCTAGGAAAGACGGGCACCTGCTGTCATGATTGTGCAGTTACTAATGACAACAAATGGTTGCTGGTTTCCCGGAAGTGTTAGAGCCAATCAAATATCGCGTAACAAAAGTGGGAGAGCTCTCTAAAATATTTCTCTGGTGGAGATAAGAAAGTGCATGAAAATTGCACGTGGTCACGATGGTCCCGATTGCTATGAAAAATGTTTCATAAAAACCACGAATTCTGCATATTTTTCGTCATTGGTATGAATGAGAAGGGCCTACTCTCATGACTGTAGCAAGTCGCACTTAGATCGTTTTACCTATTGAAAGAATGTCGCCAGTTCGCCCTGTTTTTCTTCAGTTGCTTTCTGTGGCGAATTCTCTACTAGTGGTGAACGCCACCACCGGCAGCTTTAGAACTAAAATGTTGCCTTCAGATTTGAAGCCAGTCATTCAACAGTTCAAGTTCAACCTTTTTACTTTAGCCAGTCACTTTAGTTTTACAGAATTAGATATTAGTAAACGGTAGGCCTACTGCTATTAGGCCTAGCACTAGTTCAACACGTCATAATAGGCCCAACTTTTGTTTTAGGCAGGCAGCAGCAGATGTCGTGATGTGCGAGATGAGAATCATCGACATAGGCTATGAGATTGAGCGATAGCTCAGAGACTGCACTGAGAGAGAGGGGGGTAGCCTACCCGGTACTACCGTAGGTTAGGGCCAACGCTAGGCTTAGGCCTATTTATAGTAGTGTGAATACGATTGACACTGGGTGTGACTGGCCAGACGGCAGCATCTTTAACCCTGTTCATGGGATGCTGGCCATGACGATCCTTAATAGATAGCCTACACCAGCAGGTCACCACCAACAACACAGTGTATGCCCCTGATCTGGCCTGATTATTCACCGTAATATTTTCTTTTGTTTCAGGGTTGGATTATTTTGGGGACGATGAATAGAATTGGAACTCTGGTTTCAGGGTTTTCACCCTGTTTGAGACAAGGAAGAGGGCTGAATTGTAGACTGAACTGCATTCTGAATCTGAATGTGGGTAGCAGAAACAGGATGGGAAAGCATTATGGTGTTCCTCACTCTGGTGCTTCATCTGTCATGCCTGTTGTGTCAAGTTTTAATAGTCGGATGTATTCTTCAGATTGGAGGTCTGAGCACCACCACACCCCAGTCATCAAGCCATCCCATAATGGAAATGAAAACCATTATGCCCATACTGTCTTAGAAACCCTTGATGGGTACAGAAAGAGGATGGTCAGTAGCAGTGACGGATTGGGCGAGAATGAAGAGGTTCTATCCATCTTGGATAAAATCCAGTCTGAACAATTTGATGGAAGCGATCCAGAGAGTGTACTTGGTATCTTGAAGGATTTGTCACTGTTGTCGGATCATGCAAAAAAGCAGTTGTATCACTCTGAAACATTCTGGGAATTTTGTGGTATTGTGACGGATTGTTTACCTCATTGTTCAAGTGAATATCTTGTCAATTTCATGGAATTGATAGCTCAGCTTGGACAGTGGGACAGCATCCCTGAAGAGTTCACAGCAGAACGTGGTAGGCTTCTCGCTCAAATAAGAAATCAGTGTGCGACAAATGCAGCACATTCATCAAAGGACCAGCTCCTCTTTATGCTGAACATCATGTGCATTTTCAAGACGAAGATAATCCCCGATGAAATGTATTCAAAGCTTGAATCAGAAGTTGTGAATATGGATAAGGAAGAGGTCATACAGTTGTTGTACTATTTAAGCTTAGTGAGGAATGCGGATCCAGGACTTCTTCAAGAACTTGAGGATAAACTTGAGAGAATCCGTGGAGATTTGACTGATGATGAGTTAGCTGTTGCCTGCTTGGGATTCTTCAAGACACAGCATATGATTAGATCACAGCAAGTCATTAATGAAATATTGGATAGGCTGAGGAGTAACAGCGCGACAATGAATGAAATGTGTGTAGTATTTTTGATGAAATGTGTGAACTATTCTCTTAGCAGGGATGTGGGTTTTCAAGACGGCTTGAGGACTAGCTTCAGAAGCATTATGAAGAATATCTACCCACGTCTTGGAGAATTTGAGAACAGCACATGTATCAATTTATTTCGCATGTGCCACAGTCTGAGGATGATGGACCATAACTTCATTGATGCAATGTGCCAACGTGTCATCAACCATGGACTAAGTCATTGGCGGCTGAAAGATGTATCATTCTTCTTGTTCCGCTGTGCCTCTTTCCAAGCAATGCTCGCCGAGAAGGACTGGTTCTATAAATTGTTTGTAAAGGAACTGGAGAGCAGCAGTCGAAAGAGTGATCTGATGAAGTTTCCACGGTGTCTCCTCCAAGCACTGACTGGATTAGCATATGTTGAGATATTTCCCTATGACTTGATCAACGAATGTCTGAGTCCTTCATATAGAAAGTTATTGATGGGTAATGTATAGTGCTATTTGAGTATCAGCATGCGAGTCATATTAGCCACGTCTACATGGAGCATTTTGTCTCTAGTTAACCGTCTACACGGGGCCTTGTCTCGAGTTCGGTTGTCTTGGGTTAGTTTGACCCCAGTAGGGTAGGGGGTTAAGATAACCTGAGACAAATTTGTCCCGCGACAGTTGTCGTGTAGACGCGCTCGGGTCGCCCGTCTGTCTCGGGACAAATATACTGGTTCCGTAATTTACCAATGGAGGCTTTGCAATGGCATCATCCTGGCGGCCATTCTGGAGGACACAGGGCGCAGAGGTGTGAGCCGACTGTGACGTGACTTGCGTGAAGTGCGCCACGCCATTGTTTGACGTGACGTCATTGGGGCATGCACGGCTCATTTCGCTGCGCCTCTGCAGCATGTGTCCTCCAGCATGGCGGCTTGTGACGTCATTTGCAAAGCCTCTATTGATGGCACTGACTGTTAATGTTATGGCGCCGAGTGTTCAAAGCCGTGTAGATGCTCCATTACTTGTCTCGGGTTAAATAGTCTCAAGACAATTGAATTAAGTTGTTCTTTTCGTTGCATTTTCAGAAAAATCAAATATTGATCCCCTGCGTGAACTCATTGTATTGGATCAGTCAGTGGAGATAGAATGTCCTGATTATTCCGGTTGTCGATTGCCATCAGACATGATATCTGATGTAAAAGATGTAAGTATAAAAAACGTACAGGTATTACCTTGGACCTTGGCATAACGTCTACAATAAAATATTTCCTGGGCCAAAAATTTGCATTTTTAGCTCACCGCGGTGAGCTATTACGATGGTGAAGCGTCCGTCGTCCGGCGTCGTCCGGCGTCGTCCGTCGTCGTCGTGTTCCGTTAGCAGGGCACGTTTCGTAACCGCTGGGGCTATGGATCTGAAACTTGGTACATACATAGCCCTAGGTCAGATGACCCATGACACCAAGTTTCGGTCCGATTCGATTGTTGGCTTGGCCACCAGGTGGCCAAAACCAAAAACACAAAAAGTGCAATAACTCCTGAACTAATGACAGGATCATCTCCAAATTTTTATCATAGGTGTATCTAATGAGGATACATGACATATATAACGAGTTTTCGATTTGACCTACTTTTCAAGGTCACAGAGGTCAAAGTTCGACAAAAGTGACGAACCTCTCACAGTTTGTTATTATTTCACCGAGCGACTTCATATGAGCGACTTCATATTTTGCATAAACATGCATTGGAGGGGTACCTTTAAAAATACCAAGTTTCGGCCCGATTGGACATCCAGTATGGCCGCCAGGTGGCGTAACCTGAAAATCAAGTAAGTGCTATTACTCAGGAACGGCTTGACGCAGAGGGCTCAAATTTGATATTTACCTCCATCTAGATGACCTTTACATGCACGTCAAATTTCAGCCTGATTTGACTTCAAACATGGCCACCAGGTGGCGTAACCCAAAAATCATCAAAGTGCTGTAACTCAGGAACGCCTTAACCCAAAGCGCTCCAATGTACTATGTGGACCTCTGCAGATGACCTTTATGACCATGTGAAGTTTCGGCCCGATCGGACATCCAATATGGCCGCCAGGTGGCGTAACCCGAAAATCATCAAAGTCCTAGCTGGGAGTGACTTGACCGAGATTGCTCATACCACTGATATGTACCTCCCTCTGTCATTAGACTATTATGTCCAACCCGGTGAGCACATGGTCCATGGACCATTTCATTTCATGTCAGATTCGTGTTTTTTGGTGACAGTCAGGATTCCAGTTCTGGTTCTGAACTGAATGCCGTGTCTATCAATAACTAAATACAAGCAATCTTTTTCCAGAATCCCAAATTCAAGAACAACACACAATTGCCGCATGAGAAAAGATACCTCAGCAAGCGTGACCAGATGTTACTGGACATCCAAGCTAAGATAGACATGTTGTTTGGCGGTGACCCCATTGCAGAGTTGGCTTTTGTCTTGCCTCATTTTCAGACAGCTGGTAAAGAGCTTCAAGTTTACTTTCTGTTTCAGTGGTCTCTTTTAAAATAAAGCTCAGGTAATAATATTCTATTGAGGTAAAGAAGAAAACAGTACATGTAAAGTTGTGTGGGAAGCATGGTAAAATGAAAGCAGTAATAGTCACATCCATTATTTCAGACATCATGATGGAAGTAGATGAGAACCAAGAGATCTGTCAACTGTCAGAATGGATAGATAGGGAGCAACCAAGAAAAGGGCACAAGAGGTTTGTTGCTGGCAAAGGAAACTTCTGTTGAATCTCTATGGCTTTTCCTTCATGCCAGTTTGAGTAGTACCCGGTACCAAAAATGTATAAGGCGGGTGACTACGAATTTTTGGTAGCACCTACTGGTTTGGCAAAAGAAGGGTAACATCATCAAAGATATTGAAGTGAAAAATGAAGTGCCGGTACCTGACTGGCTTGGTGGTTGGCCTGAGACTCCACTATCCTCTGTGTTATGTGCTTCTTTCAGAATAGTGTTGATCTGTGCCTCCCCAAATGAGTACCACATCTACGAGACAGACTATGGCCATTCAAGGAAGATTTCAGGCATACATGTCATGAAAAGAAGGCAGCTGCAGAAGTTGGGATTCACTATTGTGGAGGTTTGTATGCCAAGGAATTTTCGCTGTTCATCATGTTGGAGTAATTAGTGTTCATAATTTCGTCCTATTGTGATTTTATCCTCCAGATGTTGCTTACTAACAAGAGAATAAGGATGAAATCAACTTTCTCTCTTTTTCCAGCTTCCATACTTTGAATGGAACAAATCCAACAGAGATTTCAACCTGAAGATGTTGTTGCATCCGTTCATCAAGATGGAGTAGGCAGGAAGGATTGTGAAGAAAAGACATCCCTTGGCTCAAAAAAAGGCCAGTCATCCAAGCTGCAGAGTGTCCAAAATGGTGCAAGTTTGCTGGTAGCCGCTTTACCTGAAGAACCACATCAAGCGTGGCCCTCCCCCAAAAGAAGCCATATTCTCCCATATGTAAAAAACATGAGCTTGAATAGAAAAAAAAACATATGCTGTACTCTTGTCTTTTACCTTCCTTACTATTGTTATCAGGAGACTACAGAACATTATGTCCTGAAAACTCATGAGACATAGGCCTACCAGTATTATAATATGCTACATATAATAAATTTGCTTTGATCCTTGATACATCGTGTTCTTGTTGAATGATGCATGTTCGTGATACCTTTTTTGCAGCATGATTATTATGAAGAAAAGATAGTTTTTGGTCGTCTGTCTGTCTGTCTGTCATGCCTCCATATCTTATCTCCTTCAACAGCTACAGCTCTGGTAACACATCCTATCCCTAGGTTTGTCAACCTGGGCAATCCAATGAGCTAATCATTTTCAAACATCAGATGCCTCCTCATCATGATATATTCAACATATCAGACTTGATATTTTGTCCATCACTCTTTTATCTGATGCCATAATTCGGCTCCTTTAACACCTAGTGCAATGGAAATAGGTTCTACCCTTAGGTTTTTAGCTCAGTTGACCAAAGGTCAGCGGAGATCATATGTATACCGAGTGGCGTCCGTCCGTCTGTGTGTGTGTGTCTGTAGTCCGTTAAACTGGTACGTTTCACAGCTGTAAGGAATCGAATGGACATTTTAATCTGACAGTTTGTGCATTACAGCCAAATAGATTATGCAGGAATTCAGTCAGGAGTTTGAGAAAAATGGACTGGGAAATATAACAAAGAATGCACTTTTCAGTCATATCAAATTTGTTTGCTAGATTTCTTCCAGTAAGGATATATTTACTAAAATAAAGGGACTGTAGCAAAAGTATGTGAAGCCAAAAAAGACTAAATGATTTACTAGTAGTCTCTCAGCTGACCCCCTCCCTCCCTCCCCCCGAGAGACTAAATTTGGTCAACTTTGGCTTCAACCTGGTCAGCAAGTAAATATGTCCAAGATCATTCTTGGGATCATGTAGAGAGGGCTACCTTTGATACCATAGTCATGATTATTGCAAGTTAAGTGATGTAATTATAGAATGAAATGCCACTTTCCTCCCCTCAAAGAAGAAGTATCTAGATGTATCTGCATGAGCCCTGAATTTTATACCAGCTATTGTGAAAAGAATAAAATCTGACTCTGATATTTGATAATGAGGAAGTTTGAATGTCGGAAGATCGTTTTCATCCATTNCCTCCCCCCCCCAAACGAAAAATTTAGTCTTTTTTGGCTTCAAAATACTTTTGCTACAGTCCCTAACATATCTCACTTCATAGCCGCATTGGTCATCGACGATCTTTTGGCGGGAAACTGGACATGTGTCACTAATGGATGACTTGTAGGCTAGACATATTTCATGGAGGAATTATAATTCCTCCATGCAAATTTGGACGCTTTCACGCTGGTAACTCAGCTTTTTTTCGTACGCGATTTTACTCATATTTTTGCAGTTGTTTCGGAAGGGGTGACAGCCCTTCTAATTGACTACCTGACAGCAAACTTTCGACAGAAAACTGTCACTGACAGAAAAAGGCCTACTCTGCCTTCCTTACTGCATCCTGAGAAATTCAGGCATTTATAGGTGCGAGATGTGGAGCATTAGGGAGTTTTCGCAAAGCCCCCGAAACGCCGACGCGTAGGCCTACATCTATCCTTTTGTTTGGTGCTTCTTCGTGGCATCGAACAATGGTTTTGGCGTTCTGGGGCTTTGCGAAAACCCGAATGGACCTTCAGTATGTCCTTGGTATTATCGGAGAACAATATATTACTATAGTATGTCATGAAAACACATGATATACATATAAATGTATGCTTAGATCTTGAAACGTCCTTGAAACCTATTTGATAGATTTTACTTGCTGCGTCAGTTCATGATACTGTTCATATTCACATTATGGAGCATTATGGCATGTATGGGTGATATTCTGTCATCTGCCTTACCATTTCTGCATCAAACATGAATGATGTGGTTGCATACATTTATTCCTGCTCGTCATAATATGATAATAAGCAAGAAGGCAATCTCCAGAATTCACGACCTCTTTTTCAGGTCCAGCAACCATCCATGGTGCTTGGACACTATTCTTTCCTTAATTGCTCACTCATCTTGTCTACACAGGTGTTAGTTCTACATTCGGGTTTCAGCTCAGTCTTTTCGAGAGTTTCAGATTGTAAAGTTCCACTTGAAAAAGACCCCGGTTGGGGTCGAAAATTCGTGAATTCTGGAGATTGACTTCTTGCTTATTATCATTTTGTGTGTCAATTTTGTGCTATTCTGTATCTCGTCATAATATGCATGGCTTTAGCGCCCACGGAGTCCTTTTGATCCAAGTTAATTATGTCACTAAAGTTCCATGTAAATGTAACTTGTATAATCGTGGTATAACTTGGGTGTCGTCCAACTGCAGGTTTATGCTGTAGGCAAATGTTCTCACTGCCTGAGGAGATAAAAAAGCTAGTCTGTTAACCTACTATCAAATTTCATGGGACTCGTGGAAATATAATGCTTTTGTGACAGTACCTGACCGTTGCTTTATTGCTGTAGAAAGAGGCATTCCCAAACCATCACTCTGGTAAATGCGACTGGTTTTACTGGCGCGACGCCGAAGGTCAGATGATTGTGCTTGGACGTTTTCTTATTTAGTCACCATCATAGTCGTCCCTTCTGTGCCGAATTCGCTGCATCTTTAGCGTTTCTTGGGAATTTATCGAAGCGAACGTCCTTGGAGCTAAAGCTTTCTTCACACCGTAGCCTACATGTAGGCCTATGTACGATTTATTACCAAGTCAATATTCTTTGAGAGTTTACCATTTGCACTGACTTCAGTCCAATTTCCGTAGAAGAGGTCCGGCGGGCTTGGAGCATCCCTCATGCAATTCGGATGAGGTGGGAACCAGTGGTTAATCATTCTTTCGTTCATTCGCCATTCCTTTGTCGCCATTCATTTTCCATGTGATATTTCAAAGAAGTAACTTTTGTTAGGCTATTGTGTTCACCGGCATCGGCTAACTGGAACGAAACGAGATTCAGTATTTGACTCTTTCTTGCCTCTTGTCTTCGAAAAGCGGTGAATGTCGTTTTTAGCTCACTCGTGAGCTATAGCCATCACGTGGCGTCCGTCGTC
>NMRB01000184.1:398549-421594 GCA_002633025.1 Notospermus geniculatus | reverse complement strand
CCCCCCCCCCAATACTGGTATTTTGATGGCAATTGCAGTTCAAATGCCTAGGCCTAGGCCTACACTTGAACATGCAGGTCATCTGTTCTTCTGGGACATTAACCCTAACCAAGTTTCGGTCCGATTCGATTCTTAGCTTGGCTCCAGGTGGCCAAAAACAAGTCCTGCAACTTGGGAATGACTTGCCCCATGCCCAGACTTTCGCTCATCCTCTCTCTGTCATTACACTACGGTATGTCAACGAGTGAGCACATGGTCCATGGACCATTTCATTTTCATTCCTTTCCGGCAGCCCGGTGCAAGTCCTATTTTGCTCAGTTCACATTCGCTGTTTTTAAAAAGCTCTGACATTTTTCAACACTGCCCAATCTATCTAATCATCAGAAGACTGAAGATGACCAATTTCACGTTGGCCTTCATTTCGATGTCTGTCGAGACAAAAACGCAGTCGCCGGTGGTAGCTTTATTGGAAGACGTTACCCTCAATCTGTACAAATGGTGGACCGTGGTCAGTGTTGGACTTGGGGTTCCTGGGAACCTGATGTCTCTTATGATAACTATGAAAAAGGACAACCGGCACATTAGTACTTGCGTTTATATGGCTGGGTTGGCTGTTGTCGACACGTGTGTGCTGATATTCTCTGAGGTCTTGTGGAAGTTGCTGATTTCACATGGGCTCGGGAAAGGATTGGAAAGTAACTTCGCATTCTTAAGGTTCGTATTCTTGTCAATCAAAGATGTCTAATTCCGAGATCTCAAACAACAACAGTTTGACCCAAGTCAGTTCATACTTGATACATAGGTACCGCTAGTCTCTCCACGTAGACGTGATATGTTCGACTCCACAAATGGGCGAAAAGGAGCAGTCAGCCGCGCTTATCGCCGAAAGAGGGCGCATCAAAGTTCTAGCGGACCAATATAAAAGAACCCTTGATTGGTGCTTAATCAAGCATGAATTGGTCCGCTAGGTATTGAATTGGGCCGTACTGGACACCCATTGGTCAACTCAGTGACGGCTCCTATTGATTGGGTGTTGAAAGGGCCCGGGTGAAAGGGCTGCTTTTGGAGACCAGTGATCGGTACCGAGCTACTCAAGTTCATTTCGAATCGAGGGTTCTTTCGAGCGTCGGCGATTTCAATTCTGGTGGATTATTTCAGGTGGCACGAATTGCGCCACGATTGAAATCGTGGTAATCGTGGAGTAATCGTGGTGATCCTATCAGATCTTATCACATCTTGAGGGCAATCGTGTTAATCGTACAAAAATTTTTGAACCGTCCAAAACTTTTCTACGATCAATACGATTGCCACGACTGACCTCAAGATCTGATAGGATCACCACGATTATTCCACGATTAATACCACGATTTCAATCGTGGCGTGATTCGTGAGAGTGGGAACCCAGCATAAACCGAATCATTAATTTGGTTCAAGACCTCCTCCAAGTAGGCCTATACATGTACGTAAGGGACGATGCAAAGGGCCAACCACCACGATTTGGAAGCACGATTACATGAGCGGATATTGTACTGGGCCAGTCACCACGATTTGGAAGCACGATTATATGCGATCTGTTGCGCTTTGTTACGATCCAATACGATCTGATGCGATGATCACGATTAACAATTAATCGTGTTGATAGTAGAAAATTTTTAAACCGTCACAAACTTTCCTACGATCAACACGATTGCCACGACTGACCTCAAGATCTGATAGTATCACCACGATTCCTCTACGATTAAGACCGCGATTTCAATCGTGGGGGGATTCGTGATAGTGGGAACTATAAGCATTACGATCAAGTGTATTACTATACCCTGGCCCAGAATGTCTGCAAAGATATACCGGTGTAGTAAGCACTCTGGTTGTGAATCTGATTGTCTCACTTTTTCAGTACAATATGTGGTATGGGGCCGATGGTTTTGCCGTTGTCTCCGGTTTGTTCTTAGCGGAAATGAGTGTAGACCGAGCTATTGCCGTGACATATCCGATGAAGGCCGCCACACTCTGTACCGCAAAGAGAGCAGTGAAAGTCACCGTTACAACTTGTGTCTTGGAGATGGCATTTCATGTTCAGACCTTCTTCGTGCTAACCCTCCCAGATCCGCCCACTGGCGTAGCTATTCGGGATCTGAGCAAGCCCAAATGGTTCATCACATTTTATAATTACAATCTTCTCATACTTGGTACAATCTTACCATTTTCCGTCATTGCTTTCTGCAATGTTGTCATCTTGATCAACGTCAATCGTGCTGCGGTTCAACGGGAAAAAATGAAATCTAACGCTCCAGGAAAAGATGAAAAAAAGTTACAGGAGACGAACCTGACCGCCATGCTGTTGATGACGTCACTGGCGTATCTTCTCTGCTCTTGCCCGAAGAGAATCTACGAATCAGTTGCTGTCATCGATGACGACCCATATTGGAAAGCTCGATATTGGTTGGGCTACTGGATTGTCGTCGAAATATGGACCTTAAATTTCGCCGTGAATTTCTATGTCTATTTTCTTGGGGGTGGGCGGAAATTTCGTCGAGACGCCAAGGAGGTGATTGGGAAATTGTTATGTTGTCTAAATCTGTATCATTGAAGTGAATCTCTTGGTTCCATGATTTTTCTAGCGAACACATAAAATGAAAAAAAGTGACACTTCTTTATTTCATTTTGTATGGCTGCCGCGCCCATGCAATCATTTCAGCCGAGATGATGATATTATCGAGTTGGTAATCATGGTAATTTGGCCGGTGTCGTCTTAATTGCTTGCTGTGCTGTAGGCTGTGTTCTAACCAAATTTTCAGCTACACTGGGGCTGCCGGAGGGGATAATAGTTCTTCGGTCAATATCTTGGGACTGGTATATAACATGAACACTCTTGTGACATTTATAACTGGCAATGCTGCTGTAGTCATAGGCATTCACCAGAACCACCGGTTACGCTTCTGGTGCTAAGGCCATGAGATGATATTATCAAGCTTAAAGCTTGGACTTGTTCTTCAAGGCGCGTCTCCACGTGAGAGTTTTCTTGCGCAAGTTGGCTCTCTATGGGAAACTCAACTGGGAGCAGTCGTTTATATTATTGGTCCCAGCGTAAGCCGTGAGGAACAAGTAATGGTGAATTGCCAATTGTGAGCCAAATTCTGCGAGAAAACTCTCACGTGGAGAGGCGCCTTTAGTCACCACAGTCCTCGTCGTCTCTTGTGTGCCGAATTCGCTCCATTTTATAGCGTTTCTTCTTGTTCAGAATTAATCGAAGCAAACATCGATCGAGTAGGTAGCTCTCTAGCTCTTGACACCGTGTGTAAGACCTGATGTAACCAAATTTCAATATTCATTTTGAGTTCTCCATTTGCACCTGACGAAATATCTTCAGTCCAATTTTCAAAAACACACTAGGTGTCCACCGCGTGTAAGAGGCTTCCCTTCTCCTATATTCGGGTGAGGTGGAAAATCAGTGGCATGGACGCAAAGTCGTCATGATAACCTTCCTTCTGCTCTTTCGCGTATCCTTCATAGACCGGAGACTTCTTCAAAACTGTCCAATCTATTCATCAGAAGACAAAGGATGGCAAATTTCACGTTCGCTTTCATTCCGGTGTCTTCAGAGACAAAAACGCAATTGCCGATCGTAGCATTATTGGAATACGTGACCGTTCTCCTGTACAAATGGTGGACTGTCGTCGGTGTTGGACTTGGGGTTCCTGGGAACCTGATGTCTCTTATGATAACTATGAAAAAGGACAACCGGCACATTAGTACTTGCGTGTATATGGCTGGGTTGGCTGTTGTCGACACGTGTGTGCTGATATTCTCTGAGGTCTTGTGGAAGTTGCTTATTACACATGGCCTCGGGAAAGGATTGGAAGATAACTTCGCGTTTTTAAGGTAGGCTACGTATCCTGATCCATCCAACATGTCTCAGTCCGAGATCTCAAACTATACTTTGATCCAAGTTTGTTCATACTTGATGCATAGGTGCGTGAGTTGCGCAAGTTCAACCCGAATCCAGGATTCTAGCTCGAATCCAGGATTTTCTGGTTAACGTCAGTATAGGTGTAACATCTGTGAGTGTTTGTGTAGCTCGGTGTTCCCCAACAATAGACGCGGCCTAGAATGGTTAAATTGTTGGGTTAGTTGCCGCTTAATCCGTGAGGAGGGAAACAATAAGAAAAACACAGAAATACTGGGAACACTGATCGACGTTACACCGGTGGACAACGATGTTGGACGACATCATGTTCAGTACAGTACTAGTACATGTACATGTACCTCAAAATATCTTATCTGTGCCAAGATATCGGTAAAGCAAGCACTTTGGTTATGATTCTTATCTCAATCTTCCAGTACAATGTGGTATGCCTCCGATGGATTTGCCGTTGTCTCCGGCTTATTCTTAGCGGAAATGAGTGTAGACCGAGCTATTGCCGTGACATATCCAATGAAGGCCGCCACACTCTGCACGGCAAAGAGAGCGGTGAAAGTCGTCGTTACAACTTGTATCTTGGAGATGGCATTTCATGTTCAGACCTTCTTCGTGTTAACCCTCCCTGATCCGCCCACTGGCGTAGCTATTCGGGATCTGAGCAAACCCAAATGGTTCATCACATTCTACAATTACAATCTTCTCATACTTGGTACAATCTTACCATTTTCCGTCATTGCTTTCTGCAATGTTGTCATCTTGATCAACGTCAATCGTGCTGCGGTTCAACGGAAGAAAATGAAATCTAGCGCTCCAGGAAAAGATGAGAAAAAGTTACAGGACACGAACCTGACCGCCATGTTGTTGATGACGTCACTGGCGTATCTTCTCTGCTCCTGCCCGAAGAGAATCTACGAATCAGTTGCTGTCATCGATGAGGACCCGTATTGGAGAGCTCGATATTGGTTGGGCTACTGGATTGTTTGTGAATTGTGGATCCTAAATTTCGCCGTGAATTTCTATGTCTATTTTCTTGGGGGTGGGCGAAAATTTCGTCGGGACGCCAAGGAGGTTATTGGGAACTTGTTTTGTTGCCTATCTGTACGCAAGTGAATATCTTGGTGCTCTGTTTTTTGTCAAGTCAAGTGAATCAACGAAATGGTAGCATCTTTCCTTTTCTGTCCTGGCAACGAATCAGAGACCGAAAAGGCAAAGGTGTCTATTGCGTACATTATAGCCGATGAAGACTTTCCGTCTTAGTTTCCTTATGCCCCTAAAGGCCTCCATACACTGAATAATAAGTGTCGAAATTAATCACTACAATTGTTCGTTCCAAAATACTTTTTGTGGAAACGTTCCATAAATGTTAAAATCTTCTGACACTTTTGTGGGCTATTTCAACATGTCGCCAGATCAAGTGTTGTCGAACTGACCATAGCAGCGACTAAGTTCGACTTTTGTCATTCAGTGTATGAAGGCCTTAAGATTACTTTGATCGGCGAGTCGATCGCTGGTTAGATTACTGTGTGCCTGACGTCCGCATCGACGTCCGATAAGTTGGATTCCACGGCAGACAAATTGGGAAATGTTCTGTTCTCATCATATCACAAATACATCAAAAGAAACTTATATATAAATAATATATCTATGGTTTCTTTGGTATATTCATGATTATATTGATATCAGGAACCACAGCCTTCCACGTTTCGCGAGAAACCTCCAACGCGCAATTCCCTTGGTGCTCCAACGGGAAGTGTCGCGGGGTCAGCAAACAGGTGATTCCCAATTCGATTTGTTTCGTCAATTATTCCTATGAACAAAATCCTACCAGGAAATTGTTGAAAAACCGCGACAAAGCAAAATAGAAATAAACGGCCAATTTAAAAGCATTTGAACGGATAAGCTGAAATAACACGATGGCAAATAGGCCTGGTGAAGGTTTTGATGGTAGGCCTATAGGTCTACATTAGCTGTGCGGCCCTCCTTAAGGTTGCTACTGCAAGGGTTAAGACCCTCGTAAAAAGGAGGGTAATCACGTTGAGGCTCGTCAAGAGAACTTGAGATGTCTAGAACTTACAAGGATTCTTGAAGGCCCGAAAATGTGGCAGCATGACAATGGCAAGATGACACTATGATAAGTTTTGTTTGTTCGCACATCCTTCATGTGACTGCAGTCTGGCAACAACTACATTGACCGAACAACTCCGGCCGCAGTATTGTCGAGGCGCTGTTGCCACTTCGCTTGGTCCCCCAAATTTGTCGTCTGAGAACGCCACCCAACCGAGGTAATGTAGCCTACGTGGATCTTAATCAAACCTCTACTACGCTTCAACAAATACTTACAAAAGGCGTATATCAATAATACAACACAATTAACTCCAATGAAATATCGATATGATATCGTTGTTGTTTGATTGATGAACGCCATCCGCCATTTGAGGGGCATCCGTCACCAACCCCACGTAACGTTTTGAACACGGCAGTGATTTTTGATTCTATTTGGATTTGTTTTCATTTCCAACTGTTAATCCATTAATGCGTACACCAAATATTAATAACGGAGGCGTGGGAAGAAGGTAATGATCGATATATAAAAATCTCGTCGATCTTTTAATTGGAAGCAAGAGCAGCCTGGTGAGTCGTCCAGCGGTTCTCGAATTCCGAAGTCGCATGAGCCTGGAGTACAACTCGAAGGTAGTGTAGCAACATAGCTTTTTATTGGCCAAGGTAGTACTGCAGTGAGCTGGCGGCGGTTACTTCGGCCAATAAAAGAGCATCTTGGTCCATGGGTCTGATTCTCGAATGCCAGGACAAGTTGCGAGTCTGAGTTTGGTTATCCCGCCTTCTGCATGCAACGAATTGAACTGGGACGTCTGTTTTCGAGACAGGCTGCTGTTTTAGTACTGTTATCTGCTGGTGAAGTCTACAATGGAGGAAAATACTGCCTTAACATAGTGTCATAAAGAAATCAAACATAAAGGTTTAACTGCGAACGATGAAGTAACTGAGGGATACACTTTTTTTTTTTTTTTTTAATAAACATATTATTGAATCGCATAGAGCCTACAGCTCTCCCGGCTCTAGGAGTTACAGTCTTGCATTTTTTTTTACTTTACAAAAGAAAAATATTCTTTCCCTAATTTTTTCGAAAATAGTGATCAAATGTCACTATGGTACACCTTACACAATTTATATCAAAAACCAAATTTGTAGTACAGTGCTCATATACACTTCATGTATTGCCACCAGATGTCTCTCATTGCCTGAATTTTGGCTTTACGTAATAGGCAGGAGCTTTTTTATGGTAGTTGGGTACAATATGAATCTGTCAACTTGATGCCTTGAATTCCATTTCTGAGGATAACAGAGCTATTTTCAGCACAATCAGTGTTCCATGTGCAAATGTACGTCAGCCTATTCAAATGTACACAGACCCTGTGCTCTCATCGTTCGTGGGGTTCTCATTAATTCAGTCCTTTTGTGTCATAAGATCAACTCGTCGGAATTCAACAAAATTTGCAGTAAACATGCAGAAGGGTCTCGCCTATCATATGAAAGAGTCAGAATGAAAATCAGTTCAGGTTTAAAGGGATACTGTCCACATTTATAAAATGCTGAATTTGTAAGTTGAACCTTTATGTTTGATTCCTTTATGATAGTGTCCGTCATAGAGACATCGTTATAGGTAACAATTTAAATATTTACGAGCGCATGTGACTCGTCAATCGCAGTGGGCATCATGGCAATCACCAAGACCCGTCTGGCTTAATATACATGTATAATGCAGTGCATATTGATACTCATTATACGTGTTAACCACAATATGACAATATCCATCTCGTAAGCAATTAATTTCTCTACATATAATCGGCATTACATTATTATTACCAAGGAAACAAGCTTTATGCATTGTAAACAGGCGATGTTGCTATTGTTGCTGCATAAAGTAGCATATAATTCTATATTTAGATGCAGACGGAGGCCATCATATTTACATAGCTGGATCGAATTTAGTTACTGATAAAATTCTACCGTTGTGGGATATTCTGCAAGTTTCATATTGAACATTTTCACTACTTGTACGTTATCGAACGTACGGTATACATACAATTCAGTGACTCTAATGGGCACAGGCTTGAACTGCATGTTGCTAAGAGGGCATACATGTACATTACCGTTACCAGTAATTGTCAACGTGATCGGTTACTGGTTTCTTCATTTATCTATTCGTCACATTACACGGTAGTTAGCTTAATCATACAGAAATTGTCTTGTTTTATTCAGGGAAATACATAGAGTGGAACAACAACTGGACGTCAAATTGCTTAGGCATACATACCCGAGGTTTGGAACTGCCTGCTGGCCTTCTCGTGATTTGATTTGGAACAGTGAGTTTCATCTAATACAGCAAAGTCTGGTTCTGCACAGATTGGCAACAGCAAAGGAATATCAGTAGGCGAGGATTTCGAGATTGTTAAGTGTTCACAAAAGTGGATACCCTTTCGTGCCAAGATATCTCAATTCAGAAATAAACAAAGGGATGTCGTGATAGTTAAGGAAAACGGACATAAAAGACCGAAATTTTGTTGTCGTCGCCAGGGACAAGTCTGTTTGACAATTCTCACGATGTGCTTTGATTTTCAATCGTATCTTTGCGAGAGACGTCTATGTCAGCAACAAAATTTTTAGGTAGGTCACTGGACAGCTTGGCTGTATCACCGCTCCCTCCTAATGAGAATAACGGCTCAAAGAAAACCACTGGGACGACGAAAATCGAGGAACGGGATGCCATGTCACTGGTTATGATAAAGAAGGCGTCGAGTTTTGGCGATGTCGACATGTGGGGAGATAGGATGATGTCGGCGAGGAAAAGCAGGGTGTCTTTCGCCGATGGATTAGCACCGGAAAAGACGGACATGGAGCAGGAAGATAAGCAGAAGAAGCGGTCCCTGAGGTCTCTGCTATCCGATGCGATGCAGGCAGGAGCAGGCGAAGAGGAGACCGGGCCTGAAGTGGACGAGAAAGGAACGAGGAAGAGGAAAGTGAAACTGACGAAGGCGTTCAATGTCTTGAAGACGATGAAGGCCTTCCGAGATCAACTGGGTAAGTTGAGAGCGACAGAGTAGACTTTTTGTTAGTTGAAGGCTGCTTTGGTAAACAGAAATGTATATTGTTCCACCATAATGGCTTGGGACCAATATTTCTGATTCCTCTATCAGTCAAGAGGCGTCACTGTCAGTCACACTCTCCACCTGAGAGATTTCTCGCGCGAGTTACCTCTATTGTAAAAATCAGTCAGCGCCCCACCATCGATGGCCAGAGGAACAGGCTTGCATAAAGCGGCAGGCTTTGTACGTACATGGTGACCTAGGTCATCCATACACACACGATCGAGGCCTACACCGTTGATAGCCCCACACACCGATCAGGACTGCTCGACTGTTCGAATCTACGTATTTGAATGGGCTTAGTTATCAATTAGACATTGAAACTGTTGATACACATAAAAGAATGAGCTGAACTATGGTACCTTACCCGATGAAGGGATAGTAATGGTATCACAGCGCGTCGAAGTCAAGTGATGAAAAGGATGGCGGCCATGTTTTACTGAAGCATAGTGTGCCGCTGAGATCATGTGATTCAATATGACCAATCAGAAGGCGTCCTCAAAAATAACCTCGAAAATTTCTCAAAAAAATCGTACGTAAAACTCGCAGCCGGTGAAATAATTCAGATTTCTTTATTCGGGACACACTTTGACCCCAAATGATTTGAATATGCAGCAAAGGCCAATAGGTTGTGTGATAGGAAAAGGGCGAAAAATAGGGGACAAAATTGAACAATGCTAAAAGTGTGATGATTTGTGGTGAAAATGCCTGGAGGCCAGCTCTCACCAACAAAACTGAGAACAATTTATAGAAGAAATTGTTCAAGGTATGATTCTGACTGCGGGGCAAACATTCCGAGCTTTCAAACAATTAAATCTCTTCTATAAGCTTCTAGAATATTCATACAGTTTATTTACTCAAAATAGCTGCTGAATGCCGCGAGCGGTAGGCCTAGTTTCTAAATGGTGAATTCATGTACTGGTATCAGTGAAATTTTATGATTCATACGTTCGTTGCCTCGAGGTACTGATATTTTTTATTTACTGTTTAATTTCTTCGTATCAGAATCAGGATGTGTGCGAAGTAGGATCTGGGATTTGTTTTCAAAATATTCAGCTTTCTTCATGCGTTCGGTCAGATTATTGTTTCAATTCACAGACCGAGCATCAACAACCGAAAATGAGAGCAACTGCTCGTTAACCTTTGCGCATGCGTTGCCATTCAGTGTTCCCTACGGCTGAGGAAAGAACTAAAATATGCTTTCACCATTTTTTATTGTCATTTACGGTATGTTCGGTGTGGTCTGCGAGGCCTGCCTGTTTAATTCGAACGGGGATGATTCGGCGTAACGATCATGCGAGTGGGGGCTAAATGGTTTATGTGGAATTATTGAGCCGGCGTAGTAATGTCGTGTACCCCGATATGAGGTGTCCCCCAACAAAAGATTCTGACGGAATAAGCGTCAGCTACAATAGGCCGGACACAGGAACTTCTGTCACGAGATGTCCCCTGAAGAACCGGACATCTGGTATCGGGAACATTTGATTTCATTACTCCTGCCATCTACATTTGGGCCAGCACTCTTCCAAGGCAATATGAAAATGTATTAGGACTCGAAATACATTTAAATAGCAATCTCGCGAGGAAAACTAAAGCCTAACGGACATGCACAATTTTGGTACACTCACGATGCATTCTTACAACAATACGGAATAATAGGCCTATCTTTATATAAATATAATCTTAGACTAATTCTTAAGAATCAAGACTTTAAATGATTTTCTGTGTTTATTACGCAGTTATAAATCGAGGGTTGGCAATTAAATAGGTCGAAAAGGCCTACCCCTCCGGTGTCCTGCATTGGTAATAACAACAAGAATTTCTTCCACCTACGAAAGGAATTAGATTCGGCTTTTCGTTGGTATGGAAGGGCTGAATGTATATTATTTTAAAGTTTTAAGCAATGCAGGCAGCCTCTGCACAGATCTCTGTGACACTGTTCACGAGGCAGGCCAATTTCATCTCCGAAATGGATGACCTTCTTGTGTTTGAAATCACTTCGACCTGTTACGAAAACTGTGGCAAGTGTTCTTCTCCAATGTTTATAAGAGAAAGATGTTAAGGAAAGTGTAGCTGTTCGTCACAGAACGACGTTAACACTGTAAGAAGGATTACACGAAGATGCTGTCCACGATGGCAGTGAAGCAGACTGGGAAAGTGCTTTGGAAGCGCGACATTCTCGTAACGAAACACATCAGCGCCTCGTCAGACACGCTGACGGCTCCTTTCTGCCCAGAACCTCCTCGGAGGGAGCTGACGCGATCGGCACTCGGCCGGTTACAGTGGCTGAGAAAACGGGATGACATACTCAGTCACTTCGGGGGTAAGCTATATGTACATAACAACTGTAATCGTCCAGATAAGTTCCTATGTTTGAGTTCGATAAAATATTTTATTCCCCCACCAAATGACCAAGCCCCATTACGAAATCAAACATACATGTACAGATAGGTGGTCAATAATCGACAAACTCCACCGTATTATGGACATTATTTCTTGTGTTATTTGCTTGTTTTCCCTTAATGTCAATATCTTAATCTATATTGGACACCTTCACAACATTATCATAACATATCGAACCTTATAAAATATAGACAAACAGACAAAAAGTTTGACTATCAATTCCTGATCAACACGAACAGAAACCATTGATATTATGACTACCAACTTATTTCGAAATCTGATTCGCCTCGAATGCGTAGTTCCAATAAATCAGTAAACTACAGTGGATATCACTTAAAGAGGCGCCCTGTGTCGCCGACGACAAACGGGTATGACACTTATGACAGCTAAAGATAGCTATGGGCCCTCTGGCCAGTCGTTATTCTTAGTTCTCCAGAGCGGCAGAGCTGCACCGACTATGTGTCAAATAGCCCGAGGAACTCTCTAGATTGGTAATCAATCGTTGGGGAACGGAAGAAAACAAACATGGAAATGAAACAACTAACTTTCTCGCCATGACAACTGCAACGTCAGCAACTGACCTTCTCTGGCAATCCTATTGTCTGTCAAACACGGACCTCGTGTCCTCTCAGCTTGACTGATGAGCACTGCGTGAGGGATGCTATCGTCACGAGAGATCGATCTCATTTCAAAACGACTTGTTGTGGCAGAAACAATCACTTGATTTTAGCTGATGGACTATCTGATGAATATTCAGTTTGTCGTTCGATGCGGTTCCACTCGCCAGTGCTGCAGATTGCACTCCGTGGAATGGAAACGATTCAGCATGTCTTTCGGCGTTTTTGATATGATTGCGATTCTGAGTTTGTAGTTTGTACAATGTATCTGTCTCACAGCAGTGGTCGGATTTATAATATGCCTTTAGCCTTTTTCATTCCTTGTCGAATTGTCGTGACATAAAAGAGAGTAGAGGTGTTGTTGGCGAGGAAGATCCTATCAATACATTTTCTGTTTTTAAAACCTTTAGAAACCCGTTTCTATTTCATGTTCTGTTTTTAAATGGAATGGAAATTGTCCCGCAGGAAACTATCGTTATCTAGTGTGGATAATAGTTCGTCTAATTCTCTTCATCCTCCGCGGATAAACAGATCGAGAAATGCATTATCGGTATCCGCAAACCGTATTTGGATAGGTAAATTAGTTTGTGCATTCAGATGTCCCCAAGTAGCACTGACCGATTACCATGACCAATCATCAAAACTTTCGAAGGACTTTCAGCCCGACTTGACTTTATATATACTCGTGAAGGACACCCATGTGTCAATCGGTACCATGACGAAAGCAACGGGATTCCATCAGCAACACTCGATATCGGCCATGTCGAAATATTCGGCGACGGAACCATTTGCTGTTGTAGGTAAATAAATTCGTCTTACAGTATTGTCGCTTCATATCAATTTATTGTCCGATACTGTTTCTTTCGTCGGAATGGGAATACATGTAGTCACTCTTGAAATTTGAAGGGTAGATCAGTTTCCATTCGTAGCTTGGTGTTTAGCATCTTTTACACTTCGGCATCGTTCCTTTCAAAGTTCGTCTTTGCAATGGCACTCTGAGAGTGGTGCCGATGTAGGCCGTTGTAACAGTAAAGAATGTCCCCTGTGAAAAGTGTCCGCTTCTATTGTTCAATGACAGATTAAGGTGCATGGCTATAGAAACCAATCACCTGAGATTAGAATGTAACAATACGACCTTTTGTTCCTGGGACAGTTTTTCCTGGGGACATTCTTTCCTTCCACACATCTTCAAATGGGGTTGTGCCACTGATTTCGTCTGTTGTGCTGGGCTGTCATCTCCCGATATTCCTCATGATTGATCACTTTTGAGCCATTTGAACTAACCAGGTCTGATACAAGTTAAATGACAACATGTAACTGTTTTCTGAATACGTTCTCTTGCTAAGATATTTGGCTTCCAGTCAATTCTGTACGTAAAATGTATCGATAAAATGTATTAATATCTGCAGATAATAAGTTCGTCAGTATATCAATAACAAATTTCCTATAATTTCTCCATCATGAATATTATTGTTGATCAATAAAAGACGTCTAGATGAGATGCAAATGTGCAAGAATTTCAGCAGACGAACTTATTTACCAAATCATACATGATATTTCCATTCACTGCGGTCAACTTTGTGTACTGTAACTATGCCAACAATGATTGATGTGTTATGAAATGAGTTACAGGTCCGAGATTGAATTCAATCAAATGTTCGTTTGGCATCGTAGACTACCTTTCTGAATCAAAGGTGAAGGGCAGTATACATGTACTGTGAACAATATATACTAGAGTTCCCATAATCCTGCTGTAATGCCTGCCCTTACCAACATTCACAACTTCTCCAGCGCCATGTCTAGTAGGCCTACTTGGAGTTTTCCATCCTAACCAGAGACGTCTGTTGCCGTTCATGGGGTGAAGGACGATATGCGACAGAGAGGTGAAGGTGAAGGTCACCATCCTTCAAGGTGAAGGTCATCATCTTTCAAGGGGAAGGTCATTACCCTTCAAGGTCACCATCCTTCAAGGTGAAGGTCTCATCCGTCAACAATAAATCGGAAAGTCGTCTCCGAATATTTCGCAAATTTTCGACCCCAATCGGGGTCTTTCTCAGGCGCTATGTAGAAGAGATCCCAGAGGTAAACTAAAAAGGTCCATTCAAAAATGCTTAGCTCGGTTATTTCTGAGTGCATATAACTATGGGAGGTGTCATTTTGTTCGTATAAATGATCTTCTCTGCACATCCTTCACAAATTAAGATCCATTCGGTTACAGGGTCACCAGAGGCAATTTACTAAACTCGCACATATTCGGAGTGTTGCACATTCTTGATACTACATGTATATTCTTGGTGAAATGAATCGAAATTAGATCATAGATTCCTTCACGGCATTTCCTTTGGCGATAATCATATGAAAAGGTTCGCTTACAAAGAGGACGTGATACTCATCTAAGGTTACCGTGGATTCATGCTGGGCTATTTTGAAGCTTGGCAGATTCACGTCTGCTAAGTGAAAAGGAAAAATAAACACGCCATTTATAGAAAGGCCTCTGCCTAAACGGTGACACGGCCTTTCAAAATACCGTTTTTGTTGAGATTACTTACTACAATGCATCGCATTTCAAAGTACACAAATGACCCCTGAGAGAAAAATAGCTCTCTCTCAGATTAAACTCATAAAGTGGCTTATATACATATTTGTATTGCCTAGCCATAAGCGTGACACCGGGCATGCGCCAGTGGCAACGCGGCCAACACACCATTCGATATCGCCACCGGTCGAATGAAGCGATTAAATTCGGGCGGATTAAAATTCGTACGCACCGAAATCTCCGCCGCTAATAGAGCCTGGGGGAATTAATTAATGACTTATCTGCGTGTACAAGTACTTATCGGGTGGATCCTTTCCATTGACGAGATATATAGCAGACCATTGGCACGGAACTATCTTTCAATAGAGAGCAGATGATTGGTTCGGAAGGAAAGTGATATTCGTTGGGGCTTGTTGGAAGGTTCAAAGCACCGTTGAAGACGCATCCCTGTGTCCGATTAGGAAGTTTATTAGCAGTTCCATGCTCCATTCTCTGGAAAAGTCGACCAAAGAACGTCATAAAAAGGAAATGTACTTTCGTGAGCTTGGAACTTAACCGATGAGAGAATAGTGGCCAGTTTTAACCCAGCGAGTGGACTTCGCTATCACAGTCGATGGGAAAGGTTTCTCTGTTGCTACGACCGAGGAATTGCTATTCTTTCGTTACCAGCCAACCGTCGACTGGAAATCTATTAAGGCCATTTGTCATCGTCTGCAACTCCTGCCAGATGCTCCATAATGTGCGATTGAAGTCCAGACAAGTTTCTAGGAGCTGGCGTAGTATTCTGTATCATAAAGCAAGTGGACATGTCAGTGGATAGTTGTGGATGGTTGCTGTAATGACGAAGTTGTTTCTTCGTATTCAACACCATCTTTTGTTGGGAACATTCCAGTACTGTTCTAATGAAGTGTTTTATCAGGAAACATACGTATTCAACACCATCTTTTGTTGGGAACATTCCAGTACTGTTCTAATGAAGTATTTTATCAGGAAACATACGTCTGATAACTCCAAATCAGTTCAAGACACGGATTACATATCTAAGGACTAGGCAAGGTATGCCATATCCCTGGATTACAGCAACGTTATTCTTACGTTCATAAATTGATCCATAAGTTGTCGGTACTTTTGGCACTGAAATCGTCTTAAGATTTGAAGAAAATAGCACATCGCAACCACTTTGGAAAACCGTTGATTCGAGGATTAATTTTGGGCGTAAAACAAAAAAGGGGAATGACGAAAAAGTGAGCGTGCGCCAACAAATTATCATCAAACGTCATTAAGTTCTAAGAACCGAACAGTGTTCCTATATTAGGACGAATTTGAATATCGTAAATCATTCTTGGCAGTCAGATATCGATCGACGCGGCATATTCAGAAGAGGCCTCTAGCATTGCTTTTTTAGCTACCGGCTTTACGCACGCGCCGTCATTGCTGCGGAGTTCCCGATAGATTCAACATCCAATCGATCTTTACCTCATGTCACGGACTGTAACTTGAATGGAAGGATAACATGGAATATTCATTAGAGGAGACCCAGGGGGCTGAGTGATTCAATAATTGATAGTTGGCGGTGGTAAAAAAAGTTCAGTCTCATCAAAGCTGATCCATTTGGCCTCTAACCTACTGACAGCATCATATTTTGCGTGCAAACCAGCAGAAATCATCAAGTGCAAGAGGGGCAAAATCCAGTACTGGCGCTGCCGGTGGAAACGGACTTTTGATTTATCGCTGTGTCTTCTGCCGCACGATCTGACGTTTTCAAGCTAAAATTTCGCTCTTCTGTGTTATCTTTGGATTACCACAAACAATAACGCGAGCAAGATGTTGGCCACATACAAGAAACCGTACAAGCCGTACAAACCCCGTCACAAGTTCAACAGACACCGCAAGGGCTATCACAGCCAACCCATTTCCATCAACGTATCCTTGGTCACACTGCCGACCAGCGAGGCCATGACTGAGTTTGAACTGCCAAAATTACCAGGTAAATATCTCAAATCCGTCATTCTTATGGTATATCTGAGAACATACAGCTGTCGACCGGATACCCCGCCAATACTGAGTTGTTCCTTGGAACTCATTGGACCGTATTTTAGAATGCTCCTCAACGTAAAGGAGTTCCTCAAGGCTATTGTTCTCCTGTTGAGAACAATAGCTATTGTTCGTATTTTAGAATGCTCCTCAACGCAAACGAGTTCCTCAAGGCTATTGTTCTCCTGTTGAGAACAATAGGCTATTGTTCTCCTGTTGAGAACAATAGCCTTGAGGCACCCCTTTACGTTGAGAAGCATTCTAAAATATGAGCCATTATTGATAAAACTCTACATTTTGTCCTTTCACAACTTTGGACATCATCTCGAACCTTCCCAATCTTGCTGTCGTAGACTGGTGGTGGCACGAGTCAGGTTATCTCATTCTTCGCAGTATATTCCTTCGCCTCGAACAAGTAGATACGTGTAACAAAAAATGGTATATGCGGCCTTGTTGACCACTGACCGAGGTCAACGAGTGGATGGATGGTACCATAGTTTTATGTCTGCCCATTATATCGATCATTTTCATACTTCTGAGGACAACTCCCAATTTACCTTGCAGCCCCTGACCGAGGCTACCCCTGAAGTTCAGGGGCGAAGATAATGCACAGGTGCATGGCACAACGTCATGGATGCCAACGTCTGCAGTAGCCACCCCGTTCCGTATTTTTTTCCTCACTTTCAATTTTGGAACTTCTTCGCTCACTTATCACACAAGTTTAGTGTCAATATTGTTCTGTAAGTGGCAATAATCTTGACCCCGGCGAATTATGACGCATGCACCATAGTCTACAGTCGTCAATTTATAGCCGCCTATCTGAAGAGTTTTATTATTATATCTGATGAAAAAATCAAGTTCAGAAGACTATTGTAGAAGACACTTCATCTTAGAATATAGATAAATGAATTATACAGTGTAATTAAATAATGTGACTTTTATATAACACCTTTTTACTGCAGCACATATCCAGATATCCAACATAAAGCACAAGAAACGACACACAAAATGGTAGTAAACATAAGTCGTCTCCGAATTTTGCAAATTTTCGACCCCAACCGGGGTTTTCCTCATAGGCCTACACTTTAGTCAGGATCCAGCACAGTGTCAAAGGTGACAGCACAGTGTCAAATGTTTTACTGCAGCACAGTGTCAAAGGTGCTTCGCATTACTAGACCCCAGTCTCTCCAGAATCATTTTCTGGGGAACTCAAAGGGTAGCTCATTCCGTGCTTCATTTGTGGCAACGCGACTTGGTATCGAACCCGAGCCTCTCGGTCCGGAGTCCGACGCTCTACCACAAGATGTCCGTCTCGATTTGCAAAGTGCAAAGCTTGTTCGCGAATCCACTGGGACTGTGAGACGAGCTTCAATCTCGTCGACATTTTTATAACCTTAGTTCTCATGGTTCGTGAGAGCATGACACGTCTCCTGTGGCCCAAATCCCATTAGCGTTGACATTTCATGTCGTCGATTTGCAAAGCTCGTCGTCCATCCTCGACTCGCGAATCCATTGAGAGACGATCCAGCCCCAATCTGGTCCTGCTGCAGCATGTTGTGGCTTTTGTTTTGCCCCGGTTGATGACTCTATCTGGCCTCGTCAACATTTACATAACCTCAGTTCTCATGGTTCGTGAGAGCATGACACGCCTGTTGTGGCCCACAAATCCCATCAACATTGACATTTCATTCTAGAATCTCACAAAGGAGGACATATCGGATGCATATTTATACATAACCGCCTACAATAAATGGATTACTCTTTGACTTACCAAACTAATACACCTTTTGAGTTATTCTACAATGGTATGATCAAACCATTTCCATATGATATGGCACCATGTCAGAGAATCGTCAATGATATCACCCATGGAAACTCATACGAAAAACATCGATGTAAATATTTTAATCTATTCCTTTGTAAGGAAAACGTAGTTCTACGTTTTCCTTACAAAGGAATAGATTAAAATATTTACATTGTACATCGATGTAAATATTTACATCGATGATGAAAACTTGTCATTTGTACATTTTATGGAAACTTTTCCATGACAAGTGCACCCCCGAAATGACAAGTTTTCATCACTTTTCGTATGTCTACTTGGTTTCGCTACCGGAAGATGAAGCAAAGTGAGAGCAGGTCAAGCTTCATCAAACCGGAAGATCAGCAACTTCTTTGTCGGCAGGCAGGCGTTGCTGACAGCAAGTCAGAGGTCATCTGAAGTCGTTAATTGAACCCGCAGGGTGTGAGGGGTACACCGGTACAGCTCAGGACATTTCTTTAGAACTCGATGTAGATTTGGCTGTGTTCGGGAATTCCCGAACACAGCCAAAAGCAGGAGATCGGGCGGTTCATGTTAAGGCTCGTTTGAATGTGCGATAGTTCGTTTGGAAGCGTGTGTCTGACTTTTCCCATCAATAATCAGCTATTCCTTTGACTATCATACGGCAAATGTATGTTTCGTCATGCTGAAGTTTGGACTCCTCAGATCTTATGACCTCAACGTTTGCTTTGTGAACAATCGTTCCAAGCGTTCCTTCGAATTGGCCTGGGAACCCATGGGAGTTCCGACAGACCCTCATGGTAAATTATACATGTATAGGCCCTGTAGTGGGGTGTGTTGTCGGTTAATAGTGGCGCTGATTGAAAGCCAGAAATCTGTCAATGAATAATTGGTGTCTTCACTCAGGAAAAAACTTTTGACAGTTAACGGCTGAACGGTTGGACTCTTCAATTCAAGGGTCATAAACCAAAGGAATGGTTCAGGTCAAGTCGAATACCTTGCTGTCGAAGAGTGGCAATTTTCGTTTCAAGAACGGATGAGTTATTACAGTTTCTTGTATTGTGACAAATTGAATAAATTTTAACGGTATGTCACTGTCAATAAATGGCTTTATTTTCTACATTTCACATACTGAACGTGATAGATACACATCTTAACGAGCAGGGCCTCTGTCTGGAGACACCTTTTAGGGTTTGCCAAGTCTAAAGTCACGGTCGGCGGCTCGTCACGCTGGTAACGTTATTCTGTATTTAGTATAGTTGACGCGTGGACTGTAGATGTGGTCGTCAAAATGGAGGTAATGGAGAGACTACACAGGTCCAAAACGGATATAACTTTTGACCGTGTTGGCCCAAGGACAGTAAGGAAAACACAGGCAGTTATGAGGAGGCCTCCCGCTACCGCTGGGGCAAGGAGTGTGCCAGTATATATGGCAGATATCAGAAAACAGCTGACTACGACCTTCTATTCGCTACAACATGAACTGTCGGAGAAGTATCGGATACCGAAATTTGTGGAAAGTAAGCCTTCCTTCCCGGTTATCTTTTGTTTCAATTGCTGAGGTGCGATCAGTCTGTTGCAAAGGTTCTAATGNTTCCGAGTTACCACCTCTAATGGCTCTCTGTTTTGTATTTTTCAGAGCCGAAGATGCGAATCTTCGTCTCGTTCCAAGAGGAGAGATGCACCATGGACATACCCCACGGAAAGACCGTTGCCGAAGTCAAACTCATGGTCCAGGAGAAGTTCTTCATCCAACCCAACCGTATTGCCGTCGATGGCATGGACACCGAGAAAAACATACTCGTCCTCAGCTACGCCGGTGCTGAGTTGGGAGACGATTGGATCCTTACAGACATCGGAGTCAGTCCAGGCTCCACCATCCATGCATTCCTCAAGGAAGAGCTGAGGCCGATTGTCCACATCTATTGCGCGTACAATCAGGAGACCATCCAAATCTTGGAGAAATTCAAACTAATGGACACGTTTACCAAGGACCTTCGAGCGCTTGCCTCGAGAAAGACTGGACTACCTGTTGGTGTCTTTCGCCTGACAAAGGAGGGCAAAGAAATGTATGACATTCACACTCTTGATATGTATAATATGTATATTGGAGACACCATAGAGTTAGAAACTTGGGATGGGTGGAATGACTTTCTAAACTTGGCCGCTATGGGTTTTACTTCTCACGCCATGACCAAGCTATCAACAGACGAACTCGTCGCTAGATACCAAATGAAAGTGGCGATGTATATAGCAGCCCATTTTGGTCATGTGGACCTGGCGGTAAGTCTTATACGACAGGGCATCAGACCAGATGAGCCAATAGGGGAACACCCCTACAGACAGTGGTGTGCCAGTAATAAACACATAGACAGCTTGAAGTGTCCTGTCCACGAAGCAGTGGAGGCTGGACAATTAGGCGTTCTCCGGACATTCGTGCATCACAACATTTGTACGGTTATGGCAAAAGACGGTAACGGATTACGTCCTCTGAATATTGCCCTCAGAAATCGAGTCAAACCTTGTGCCTCGTTTCTACTGACCAAGCAGTGGAGTAGGATTAACTACGGCTCCACGTCCATTCCACTGTCCTTGTACGCCAAGATGAAGGCATGGGGCGAGAGAAGCAAGGAAAAGGCTCTTCTCATTCATGGGCAGGAAAAATCAACATTGAAAAGGAAACCAATCCTGGAGCATCCCTTGGTCGGTCAAGGTGTATACGTGGACGGATTTTCCGAATGCCAGATGTCGACCAAGTCGAAAGCCATCACACAGGCAGACCGGGAGCGCAACCGGGTTCTAAACTTCGAGCCAAGCTATAGAGAATTCTTCAAAGATGACCCGGAGGTTTATTTCAAGAATCTCCAAGGCCACCGGCAGAAGCATAGCAGGTTTATTAAGGGTCACAACATGTCCAGGTCAAAGATTGTCGATGATAAACCCAGTGAGAAGTCTGTAGACCATCACGTGAGCAAGTCGCCAGACAAAATCCCTCCGGCAGCGACGGCTGTGCATGATCAGAGTGACGGACGGGAGGATGGTGAGCGGTTAGGCCTTCGCTTACCACCCATCATGGAGAAAGGTAAACGGCACGGCTATGCTACCTCGTCTCAGAGCGGATCGCCAACAAAAGAAGGGCGATTGCCTTCCATCTCCAAAATGAAAGTCGTCCCACCAAAGCATCCTCAATCACATGACAGAGACGGATCCGAAACGCCGAGCTCTGTCAGAAGTACGTATATCGAGACGGGGAAGGAGGAGGGGAAACCGAAGACGAAACGTGACGTGCCGACCACTCAGAAATCTCAAGAAGACGACGGCGAGAAGAAGAAGAGGTCGAAGTCTGCCGTGCTGTTGGCAAAGGCCAAAACTGCGGAAGGTGCGATTCCTCTCCCCATGAGCAGCATTGAAACCATTCCGAAACCTGTCTTTCACGTTAAATCCGATGGTGTGGACGTGGCAAGGTCAACGCTCGACTCATACGAGCAACACCGTGGCATGAAAGCCAGAGACTATGCCATCAAATGCCTCTCGGTGGCGAGTACGTTCAAGGAGAAGCCGTGGCTGCATCAGGTCAGGTTAGCTATGGCCCTGACCACGCAGGGGGTGAAGAAAAATGTTACGGCCAGTCTGGGACAGCAGCACGACGCGGACGCGTCGGCCCTAGAGAGGTTGAGCGGGGTCTTTTAGAAGATGACAACATCGTTCGTTCATCCTCAAAACTCGTTACGGAAACCTCAATAATTTCATCAGGACGGTGTTGTTCTTGCCCCTTCTTGAACTTTATGGTAAATTTTGCCATTGTGGTTAGTTTCGTTAGTGCTACCAACGAAACATTTTTCAACCATCCGTCCACGAGGTTGCAGTAATCTTTAGTATTCGTCAACTTTCTCAGCTGAAGCAGAAACTGTGATAGACAAGTTCGACACGGAATTGGACGGTAGAGCAAAATGCCATGAATGAACCAACAGTCCAGACCCCACGCAGTGTTCGCGTGGGTGGTGGTGCATCCCTTTTGCAGCTCGTCACGACTGTGATACTATGTAGTTCCTTCGAATGTAGTCTCGCGCAGCCAGACGTTTTGTTCCGCTACACATCCCCCAAATTCGGAAGAGCGGCTGGGTAACCGAGACTACATGTACATGTAGGCCTACTTTTGAATCCCACCATCGGTGAGAACCAAATCAAGATGGCGCTCACTGTTCCAGCGATCCTGCAAACCACATATGCTGTGGCGATGAGGCTCGAAGGATGCCACCTCAGGCGCAAAACACGATTTTGGTTGAATATATCCTATCGTAGCCAATGAGGAGCCTCCCATCGAGGGAGACAGAAGATGTTACCCTTCGTTCTTATAACGCCGGTTGGCTGCGAAGGAAACGTAGGTGAAGTTAGTTACCAGTTCCCAGTTCCTAGTTACTTATTCCGAATAAGTAACTAGGAACTGGGAACTGGGAGCTAACTTCCCTGACCCGCGAAGGAAAGCATAAAAATTATAATTATTCGTTACTGCTGAAAATACCAAATTAGTTCTTCATATAAAACTCTTTATACAAAATTCATGTACATGTACACACATACATGTACA
>NMRB01000184.1:341908-392730 GCA_002633025.1 Notospermus geniculatus | reverse complement strand
TTTTTCGTCATAGATTTCTCGGCAACAAGGCGACTGGGACCTGGCGTTTTACCACAAAATGTTGGGGAATACATATGTGCAGGTGCCGACGTTGAGATAATTTGCAAATTCTAATTCTTAGTTATGATAATTATGTAATTTGTGCCAAAAATTGGTCAAAAATGAACTTTTTGAATATCTCCCGAATCCTGTTGAATAGTGAAAAAATCTCAACGTCGCGCCCTGCCCACAAATATACTGCTGTCAAATGAAAAGAAACCACTAAAGTGCGATGCCTGATGGACGAGAAAAGTCTTCCCAAAATTTTCATATTTTGGCCTAAACACGCGTACGCTTTTCGAAATACGCGGGCTATTAAAGTAACCTCCTTATTGTCATTAAAATAGGCCTATGCGCACGGACGCACAGGGTCTACAAAAGCATTGTGCTGGACAATATTTTTGAAGGAGTGTAGGTTTTGGCAACGAACCATGATCAGCTTGTCCTTGACGCCTAATTTTATTAACAATACATGGTTATTCATAAATAAGACGGTTCAACCTTCGACCGCCGCACTAAAACGGCGCTGTATGTTTCCACTACCGCCCCCTTAATGCGGATTGCGGAACGCGGAAGCGGAAAATGCAATGCATGTTGTCATGTTGGCATGTTGTCATGACTGAGACCGTCTCCTCTACTTCCACATCTGCACCACCCACTACATGTAATCCGACGGACTTCCCACAATGATCAGAACGCCGAGATTTGCCATTATCGGTGATCACTGCCCGTAGATGACACGCTGGTCCCCGCATCTTCAAGTGGGTATCAAAAATTGTCTATATTTGGGCATCCCCATCCATGGTCCATGTGTTGTTACTCTGTTTTCTTTCATCGCGCGGCAACGCATCTTTGCATGCTTGTTGTACTTTTTATACGACCGTATAAATCTAACCAATAATTCAAAAGGCTGCTCACTTGATTATTTTTTATATAACTTTATAGTTAAAAATGCTTTTTTGCTTCCCCTAACATTTATGGGCGTGCAAAACATATCGTTAATAAAATCTCATGAAACTTCTCATCCGGTGCTGTGGCTTCCCCTGGACGAAGCACCAACTAGCAATGCAAAGAGACTTCGTAGTGGAGTCACCCATGGTTTTGAGCTGGTACCCTATGCCATCCACTGTATATACGTGCAGCTTCCTAGATTTAATGTAGGGTACATTAGTCTAGTGCAAAAGGCTTTCTTTTCAGATGCACGCAGTTGCCGGGAAACGTATTCAGAAATTCTTATCAGAAGGATGCTTGCAATCGTTGGTAAACGCCTCCGCCGATGCTCTGTCTGATGGTTTCTTTCGTAAAGCTGTCTATGACTTCGTTGACCGACTAAGGTACGTTCATCGACCAACGTGCTAAGAACCCCCTGCCTCTCCGACTCTTGAAGGCCCGTCTCCACTCAGCAGTTAATGACCGATTTCTTCGGATTAGTTCAATGGACTTTCGATTGGCCCAGGTGGCAGTTTCGCTCTGCCTACGACAATGTCAACGCCTTTTACATCAAGTTTCATCGACAGATAAAAAGTTGTTTTCATTTTTCGCGTACAGTGAAGCGAGTAAGAAACAAACGTGCAAAATAAGCGGGAATTTTGGCACTTTTGCCCGAATTTTTCAGTTTCTCGAATTAGGATTGAATTTTTCCCCATTTTGAGAAATTAACTGAAAATGACACGATATTTTGTCTGATTTTTCGGGCGATATTTCTCGAAATGGGAAAAAATTTCATCCCAATTTGAGAAATTGAAAAATTCGCACAAAAGTGCAAAATTTCCCACTTCTTATTTTCCACTTTTATTTCTTACTCCCTTAGTTTCTCTAATTCTCATTTTTTTTGTCCTTTGCAGCCTTGACCTACAGAGAGAAGAGTGTATAGATTTAAACCGAACCTCCGCCTTGGGGATGTCCACGCCACCGTGGGTCATATACGTCGTCGGAGGCATCGTATCCATCGTGTTTATGCTCCTCCTGATCTTCGGCATCAAGAAATGTCGTAGATATCAACGGAGAAGAGGTGAAAGGGCACAGGATACCGGTCCTACTGTGGTGTACCGGCCAGCAAGTCGGGAGTTAGTTGAACAATATGAAGGAAACAGCCCGGCGAATTCCACTGGTTACGCAATACTCACTGAAAATGCTAAAAACCAAAACATAAGTTTGCCGCCACGTCGGACTTCAAAATCACATGGTGACGGTCATGGCCACTATGAACATATCAGCAGCCATGACAGTTATGATGGTCAAGTTAGCCGCCGAGGAGGGCCAGACGGTGGTGTTGATTAGTACAGGTGTAAAGGGAAAGAATGTCCTAGGAAAAACTGTCCGGGGAAAAAAGATCCTATTGTTACATTCTAATCTATACCCATGCCGCTTAATCCGTCATTCAACAATAGAAGCGGACACTTTTACAGGGGGACACTATTTACTGCTACACCGGTCTTCCCCACGTCATCTCAGACTCAACTCGATGTGCTCAAACTCTTACACTGACTCCTTTAAATGATCTCAAGTTTTGACCGACAGACAGATACATTATGTTTTAGTTTGGCTAGATTTTAGGGGAAGGAACAGGGCGACAAGGAAAAGGCGACCAATTGCTTGATAGAGATAGCTTAGGTGACACCATGGGGCAAAAGAAAACCTTGTTCGAGGAGAATGTGCAGTGGCAGATTCTGTTTGGGATAAAATCCATTTCTCAAAACGCAACGCAAGGAGTACTGCATCAGCTGGACTGTTGAATGTCACAAACATTGTCTTTTAAAAACAATCAACTAAGTGTACTATATTTTATTTTTCCACCACAAGAAGAATTTTTAGGTATACAATACATCCACATCTGTACATTTATATTAGAAAGATAATCACTCGGCGATTTTATTAGATCATATTTCTACACCAAAATAAAATGTATTTTAGTTTTTAAAGAATTTGTACAATGTAAACTTCCTTGACGTCGAGAGGAGTCATTTCCTGATGATACAGGAACGAGGGTAATCATGGGGGATCACAGTGTTGAACGAAATGTTCTCCGTCGAACGGCCCGGTTACAATTATCCCGAAGAGTTCTTCATGAACCTTTACATCGACCCCAACATTACCACTCCTCTTTGAAGAATGTTCGTGTTTACGTACATGTATCTCTTATGATGTTCGAGGGCATTTTTCCACCGTTCAAATCCGCTTCTCACAATCGAAACTGTCTCCCTGTCATATTTTGAGAAGATATTGAGCATGTAATTCAAGATCTGTTTCACTGCTGATGATACGGCAGTGCCATGTTTCACGTAGCGCTTCGCGTAGCTATTCCTTGCCTCCTCTAACAATCGTGCTACTGCTGGCTTCTAGCTTCTGCTCTGCGAACGAACGCCTCAAGGAAAACACACAAAAGGCTATGGCTTCCAAAAGATGTCAATGAGTACCACCTCTCATTTAAAACGCATCACCGCCTCCTCATGGCGACGAAAATCATTTCGTTGCAGATCGCGACGTTTGTCGGGAGAGAGATGCGTAGAGTCGTGACGGCATTGTGCATAAGGAGAGCAAATGAATCAGTTGCACCCTTCTTAGAGCAGGACAAGTATTTTGCTGCTGTTCAAGAACTTGTCATCAAGTACAGGTGAGCTCTCCACATTGCTGAAGGGTTAGGCATTATCTCATCCCCAGAATGTCTATCATGTAAAGCGGCGAATCCACTGTCGCGATTTTGGCTTGAGAAGGGGTTGCGGTCCCTTGCGATCAGCTATCATCGTATCCATGACGTAACTCCGACAGTGTCCGCCATTGCTGACGTCGCAAGGGTGGTGGGCAAATGACGCAAGGGTGGTGGGCAAATTTCATGGCTTTGCTGAAGAAGCTGGTGGGCAAAAAGACGCAACGTCACAACGTCACCATGGTCACGTAGGCCTGGGCCTACGTCATGGATACGATGAATATGGCAATCGGAAGTCCTTAGCGATCTACCTAAGGCATTGTCTGAGGCATTATCATGTTAGGTAAAACACCTAACATGATAGACATTCTGGGGATGAGATAATGCCTATACCATATTAGGCAGCTTGCAATGCGAAGTTTTTCAGTGTTGGTATGGACTAAAATTCGTCTATTGTAAGCTACTGAAGATTTTCTCAACAAATGCACTTCATCATACGTGGCGCTCAGAAAAATTTCTTCAATCTCTTCAATAAAGAAAGTATTGTCAAATATTTTAGCACGGATGTTTAGTCTAAAGAGTGCAATTTTTAGTGATATTTTTTCTGTGCGAATGGATAATGCTTATATTTTGATTGCGTCCGTTTACCTTTTTCCAGCACGTTTCTGAACAGGACGACGTGTGGGCCGGTATCACCCAAAGATGACCGTTCACTGCATCCAGTCATTCTCTACGTCCTCATTGCCGTCATCGGTGCAATTGGACTCTCGCTGGCTCTCTGGACGCTTCGAATTTGTATCATGGGTGTCAGGAACTGGAAGGAAAGACGACGCCAAAAACATGGAGGTGAAAACACATCCGCATGGAACGACGAAGGAACTGTCGTTTATAGTGACGCCACGAGGACAGATGGCGATCATGATTCCGATTCGGATAGTCATCAAGACAACGATAATTCTCCTGATAGTCATGGCAGCCGAAGGAAGGAAAGCCCTTCAGATAATTCACCGCAGCCTGGTACCTCTTCCGGTCAAAGAGGCGACCCGCTGCATAATTTCCACAGTTGTCGAGATAATCGCCCGAAGTTGTTTCTCGACTTGTCCAAGGTGAAGCGGTTAGATGAAGAGCGGAATCGACATTACAAAGCTGAGGAGGCGAATCTGGACACCGAATATTGACGACGAAGTTTGCGTCGTCTGCGTGTAGGCCTATGGCATTCCCATATCCCCTGCAGGTTTGATATCAAGAAGCATATTCATGATCCGAAGTCTTCCAAGTGTCCCCAAGTGCACCAGGCAGGCTGCTGCGAGAGAACATTGTCGCGAGCCAATCACAATGGGCAACTCCTGTCCAAGCCAATCAGTGGACGAGTCGCAGGGCATCTCGCTGTCGCCCAGCCAATGAACGAACGCGTAAATAAATACATATATAATACTCGGACCGTAACCTTGTACATTGTACAATGGTTAATACCACCAAATTCTTACTGAGAGTCCGGCGGACGATCGATGACGGGTACACTCGTTTACGCTGCACCGGTTTGCATATAAAAGCCCACTGTATATATGACTGTATACTGTAAAATCGGACTTGTAACATCACTTCTGGTATTAGAACGTCCAGCCCACTTCAGCGAGCTGGGAGTGGTTATTCTGTTGAATATGCGTCTTTTATCCAATCAGTGTTTACGATTATGCATAGTTGCATTGACTAGGCCTTGGATAGAAGGGCATGATCTTGATTGCCTAATTGATTGGGTCGATCACTTTTCATGAAAGCTAACACCAGTAATGACCATGTTCTTTAATGGGTGTTATGAAAAAAGACTTCATTGAGAACTGATCAACTGTACTCAATCAATTCAGAATAGACCTAGGCATGTCAATGTCACATTACACCTCGCGTCAGTTCAATGGTCATTTTTGGCCTACTGTGTTTGTTAACCAATCAGAACGCAGCTTGTATTGCAGACTATTAATGTAGAGCCATGTGACCATCATAGTAATGAAGTGGGCTGGTCTACCACAGTGATGTTACAAGTCCGATTTTACAGTATATGCCCGATATTATCATCTCCGAGGACCGAGAGAAAATAAAGCCAACCCCAACTCGCAAAGTTCAGTAAAGATAAGTTCGTAGGCAAACAGAATGAGTGTTTGATTCTCCATATCTTACTGCTGCAAACAACACGCAGGGTCAACCTCTACAGCCCTGCTATGGCCCCAACCAACCGGGGGAAGGGGGGGGGGGCACACAAGAAAAAAATATTGGTTCGCTATGGAGCCGCTTGGAGCGCTAGCTGCGGCCATATGGACCCCTATTTTCACGCCAGTTTTCCAAGGCATTTGTATGACGTAATCAAGCTTTACTTGACGTTTACGGCCTTATTTTGCGGTGTTTGAACGTCATATTGCGTCTGGTGATAGTCTACCATTAGCTGTCGACCTGATTGGTTGGGCAGTACGAACAAACGTCAGGAAAGGTACAAATTTCGGCGATTTCTAAATCTATTTTTAGACATTTTCTTGGGGAGGTCAGATGGGGGTCTGGGCGGTTGATAAAGTGGTTCTTAAAACCTTTGTAAACTGTACTAACAAATGTAAATATGTACATGGACAATGTTGTCAATAGCTATTGGGAGCTATTTTATGTAATGCGCACGATTAGACACGGCTTTAAAGCAGTTACCGGTCAGGAGTTGAGAAGTCATTATCCTTGCGATTCCGTGACCTGATCATCGCGGAGGAACTATTTCTTAGGCTAATATGCATGCGCGATGTAGTTCGTAATGTACCGATTTATCCCGTACTTTATAGGCCTACAATCGCAATGTTTTCGCCAGTCTTTGCTACAAAAAGTGTTTCTACTTTTGATACATTATCTACATTGACGTTGGGGAGGTTGGGGCGCATCTTTTGCCGAAATTTGAACTCAGGAAATTTCCAGCGCCGCCTGACATTATCCAAACAATACATACATGCATATCAGTGCCACGCAGAGTGCATAGTCGCCATGGCCGAGTGGCAAAGCTGCCTGCCCACAAAACAGAAGGCCTCGGGTTCGATACCCGGAGCGTGTAAATTTTCTTTGCCTTGACTAATTGTTATTTTTTTCTTCTTCTTTTACCTTTCTGGTTTTTTGCATCGTGTATTTTAATAATCTTGCGTTTATATTTCGCATGGGAATGCATGTAAAACATGTATTGGGCCTATCCAGTCATACAGTCATCACTTCCTCCACATTCCTTAATTCCTGCCTTCTCCCCAACCATGCTTATTCGACATAGCGAACCCCTGTCGCCACCCGGCTTGTTTTTTATCAAAATTCGATCACAATACCTCAATACCTATCTCTCCCTAGAATTGGGGCCATGACGAGAGGATGCCGCCATAATGGCCGTCAATGAATTTGTTGTTTCAAGTGGCTTCAGTTATTTAAAGCGAATTGATATCGAAATATTCAGAAATTGTATTTTAAAGGGGGCGAATTTTCGGGGGAAATGTAAACAAACTTCTCCAAAATGTCAACAAAGAAGTGTTCGTGCATTCTGATTGGCTGAAATTTTGTGTTTACAACACGACCGTTTGAACGTAGTGCTTCGTGTACATGTCTTTCTCGTGTAGCGCGATGACCATATATGGCACACGTTGTGGTTAGTTTGCGCTTTGAGGTCGAAAAACGCGAGCACAAAATTAGAAGTACACAAGCAAGTATTCTCCCCGCAGATTCAACCTTGATTAGGTAAGAAGTGACACTAAAAAGTTACAGAAGCTTTTCTTGATCTGTCAAGAATAAACGGTGATTTTTGACCATAACCTGTTTTCAATAGAAATTCATTCCTCTTTAGGCATTGTTCGCTCTTTATAATTTGTGTAAATGGGAGGTACACCCTTAAGCGGGTGATCCACTGTTGCGATTTTGGCTTGAGACGGGGTTGCGTTCCCTTGCGATTACCTTATAAGGACTTCCGATTGCCATATAAGGTAACCGCAAGGGAACGCAACCCCGACTCAAGCCAAAATCGCAACCGTGGATCACCCGCTTTAGTCAAAAGTAAATAGACAGCTACTAAATTCAATATTTCTTTTAATATTAATGAAACGCATTTTTTGTTTTTATACTCACTCATAACAACTGCTTCGGCACCTCTTTCCACCGAAATGACCCAGGTATACAGTTTAGTGACTTTTTGGTGAAAGATTGAAATTTTGTAAAAAAATGAGTTTTTTTATTATCGCCTTCGCAAAATCGAGAACCTGAGCATTTTACAGCTCTACTGTTTCCAGATACAATGATATTTTGAAATTATTTAGTAATTCTTACACTATCGCCAATCTTAACCTCTTGATTACCGTCGACGTACACATACGTCGCAAATCAACAAACCTATATACCGCCTACGTAGCTATTGGTCTTTTCATAATGTATTGTATTGTACAGTTCAGTAAGGCATGATTCTATCGGTGTGTACAGGTGCATGGATATCGTCTGCTTCTCATAGTTCGACCTGCGTCATGCAGATGGCGCCACTGTTGATATTTTGGCGGTACACGAGGAAGTCTAAGTCGCGCACAATAGCCTCTGCAACAGCGTTGAATAGACTGTTTGTCCATATATGGACTTGCAGCCAATATCAATTGATAGGCGAGTCAATCAGCTTTACAGAAATATATAGTTTATGGGGTCTATCACAATAAACATGGGTATAAAAACATTTTTAAAAAAGAGTCCATGAAAAAACAAAGCTTTCCCCGAGAACTCGGTTAATGAAGTGTACTGTGCAGTGCTTTCTGATTCGACGGGCGCTACACATCTTCAAATGCACAAATTTGACTGAGCTTTTTATATTTCCAGTTAGTCCATTTCTCCTCAAACCCCTGACTACATTCCTGTATAATCTATTTGGCACTCAGGGGCCATATTCATAAAACGCTTCTAAGCCTTGTTGACAACTAAATTGGCCTGTAGTGGGCTACTATCCCTAGTTGACCCACTCAGAATTTCATATTCGTCAGACTTTCCCTATGCTTGAAGCACTGAGAAAAGTCAACTTCAGCTTTCCTTTGGCTCAAGTCCCACCCCAACTGTGCAAACCACTGCGTATAATAAACGTCTGAGTATTCTGAGGTACATGTAATAGGATAATTATTCTAAATCTAATTGCATAATGGTAGTTTGTTTCCGCCAGACCGTGGAGCTTTTCCATGAGGTGTATCTATTTTTAACGCTCGGAATTCCATGGCTGACGTGACATCATCATGGGTTCCCCAGAGCTATTTATAGAATTTCCCGCGATTCTGCCCTGGACCTCTTGACCAGTGGCGCCGGCTGGTTGAAGGTAAATGGTACTCATAGTAGCCTAATAGCCGGTTCCCTCTAGAGTCCCTTTAATCCACCTTTATGCATACGGGCCTAAAAGTCTGTTTTACTTTCCTGAATTACTATTTTGCCAGTAAGCAAAGGCTCAGTGAGTTCATATCAATGAATAGTTTGGTTCCCGAACTCTCCGCCAGGCGCAGAAGAGTTCGGTATCGGCCTCGTTTGACCTTGACCTCACACACAGAATTCTGTGTGTCTGACGTCACAGATAGACTGGTTCCCGGTTCCAACATACCGTGAGCTGTGTTGGGATCGAGAACCAGTCTATCCTCTGTGACGTCACACACAGAATTCTGTGTGTGAGGTCAAGGTCACACGAGGCCGATACCGAACCCTTTTGGCCCTAGCGGTGGGCTCGGGAACCAAACTAATCAATGAAATGTTACAATTGTAACTATGTTGATGCGAGAAATTTTCATGGCAAGTTTTTATGTTTTTGCAGGCTTTAGAACATGCTGTACATCGATGGTGTACATTCACTGTATATTCAGTGTTTGTTATTGCCCTTGGCTCCAACATGGCCGACTTTGGCAATCTGTCTATTTAGTCTGATAAAACTGGAGGAGCCCCCCTCCACTATGAGATAAATCTTCTAATGAAGGTCAGTCTTCCTGCTAGCCTTTCTCCTCTGTAGAAAGAAACAGCACATATACGTCTAATACAAAATCCATGTGTATTCAGTGAACACGAGGTATGAGGCGCCATGTGGGAATTTAATTGTTTACCAAAATTATTTGAAATAATATCATTGTTTCAAACCATAAATGTACGTATTTTNCGAAGTGGAAATTTAAAACTTCAAGATGCACCATAACTATATGCTAAGAGGCGCACTGGCGGCAGGGTCATTTTGTGGTACCAACCATCTCCTGAAATACATACGTCATGGAAATGAAGTCCAATTTTGTATTTCGTACTTCGTGTTTCGTCAGATTTGCGATACCTCACTAATAATCGCTCCCCGCATTTCAGACCAACGAATGACGTTCCTAAGATAGTTGAAATGGCAGTCGCCGGTTTCCTCCTCCTACTGTTCATGGTCAACCTGCGACCCGGCGTATCGGCGGCTCACTTTAACTATACCTCATCACCTAGAAAGCCGAAATTGGACTCCCGTTATTTTCCAAGTCCAATTCTGCAACCAGTTAAATGCGGGAGGGTCAATAAATCATTCGTTTGTGATCCAGAAAAGATCTTACTGCCGATTCAAGGTGAGTTTCTGGTGAATTTGGGATTCATACTTGCTGTCCTGAGAACTCGTCATCGCGAACCCACATCTTTGTACCAACACCGCATGACTTTTGTCATGCTGGACGAATTAAGATGCAATGTCGAAGTGGGTTGAAGGCCAGTTGTGCAGCAATGAAAAAAAAATTGTTTCAACAAGTACGTTCTGCTACTGAATGTCACCAAGTACCCCGGTACTATACGAATTCATTTCGGAACTAGCCCCAAAGCCAAGCGCACATTTGCGACAAAACTCAATGCGTAAGGGGTGTTTGTTGAAGTCGACTGACCCAACGCTATCGACTCGTCATTCAGCCGGGTCAGTCGATTTTAAAAAACACCCCTAACGCATTGAGTTTTGTCGCAAATGTGCGCTTGGCTTAACTACTGAGTGGGTTGAAGGCGAAGTGGCCTTGATATTTTAAATGAATATTTATTCCTGATTTAGGATTATTCATATTCTTTCAGCCAAGCAATTGGACGATTTGATATCCTCAAAAACAAATACTTTCAAATGTGTCTGCAAAGAAAAATGCGTCAGTTACAGAGACAAGTACGTCATCATGGTGGCGATCGCTCCGAGGATAAAGGTCAAAAAAGGGTAAGCAGGGACTGTGTTATCAAGGACCTCCTACAATGACCCCGACAATGACAAGTGGATGAGAGACTGAGCATTTGCTTCATCCTGCATCTTGCCCTGACAAGCGTTCCAATCACTCCTCCCTCGCTCGTGCGAAGTTACCGTCGGGCTTGATATGTCAAGACGGTCATCCTGAGATGATAAGTGGTTCGCCCCCTCCGTCTTGTTGGCGGTGACATCACTAATTGAGCGGAATATTCATTACAAAACATACATGTAGTGTGCTGGGTTTTTTTCTTAGAGGAGGCCTACAGTCAGACGAGCCAAAGTTTGTTCAGTCAGAAATTTCGTGGCAATGATGGTATATTTCAGAATCAGGAGGTAACAGGTGTCAAGTCGCAAAAGTATCCATCGTAATTAACCACCATCAGATTCCATTGTACCAACCTATTTTTCAGTAAAGAACAGTACAAAACCGTGCGGATAAACAATTCTGAGCAAAAAGAACATACCGGTATTGTTCACCAGATACCACTGCAAAAACATTAGTTTGCTACCAAATGTATATTCTCATTTCAGAAGATTCTTCAATGTGTCCACAGTAATCAGAATAGTACCTCATGTTTTGTAATGTTGAATTCTGAGATACATTTTTGTATGTGGTTTGAAAATGAGCTGTGATTTTTTCACCAAATTTTTTTCCAGCCATAGAGTGATGTCATAGCCATTTGGAACAGCGAAAATATTCATTATATTTGAAGGTGTCAGCTCCTCTTTAAGGAACGTTCTAAAATACGGCCCTTTTCTACTGCTTTGAACCCAAACTCCTCACAGCGCCACCTGTCAGTCTCCATTCTTCCGACAGCGGCCCGTCCAAAAGTAGACCGCGCATGCTCGGTAGGAACTAGTTTGCTTTGAACCCAATACGTACAACTTTAACCAAAGGAGTTGAATTTCTCACCAAAATCGGAAAATTTCCATGATTTCAGTGCAACGATGGAAGAAAAGAAGCTCGCCGTTGATACCTTCGCCAAAGATCTCCTAGAACGCGGGTGGGCAGGAGGCAACTGTGATAATGATATTATCATAGTTTTAAGCACAGAATATAGACGGGTGAGTTACAACTTCACGTTGAATAAAGCCAATCTCATCTAACCCAGATTTTAGAGCCGTGTGAGTGAGGTGCAGATGATCTACTCTAAATTCGTACTTACCTGTCCCATTGTTCCTGAACTCGGAAAAAATGACCAGTTGAAGAAAATGGAGTGGGGGGGGGGGGGTATGGTNGAGCTTGGCAAAGAATGACAGCGTGCGATATCTTCAAATTAGGATTTGGTCATTTTTTCCGAGTTCAGGAATGGGACAGGTATAAGTGGGAGTTTAGAGTATGTTCCACTTGAGGATTTAATACGATTACCTTTGATCAGATATTCACCAGAACTGGTAGGGACACATGGAAATCCCCGACCCACCCTCGTCCCAATCTCCTCCGATACGACCTCAGATTTTCCTGCTTTGACCACGGACCGTCGTAGTCACGTGACCTTTCAACATTGCAGTCACTTGTTCTTCTACATGATCCCACATTTTCTTGCTTTGACCATGAACCTTGGGCAGTTTAAGCCTAAGCTTATTAGACACGCCTTTTTAAATGGATGCCTTGTGTTTACTGCTGATTAATAGTACTATCAAAAAAACTGATTGCTACTCAACATAAAGACCACGGCTTATAGCCCGGAAGAAAAGGGGTGTGCACTTACCTTGGCATGTTGTCATGACTGAGACCGTCTCCTCTACTTGCACATCTGCACCACCCACTACATGTAATCCGACGGACTTCCCACAATGATCAGAACGCCGAGATTTACCATTATCGGTGATCACTGCCCGTAGATGACACGCTGGTCCCCGCATCTTCAAGTGGGTATCAAAAATTGTCTATATTTGGGCATCCCCATCCATGGTCCATGTGTTGTTACTCTGTTTTCTTTCATCGCGCATCAACGCATCTTTGCATGCTTGTTGTACTTTTTATACGGCCGTATAAATCTAACCAATAATTCAAAAGGCTGCTCACTTGATTATTTTTTATATAACTTTATAGTTAAAAATGCTTTTTTGCTTCCCCTAACATTTATGGGCGTGCAAAACATATCGTTAATAAAATCTCATGAAACTTCTCATCCGGTGCTGTGGCTTCCCCTGGACGAAGCACCAACTATAGCAATGCAAAGAGACTTCGTAGTGGAGTCACCCATGGTTTTGAGCTGGTTACCCTATGCCATCCACTGTATATACGTGCAGCTTCCTAGATTTAATGTAGGGTACATTAGTCTAGTGCAAAAGGCTTTCTTTTCAGATGCACGCAGTTGCCAAGAAACGTATTCAGAAATTCTTATCAGAAGGATGTTTGCAATCGTTGGTAAACGCCTCCGCCGATGCTCTGTCTGATGGTTTCTTTCGTAAAGCTGTCTATGACTTCGTTGACCGACTAAGGTACGTTCATCGACCAACGTGCTAAAAACCCCCTGCCTCTCCGACTCTTGAAGGCCCGTTTCCAATCAGGTTAATGACCGATTTCTTCGGATTTAGTTCAGCGGACTTTGGATTGGCCCAAGTATACAGGTGGCAGTTTCGCTCTGAGTACGCCAATGTCAACGCCTTTTACATCAAGTTTCATCGACAGAAAGTTGTTTTCATTTTTCGCGTACAGTGAAGCGAGTAAGAAACAAACGTGGAAAATAGTGGGAATTTTGGCACTTTTGCCCGAATTTTTCAGTTTCTCGATTTAGGATCGAATTTTTCCCCATTTTGAGAAATTAACTGAAAATACGATATTTTGTCTGATTTTTCGGGCGATATTTCTCGAAATGGGAAAAACTTTCATCCCAATTTGAGAAATTGAAAAATTCGCACAAAAGTGCAAAATTTCCCACTTCTTATTTTCCACTTTTATTTCTTACTCCCTTAGTTTCTCTAATTCTCATTTTTTTGTCGTTTGCAGCCTTGACCTACAGAGAGAAGAGTGTATAGATTTAAACCGAACCTCCGCCTTGGGGATGTCCACGCCACCGTGGGTCATATACGTCGTCGGAGGCATCGTATCCATCGTGTTTATGCTCCTCCTTATCTTCGGCATCAAGAAATGTCGTAGATATCAACGGAGAAGAAGTGAAAGGGCACAGGATACCGGTCCTACTGTGGTGTACCGGCCAGCAAGTCGGGAGTTAGTGGAACAATATGAAGGAAACAGCCCGGCGAATTCCACTGGTTACGCAATACTCTCTGAAAATGCTAAAAACCAAAACATAAGTTTGCCGCCACGTCGGACTTCAAAATCACATGGTGACGGTCATGGCCACTATGAACATATCAGCAGCCATGACAGTTATGATGGTCAAGTTAGCCGCCGAGGAGGGCCAGACGGTGGCGTTGATTAGTACAGGTGTAAAGGGAAAGAATGTCCTAGGAAAAACTGTCCGGGGAAAAAAGATCCTGTTGTTACATTCTAATCTATACCCATGCCGCTTAATCCGTCATTCAACAATAGAAGCGGACACTTTTACAGGGGGACACTATTTACTGCTACACCGGTCTTCCCCACGTCATCTCAGACTCAACTCGATGTGCTCAAACTCTTACACTGACTCCTTTAAATGATCTCAAGTTTTGACCGACAGACAGATACATTATGTTTTTAGTTTGGCTAGATTTTAGGGGAAGGAAACAGGGCGACAAGGAAAAGGCAGCCAATTGCTTGATAGAGATAGCTCAGATGACACCATAACGTGGGGCAAAAGAAAACCTTGTTCGAGGAGAATGTGCAGTGGAAGATACTATTTGGGATAAAATCCACTTCTCAAAATGCAACGCAAGTACTGCATCAGCTGGACTGTTGAATGTCACAAACATTGTCTTTTAAAAACAATCAACTAAGTGTACTGTATTTTATTTTTCCACCACAAGAAGAATTTTTAGGTATACATAGCCTATACATCCACATTTGTACATTTTTAGAAAGATAATCACTCGGCGATTTTATTAGATAATATTTCTACACCAAAATAAAATGTATTTTAGTTTTTAAAAAATTTGTACAATGTAAACTTCCTTGACGTCGAGAGGAGTCATTTCCTGATGATACAGGAACGAGGGTAATACCATTGTAGTGTATGGACAGGCGAGCCCCGCTTTAAGGGACCCCGGCGTGTTGTGTCCCCGTGGATCTTTGAGTATTTATAGGCAGGGATGCGCAAGCATCGCTCTCTTACGACGTGGCTCAGGGCGTGCAGTTCCCTTGCACCTCTGTCCGCCACTCAGCACTTTGTAGTTAGTTTGCACCCCCTGGTTCACGATGTTGAACGAAATGTTCTCCGTCGAACGGTCCGGTTACAATTATCCCGAAGAGTTGCTCTTCATGAACCTTCACATCGACCCCAACATACCACTCCTCTTTGAAGAATGCTCGTGTTTACATATGTATCTTTTAATGTTCGAGGACATTTTTTCCAGGGACAACCGTTCAAATCCGCTCCTCACAATCGAATCTGTCTCCCTGTCATATTCGAGAAGATATTGAATCCATGTAATTCTAGATCTGTTTCACTGCTGATGATACGGTAGCGCCATTATTCACGTTTGTAGCGCTTCAGTCCTTGCTATTCCTTGCCTCCTGTAACAATCCTGCTACTGCTGCTTCAAGCTTCTGCTCTGCGAACGAACGCCTCAAGGAAAACACACAAAAGGCTATGGCTTCCAAAAGATGTCAATGAGTACCACCTCTCCTTTAAAACGCATCACCGCCTCCTCATGGCGACGAAAATCATTTCGTTGCAGATCGCGACGTTTGTCGGGAGAGAGACGCGTAGAATCGTGACGGCATTGTGCATAAGGAGAGCAAATGAATCGGTTGCACCCTTCTTAGAGCAGGACAAGTATTTTGCTGCTATTCAAGAACTTGTCATCAAGTACAGGTGAGCTCTCCACATTTTAATGAATATTACCGTCTCAGCTGTTACGGATTAAATTCAGTTTTCTCAACAAATCCACTTCATCAACACGAGACGCTCCCCGGCGAAAAATTTCTTGAATCTCTTCAAAAACGACAATACGGTATTGTCAAATATTTTAGCACGGATCTTTAGAATATGGCATAATAGCATAAAGGAATCAAACATAAAGGTTTAACTGCAAACGACGAAGTAACTGAGGGATACACTTCATGTATTGCCACCAGATGTCTCTCACTGCCTGAATTTTGACTTTACGTAGTAGGCAGGGGCTTCAACTTTTTTTATGGTAGTGGGGTATATGAATCTGTCAACTTGATGCCCTGAATTCCATTTCTGAGGATAACAGATGACCCTGCGCTCTCATCGTTGGTGGGGTTCTCAATAATTCAGCTCCTTTTGTATCATGAGATCAACTAGTCTGAATTCAACAAAATTTGCACTAAACATGCAGAGAAGGGTCTTGCCTATCATATGGAAGAGTCATAATGCAACTCTGTTGAGGTTTAAAGGGATACTGTCCACATTTATTAAATGCTAAATTTATAAGTTGAACCTTTATGTTTGAACCTTTATGATAATAGTAATTATTTCTCTATGTGGTGGATGCGTTTGGATATTCCTGTTTGATTGGTGTTCCTTTGCTTTTTCCAGCACGTTTCTGAACAGGACGACGTGTGGGCCTGTATCACCCAAAGATGACCGTTCACTGCATCCAGTCATTCTCTACGTCCTCATTGCCGTCATCGGTGCAATTGGACTCTCGCTGGCCCTCTGGACGCTTCGAATTTGTATCATGGGTGTCAGGAACTGGAAGGAAAGACGACACCCAAAACATGGAGGTGAAAACACATCCGCATGGAACGACGAAGGAACTCTCGTTTATAGTGACGCCACGAGGACAAATGGCGATCATGATTCCGATTCGGATAGTCATCAAGACAACGATAATTCTCCTGATAGTCATGGTAGCCGAAGGAAGGAAAGCCCTTCAGACAATTCACCGCAGCCTGGTACCTCTTCCGGTCAAAGAGGCGACCCGCTGCATAATTTCCACAGTTGTCGAGATAATCGCCCGAAGTTGTATCTCGACTTGTCCAAGGTGAAGCGGTTAGATGAAGAGCGGAATCGACATTACAAAGCTGAGGAGGCGAATCTGGACACCGAATATTGACGACGAAGTTTGCGTCGTCTGCGTGTAGGCCTATGGCATTCCCATATTCCCTGCATGTGTGATATCAAGAAGCATACTAGTATTCATGATCCGAAGTCTTCCAAGTGTCCCCAAGTGCACCAGGCAGGCTGCTGCGAGAGAACATTGTCGCGAGCCAATCACAATGGGCAACTCCTGTCCAAGCCAATCAGTGAACGAGTCGCAGGGCATCTCGCTGTCGCCCAGCCAATGAACGAACGAACACGTAAATAAATACATATATAATACTCGGACCGTAACCTTGTACATTGAATAATTCTCCGTGTTTTTTACAATCATAACCGGTGTATAGTAATTTTTTTCATATCACTGTGATAAAGAAATCCGTCCAATACGTCGTTGGCTTAATTTTTTGCGTCTACACTTGCCTGCCCTTGTTCCTATAATATTTTTCCAATTTACAGGATGTCTCACCAGTTATCAATCTGACTGCCGTGGACGCCGTGCGCCAGTGAATACCCTGTACATCCTATGTACCATCTGGACGTCCTCCTGGGTTTGAAGAGACTTCATACCGTTAGATGATTGTCATTAGGCCACCTCTTTGCCTTCCAGATCTACGTAAAAGTCGGTGCGAAACCTCGGAAGGTTTTGAGCGATGCTTGCATTACATCTGCGACGGACACAGTTTCCTCCGGCAGCTTGAAGCACGGCGATTACTCCAGGGGCCTTGAGAACTTAGTGGAGATCCTCAGGTACCGTGAATGCTGTGGTGGGAAAACGTACAATCCGGAGAAAGTGTCAGGCCAGCGAACGGCATACAACCTGAAGGAAAGACTTAATGATTGGTCCATAGAGATTGTCATCATCTATCTAATTCCATTTAAGCCGATACATGTATGAATGCCAAGAAGGCACCTCCTTCTGAAGCCCTACGAAACTGCACAGCCAAAGATGACAGAAGTAGACAACGACGACTCTAAGTTACGATTTTATTCTTTGGCAGAAGTAGACAACGACGACTCTAAGTTACGATTTTATTCTTTAACAGAAGTAGACAACGACGACTCTAAGTTACGATTTTATTCTTTGACAGAAGTAGACAACGACGACTCTAAGTTACGATTTTATTCTTTGACAGAAGTAGACAACGACGACTCTAAGTTACGATTTTATATTTTGACAGAAGTAGACAACGACGACTCTAAGTTACGATTTTATATTTTGACAGAAGTAGACAACGACGGCTCTAAGTTACGATTTTATTCTTTGACAGAAGTAGAGACAACGACGACTCTAAGTTACGATTTTATTCTTTGACAGAAGTAGACAACGACGACTCAAAGTTACGATTTTATTCTTTATCTAAGCGTGGGTTTTCTCTCCTTCAGCGACAACGTGGAGACTTGTCGACAAGACAGAAAGCAACCGAAGAAGGACAATACCTGGATATACTTCCTCGGCTTTGGACTCGGTGGTTTTGTCTTGACCTGCTTCGGGTGCTGTATTTGCAAGAAAAAACACTATCTTTGTTTCAAGAAACCGGCCTACCGATATGACTGGGCGAAACATCGTCCGGGTACCTCTACAGTTTCCTTCTCGGGAGGCAAGCAGAGCACTTCGTCTTCAGGAGGTACACGCAGCACGACGTACACCGCGCGAAGTTCTGACTACTCAAGCTCACGGAGCACCTCCGGTGGTGGTTATCGGCCATCGAGAAGTCGGAGCAGCACCGGGGGATTCTCCAGGAGCTGGGATGACCATGGCTACAGTGGTGGAGGCGGAGGTTTTAGCAGCAGCAGTGGAGGTGGTGGCGGAGGTTGTAGCAGCAGCGGTGGAGGTGGTGACAGTGGTGGTGGAGGCTGCGACAGCGGTGGAGGAGGATCGGATTTCTGAACATATTATAGATAACATTGTACATTTACGTCAAAAAATGCATGGACGAGTTGGGCATGCCAAGAACATTGTCGCGACCCAAATCACGATGGACAACATCTACCCAAGCACAAGCCAATCAGTGAACGAGTTTTGCAGGAGCATTTCACTGTTGGCCCAGCCAACGAATGAACGTCGAACGCGTTAAAGATTTTAAACTGTATTAACCAAAAATATATTATCCTCTCTTAATATCTATTTTTGATCATACTCGTACCATAACATTGTACATTGAATATTCTCCGTGTTTTCTTATCGTAACCGGTGTAGTTTTTTGTGTCTATGTTAGTAAAAAATCCGTCCAATAGGCCTACGTCTTCGGCTGTTTATTTTTGCGTCTACACATCCATGTTTGTTGTATTTGTTCTCACCAGTTTTATCACTATAGCCGCCATGGACGTCAAATGCCCTGTACATCCTCTTTATCTGCCATCCTCCTGGGTTAAGAGAAGACTTTTTGGGTGACATGTCAATGGGCCACCTCTTTACCTTCCAGATCTACGTCAAGGTCGGTACGAACACTATGAAGGTTTTGAGCGATGCTTGTATTACATCTGCAACGGACACAGTTTCCTCCGGCAGCTTGACGCACGGCGATTACTTGGGCCTAGAGCGCTTAGTGGAGATCCTCAGGTACCGTGATGTGGTGGGAAAACGTACGACCTGGTGCAAGTGTCAGGCCAGTGGATGGCATGCCACCTAAAAATGACTGATTGGTCCAAAGAGATTGTCGTCATAATATATCTTTTACGTGTATTCCATTTAAGCCAATACATGTATGGAGCCCAAGAATTAAAGTCACCTCTTTCTGAAGGCCCACGAAACACCACAGCCAAAGACGACAACGACCACTTTAAATTACAATTTTACTCTTTATCTAATAGCGTGGGTTTTCTCTCCTTCAGTGACTATGTGGAGAGTTGTGGACGGGATAGAAACAAGGAACCGAAGACGGACACCTGGCTGTACTACCTCGGCTATGGATTCGGTGGTTTTGTCTTGACTTCCATCGGGTGCTGTATTTGCAAGAAACAACATTGTCTTTGTTTCAAGAAACCGTCCTATCGATATGACTGGGCGAAATATCGTCCGGGTACCTCTACAGTTTCCTTCTCGGGAGGCAAGCAGAGCACTTCTTCGTCTTCAGGAGGTACACGCAGCACGACGTACACCGCGCGAAGTTCTGGCTATTCAAGCTCACGGAGCACCGGTGGTGGTTATCGGCCATCGCACAGTCGGAGCACCGGGGGATTCTCCAGGAGCTGGGATGACCATGACTACAGTGGTGGAGGCGGAGGTTTTAGCAGCAGCAGTGGAGGTGGTGGCGGAGGTTGTAGCAGCAGCGGTGGAGGTGGTGACAGTGGTGGTGGAGGCTGCGACAGCGGTGGAGGAGGATCGGATTTCTAAACTTATTATAGATAACACTGTACATTTACGTTAAAAATGCATGGACGAGTTGGGCATGCCAAGAACATTGTCGTGACCCAAATCACGATGGACAACATCTACCCAAGCACAAGCCAATCAGTGAACGAGTTTTGCAGGAGCATTTCACTGCTCGCCCAGCCAACGAATGAACGTCGAACGCGTTAAAGATTTTTAACTGTATTATACCAAAAATATATTATCCTCTCTTAATATCTATTTTTGATCGTACTCGTACCATAACATTGTACATTGAATATTCTCCGTGTTTTCTTATCGTAACCGGTGTAGTTTTTTGTGTCGATGTTAGTAAAAAATCCGTCCAATACGTCTTCGGCTGTTTATTTTTGCGTCTACACATCCATGTTTGTTGTATTTGTTCTCACCAGTTTTATCACTGTAGCCGCCATGGACGTCGAATGCCCTGTACATCCTCTTTATCTGCCATCCTCCTGGGTTAAGAGAAGACTTTTTGGGTGACATGTCAATGGGCCACCTCTTTACCTTCCAGATCTACGTCAAGGTCGGTACGAACACTATGAAGGTTTTGAGCGATGCTTGTATTACATCTGCAACGGACACAGTTTCCTCCGGCAGCTTGACGCACGGCGATTACTCCAGGGGCCTTGAGAACTTAGTGGAGATCCTCAGGTACCGTGAATGGCGTGCAACCTAAAAGAACGACGGAACAAGGGTACCTGAAAGGCATTTCATGATTTTTTTCTCTGAAAAGTGGTGCGAGTAAAAAGCAATTCAGTGAAAGTTGCATGAAGATTGGAACATTAATTACAGTGTTCTATCAAATTTAAGGTGCATGTTGTTTCTATATGACAACCAAAGAACTTGGCATCCATGGCTGTCCAGGCGGTGGGTTCATGAGGTCAAATGTGGTATCCAGAAATCCAAATGTTGCCCTCAGAATCCATATTAAGGAAATAACTGCAGTACGACTGACTGAACCAGAAAAATACATCAAAACTACATCTACTGATGCCCAAGTTAAATGAGATATTTTAATGTTTTTACACGTCGTTTAAAAAATCCAATGACATCAAATGTGCTGTTTTCCGCTGCCTGCATGACATGGTTGCCAGAGTGTGTAGTCATCCTTTTTAAATTCCCATAACTTGGAAATGGGTGATCCGATTTTAATGCGGTTTTCAGTTTCATGTTGCGTGATTAATGCTCCACAGTATTACGCAGTGGATGAAACCCTTTCAGGTAACCTTTAATGACCGTGACCGTGATCGTCCATTCGTTCCATTTATGCCACACAGAGAAAAAAATCAATCTCATCTCGAGACGATAAAATGATTCTCCAGCATTTGTCCCTAAAATGAGTTTCTTTTGCTACTCGAACCCAGAATTAGTACCAGTTTTCTAAGGCTAGTGCCCTCTTGCATCGAATGGAGACAACTGCAGCTGGAGTCTCATTCTGAAGTAGAGACAAAATCTACTCATTTTGAGTTTTCTCAATTCTCCAGTCGATGGGACAGGGCATCAGCTGGAGAAAATTGGTGTCTGATTTGGGGGAGAACTCAAGTCTTGGAAACAAACCGAGGCGAACCAAAATCTGCTCATAAGGAGCTCGGTGGTGTGGTGGTTCTGGTGTCCGACTTGCGATTAGAGGGTCCAGTACAGGTGTAAAGTTTTTCAGTGTTTCCGTGTGTCAGTGTTCCCCCTATTGTTCTGGAAACACTGGCAGATAGATCGACACGTTTCTCTCTGTGTCTCCTCCATTGTCGAGTCGCGGCTTATTCCGTCAGACAATAGCAGGGGAACACTCGCAGATGGGGAACACTGAAAAACGTTACACCGGGTTCCAAACCCACTGGGTGTGAAAGGTTTTTTAATATATATGGAGACATCACTTGTTTATTTGATTCGAGACAACAGACAATCCGGTGGAAACAGCTGAGAATCCTTTTAACCAGTTGGAGACAATGTCATCTCAAGTGGAGACCCAGTTGTGTCTATTTGAGTAGCAAAACAAACTCATTTTAGGGACAAGAGTTGGAGATCCATTTTAGCTCCAGATGAGATCGATTTTTTCTCTGTGCACTACGTAATGAAGACCAAGGTCTCTTCCTTTCTAACAGCCTGTTTTCTTGTCTTCAGCGACAGGGTGGAAACCTGTGGGCAACGGAGTTATCCAGAAAACAGCGGGCAGCGGAATGACTATAACTGGCTATACTTCCTCGGCTTTGGACTGGGTGGTATTATCTTGATCGGCTTCGGCTGCTGGAGGTGCAAGAAAAAACAATATATTTGTTTCAAGGAACGAGGATGGCAATTTGACTGGCAGAACTGGTGGAAAGCACGCCATGCTCCTACCGTTTACTTCTCTTCTTCCTCTTCGGGCGGTACACGTAGCACGACTTACACCGCGCGAAGTTCTGGGTACTCGAGCTCACGGAGCGCCGGTGGTGGTTATCGGCCATCGTACAGTCGGAGTGGCGGCGGATACTCCAGGTGCGGGGATGACTACGGTGGTGGTGGAGGAGGTGGAGGCGGAGGCGGAGGTTGTAGCAGCAGCGGAGGAGGGGGTGGTAGTAGTGGTGGAGGCTGCGACAGCGGCGGTGGAGGATCGGATTTCTGAACATATTACCTTGGATAACACTGTAGCCCTATATAAGTCTTAAGGATCCATGGATCCTTACAAGACTTAGGCCCTATATAGGCCTTCAGTCTTGCAAGATTGTTGCTGGCATGATCTACGGTACCAGCTTTGAGAGTGTCGCCGTCTCACGATATTGTAGAAGCATGACGCATGATGAAACATGATATTAATATTTATATTAATGCACTTATTTCTTTAATTGAGTAGGTACAATATTGGCCTATATATATCGAATTATTAGATTCACTTCTGGGATCTCTACTCTAGAATAAAGTGCCTGAGGAAGACCCCGGTTGGGTCGAACGACTTTACTTATCATTTTGTGTGTCGTTTTTGTGCTCTATATGCGGTTCATAAGAAGTACCGGAATACACCAAAATCTGCCGAAATACGCCGGAATATTCCGCGGTCTTCTATACATGTACGTCCCCCTCTATATGTTGGATATCTGAATTACCGGTATTAGAAAAAAAATCACTCTGAAGTAGGCGTACTGACGAAGGCCCGAAGCAGACGGATGGACTCGAGGGCGAAACGTCCGGTCACCTAATGCCAATTCCTCCCAATACACAAAAAATGACGGAATAATGGACAGTTCTGAGGGCCGTATTTAACTTCTTGGTCCGGGAGGCAGAAGACCTAGTCTTTTTGCCATTTTTTGCCCAAAATCCGCATAAAAATCACGTCTTGGTTGGCTCAGGGGGGCAACTGCCCTGGTTCTCAACTTTTTTCCTTTACGGCTTGCGCAGAACTGCTCATGGTCGAGTTGCACATAAAGAACCAACTCGCGGGAGAAAAATTTCCCGCGGGATATAGGCCAGAGGCGGCTTTTCATAGCGCGAGGTGGCAGCACTTAAACTCCCCCCGCAGTTTCAAACCGCTACCCACTATACGTTATCCGCGCTAGTGGGTCTATACCTACGGCCAACTAAACACTGGGGACGAGTGTAGGCAGCACTATACGGTGCATGCCGGATTCTGGAGTTCTGTGGAGGATGGACGTATCGGTGCGCGGCAGAGATGGTGCGTCCCGCATTACCTTTCGCCGATAAAAAAAAGAAAAATCAGGCACACTTCACCTGTTCACCAGTTCACAGTGCTTTTCCTACTTTCGATTTGAGAAAAAATTAAACGAATATGGAGACTGACCATCATGATCATGCTGACATCGCACTCGAAGATGCGTTACATAACCTGCTGGGAGAGTTGCAACTTGGCGGTGGTGGCGAAGCGAGCGAGGTTCGTTTGCTAAATGTGTTTGTTTGAATGAACCCGTTCCCGTTTGTGTGATCGAGAAAAACATCCTGATCAGGCTGTTCCTCCCAAACAAGCTGTTTTCACACCACCTGATTTGGCAGAAACATCCTGATTGGGAGGTGGAGAATATTCTTTCTATTTGCGCAAAATACTGTGCATCATTTGCGCATGCTGAGTGAACAAAATTTTTGTTCTCAAGTTCAGAGTTAAAAATTAACAAAATAAGCAAGGCAGGGATCATGCTAGCCTAAATTGGATATAGGCCTAGCCTAGGCCTAGCCTATATTTCATGTTAGTCAAATAATAACCAATTCCAGCATTAATATAAATTAAAATCATCTGGATGGGATTGGATTATAAAGAAATGGCCAAATTGGCCTAACTAACTGACTTTAGCAGACATCAGTTCGGGATAAGTCTTTATTTACAAACGTTTCTAAATTTAGACACTCACAGAGTCCGAATTTAGACTCCGAGTGCAAATTTAGAAACTCNAAATGTGATGGTACCAAATGCGTATTGAACGGAGGGGTGGTAACAGAACAGCCAGTGAAATACAGGTGATGACTGCGAAAGATGCCAAGGGTTTGTGCGAGCGTAGTCGGAGGGCGGAGCGATGTCACAACCCTTGGTAGCCAAGATGAGGCAGCACTATACGGTGCATGATTCTGGAGTTCTATGGAGGATGGACGTATCGGTGCGCGGCAGAGATGGTGCGTCCCGCATTACCTTTCGCCGATAAAAAAAATTAAAAATCAGGCACACTTCACCTGTTCACCAGTTCACATTCATTGACATTGCTTTTCCTACTTTCGATTTCAGAAAAAATTAAACGAATATGGAGACTGACCATCATGATAATGCTGACATCGCACTCGAAGATGCGTTACATAACCTGCTGGGAGAGTTGCAACTTGGCGGTGGTGGAGAAGCGAGCGAGGTTCGGTTGCTAGGCCTAAATGTGTTTGAACCCGTTCCCGTTTTGTGATCGAGAAAAACATCCTGATCAGGCTGTTCCCCCAAACAAACAAGCTGTTTTCACACCACCTGATTTGGCAGAAACATCCTGATTGGGAGGTGGAGAATATTCTTTCTATTTGCGCAAAATACTGTGCATCATTTGCGCATGCTGAGTGAACAAAATTTTTGTTCTCAAGTTCAGAGTTAAAAATTAACAAAATAGGCCTAGGCCTAAGCATGGAGGTATTATTGAGAAGGAGCGAACACGGACCCCACATCAAACAGTACAATCATCGTTCCGCTGTTTGCTAAAGTGATTAGGGGGACAATAGGCTAATAACGCCGCACGATGGTCGGAAAAAGCCGATCTAATCTTCGGTAATTTCCGTGTGCAGTCAGCACTTCCCTTGTACAATGGTCAGAGTCCAAACAATAGAAGGGAACAATGGCAGTGGACGTTGCCTACGCACGAAAACTGAAAAATTCATCGTTTTCATCGCGTCAAAAACAGCACCTCGCAGCATCTCGCACTGAAACGACCACCCGTATATGTTACCTGAACTAATCATCTTTTAAACTATCATAACGCAATCCTCTTCAAACTTTTCAGATGCGAAGAATCTCATTATCATTATCATTATCATGTTTACCTTAAAACGTAGATATCTTTATTGGAAATTGGTCTTTTTCGATGATTTTTTCACTAAAATACAGCGGAGAGTTTACCAAATTGAGTTGTCTTCGAAATAGCCGGTTATCTAATTCCCAACGTGGAGAAAAACGCAAGAATATGATTGGGTCGACGCGATATCAATTATAGATGGCGCTGCACTTTGAGAGTTGTGCGGAATTCATGATTGCCTTCAAGGAGCTCAGCGTGCGTACCGGACAATAGGCGGGAACAAAGACAAACAATGGGGGCGTGGAATTGTGGTCACAGCGATTAGGGCCGTGCTCGCTCCTTCTCAATATTACCTCCATGGCCTAAGCAAGGCAGGGATCATGCTAGCCTAAATTGGATATAGGCCTAGCCTAGGCCTATATTTCATGTTAGTCAAATAATAACCAATTCCAGCATTAAAATCATCTGGATGGGATTGGATTATAAAGAAATGGCCAAATTGGCCTAACTAACTGACTTTAGCAGACATGCAACAGGAAGTGACTGTCACTGAGCATGCTCAGCCGCTCAGCGTACTAGCTTAATCAGGCTGTAACATCAGAATGGGATGTTTTTCTCGATCTGCCGAAAAGTCCTAGCTGCTATAGGCCTAGGCCTAGGTGAGGAGGCCTCCTACCTAGGCCTAGCAGTTTACAGGCTACGGTCCTCCAGCAGGATGATGTGACAGCGTCACAACACTACTGTGCGCCATGTGACTTCCACTCCACGACGACGTCATTCATGCCGTTTTGACAGTAGGCCTATGCGCACATGTTCATGATCAGTTCGGGAAACTGCGGAATTCTGCAACGTTGTGGAATTCTGCATCTTCGACCAGAATAGATGTGGAATTCAACTGGTCGTGAGTAACAAGATGGTCAGAAAAATTGTTACATGCTCAAAATTACTGATTTTTCAATAATCAGTGTGCTTAGAAAGTAGCTTTGGCCCTTTCAGAAACAAAAAACAGAATCTAATAATCTCAATTAGTTATGGAGATAATTGTGAGTAAATGCCACGTTTTAACTGGAAAATGCATTAGAACCAGAATACATTTTTGCATTTTTCTCAAAACACACATTTTTTAATCAAATCACAATTACTCCCTAGTAAGTTGTCTGTTATCAGCCCAGTATGTTGCAAGTGTTGTCTAAGGAATAGCCTCAAAGGATCTGATAGAAAAAAATTCGGAAAAAAAATCTTAGGGGTGTCTGGCTCACCTCCGAGTTTAGGGGTAAAAATTTGTTGATAATTGGAAATTATCATCAAAATTACCCGAGAAATAATACAATTTACCCCAATTTAGTGCTCATATTAGATTCCTGATGATTTCATGACTATTGTACAGCAAATCTGGTGCAAATAGGGCAAATAGTTGATGAGATATCCTCATTTTTTGGAAGCCTCCACTTTTTGCCATTTAGTTCGAACAATTGCCACCAGGGGGAACCCTACAGGGAAAACCCTTGAATCTACAGCAAAACTGTTCTACTGAAATTCAAGATAATGATAAAAGGAGCCTCTCTGGAAGGTTTCATCCACCCCTGACCTCATTTACTATGCCTAATCAGTGCTTTTGTCACCCCCGACCACCACAACCACCGCCGCATCCTACCGCATCCTGCTGATCCACCCCTGACCTGTGTCCATTTTTGTCCCACTTATTCCCCAGGTATTTATGTAAACCATCCATATTCAGTGTCATTTGAAAGGCAGAAATGTAAGCTTCAAAATGCCACCATGAACACCTGCATAGGCCTAGTATTCTGGGAGATACGCTGAATTAAATGATGGAAATTTTTTGGAAACGTAACAAATCCACCCTTTCTGTATGACCAGTTTGTTACTCACGACCAACTTTCAGTTGCGGATGTCCACAACCCTAGTCATTGGGGCTGCGATTCTTCTAATCTTAGACAGGGGGGCTCTAGTCATCACCAGTCCATACATGTAGGTTTTCTAGAAGTGCAAACTAAATAAAATTTTACTGGACAAGTTCTGTGCAATGAAATTTTTCTTGCTTGTTTTGGGGTCCACAGAGACCATTCAGACCAAAAATTATCACTGTTGTTTTTGAAATTCAGTTTAGTGTGAATCTCTATGCATTTTCCATTAGGAGAGAACACCCACATTGCAGAATTCTACATGCTAGATGTGGAATTCCACAACGTTGCGGAATTCCGCAGTTTCCTGAACTGTGATACTGGGCCTCAAGAACAAAAAGAAAACATGTAAAAAGTATGATTTCTTTCCATTTGGCCCAATTGACGCTATGGATCTATAGCCTAACCTCCTTGCCTTGGGCGCCATGCCCCTAAAAAATAGGGGCATGGCGCCCAAGGGGGTTAAAAAGGGCACAGTGGCACCCCTATAGGGGCATGGCGCGATGTTTTTTTTTCTAGGTTTTACTTTTAGTACCCCCATACCCTCTGTCATGGTCCCTTTTGGTCATATCACCTTAGAAACTGGCTTAAATTGGCTGTTGACTGGAGTTGTAGGGACCTTTTTAACTGACAAGCTTCTCAAATTCCGTTAGTAGAAATGTCGCGAATGAAAAAAAAACTGCCCTTTTCTTGGTTGAAGTGCCCTTTTCACAAAGTTTGCACCGTGCCCTTCTGAATTCCTAGATATAACGCTGCATATGCCTACCTCTCTGTAGATTTGCCAACCCTAGGCCTAGGCCTAGGCTTAAGTTACCGTATTGTGTAGGCTTATGTATGTCACTGTCCGTCTAGGCCTAGCTCATGACATGTTCTCATGATGAGCTAGTTCATGTAGGCGTTGGACCAAAAATAGCCTAGCTGAATAGCCTAATATTAATTAGACCACCTACATCTACATGTAGACTAGCTCAAGGCCTGGGCTTCCATTCCACACTCATTTTCAGTACAGGGATGAGGGATGGGCCTCATCATAAGCCATAAAATATCCAGTTCGATCTAAGCATTCTATTTCATGTTTTTTCCCAACAATAGGATGAAACTGATCCAATTGAATTCGATGATGACCTGGAACCAAACCCTGATGAACAGCCAGCTATCCGTCTCAAGACTGGGATTGATAGGGCACAGTTGATGAATGCAGACTCTGAAGGGGTGGACTTTGAAGTCATTCCTGAGGGAATCCAGAATGAAACTGACACCTCGATTGGGCGTAAGAATATATCTAGGTTAACTGCATGTTTTCTTTTCAATGCTGATCAAAATGCAGCATTGTGATGCAACTTTTGAAGGCCTAGGCCTACTTGGATCAGTCACAAAATATATATAGGGTATGAGACAATAGACAAATCCCAAATTGACGAAAACGAGAATAATCTGCGCACTTCCGCCAAAATGGCAAACAGAACATCGGGTCTGAAACCATCTGACACTGAATGACGTGACGCAGAAAACCCCACGACCATGTGACGACAGTGAGTTCGATGACGTTGCGTCAGATTCGACCATTGCTGAATTCAAACATGAATTTTTGTGACATTTCAAAACATGCTTACAATGCCTCTTTTTCGTTTGAGAGGATGGCCAACTATTCAATACATTGTAATTGTAAGTAAGCTGGTAAGCATTTTAGTGTGGCCCACCCCAGTCAGCCAGGGTCAAGTTGGATTTATTCCCTGTGTGGTGAAGCTGAGTCAAGGTGACCTGGTAAGCCTTTGGCTTGGTGTTTCCATTCCAGGCCATTGTCAAGGGTGCCTACAAGGTCTTCAAGAAATTCTTAAAGTTGGAATATCAAGGCCTTAAAAAGTCTTAAAGGGGCTGTTTGTTTTCGTCATTTGAGGAATCTGAGTTGTGATCCTTGAGAAAAGGGAAAAAGCAGCTATGCACTTGCAGATTGCAGCAATTATTTGTTGTCCTGTACAGAATAACCGCTGCAATTTGCAGCTTCATACATGTAGTTTTCTCAATTTTTTCAGGGATCACAACTCAGATTCCTCAATTGACGAAAATGAACAGCCCCTTTAATAATTTCTGTGGAAGGCCTTAAATTTCATATCAAGGCAGTTGTAAAAACATTTTTTTTGGCAGGAAATGCCAGAAAATCCGACTCTGTGCTTCTAAAATCCAAATTTATTCTGGGGGACGGCTCCCAGACCCCCCACCCAAGTACCCACCTTCTTGGTCACATTGATCCCCCATCATTTTTTCCTGGCGGAAACCCTGCCAAGGATCTGTTCAGGTGCTTCATTTAGAAGAAAATTAATAGTCTCAACTTTTGCTGATTCTTGGGTCTGTGATAGGTATTCCCAGATCCTTTCAAACCCCTGCTTAATGACATCTCTTGGGTTTGATAAATTGCTAGCATGCCGTGGACCATTGATCCCCAGCAGTTCCCTACCTGGGGGGCTGACTGAGAAACCGCATCCATTTGTGTTCTTTCTATAGGCATAATGTGTGCTTTTTCATTCTCGCTTATGTGACAAAAGCAAACCTGATATGTGACCTAAACATGCAAAAAGCACCAAAAAATCTGTGACAATTGAGACTTCCCTGTGACATTTTGAAAATTTTGAGATGTGACAAATTGTGACTTGCCATTAAACATGAATCCATTCTCTGCGGCCTAGGTCTACTTGGATCAGTCACAAAATATATATAGGGTATGAGACAATAGACAAATCCCAAATTGACGAAAACGAGAATAATCTGCGCACTTCCGCCAAAATGGCAAACAGAACATCGGGTCTGAAACCGTCTGACACTGAATGACGTGACGCAGAAAACCCCACGACCATGTGACGACAGTGAGTTCGATGACGTTGCGTCAGATTCGACCATTGCTGAATTTCATGAATTGCGTCACGTCAGCTGGTTTCAGGTCGAGGTTCTGTTTTGCCATTTCGGCGGAAGTGCGCAGATCTGGGAATTTGGGATTTGTCTATTGGCCCCCTAGCTTATTGAGGTACTGTACATGTAATTATAGGATGTGGAAGAAACAATTGTAACATCTGTTACACTGGCAGTTCCTTGATGAAATTCTGGGTTATTTTGTGTCATATCAATTAATAATCTGGTTTCAGGCTCAAATCCCCAGTACTTTGGGGATGAAGAATATAAAATGGGAAATAATATTGCCTTGGGTGAATGTGATGGCACTGTGGAAGACGAATACAGTGGCCTTCCACCTTTTCAGCTGCACATAAAGAAGTGCAACTTAGTCGACATTACTCCCAACAAGAATGGGAAAGTTTGGAAGCGCGTTGTGCAGGAAGGTACAGGACCAGTTGTCTCGGATTCATCATTGGTGAGAGGTCTGTATCTGTTTTATATAATATTTTGTTTAGCTCACCTCTGTGAGGTGAGCGTTTCTTATGGCATGTTGTCTGTCGTCGTCATCGTTGACAGGGGTGGCACATTTCTAAACCGCTTGGCTTAGAAACTTTAAACTTGGTGTACATGTACCCTGATGTACCTTATGGTAAAAACTATCTCTGGACTGAATCTTAGTGCTGCTAGTTTTACAGTCTGGCCTGTAGGGGGCGCATTGTGAAAACCTTTTGGCCATATCTCCTGAAAGCTGGTAGCTAGAACCATGGTGGATTCCTTTGGTGAGACACCATCACATAAATCCCGGGTTTTCGATTTGATCCACTTTTCAAGGTCACAGAGGTTGAGGTTCAAATTCCACTCTTTGGCGGTGCATTTCATGGTTATTTGACATAGAGTGTCTTGATTTGGTGTGAAGATATATAACAAAGTAGGCACCCTCATCAAGTGCACGAAATTTCGACCCAATCGGACTTCAAATATGGCCGCCAGGAAGCCATCTTGAAAAAACAACTTTGACCCGTATCTCATAAATAGTAGCAGCTAGGATGCCGTAACCATGCCTAAATGTCTATATTGGTACCCTGTGCATGTAGGCCAAATTGGTTCGAATGGACTTCAAACATGGCCGCCAGGCAGCCATCTTGAAAAATTGGCTTCGGCCCATATCTCATCAACAGTAAAGGTTAGGATGGTTTAATGTTGTTTCACAGAGACTCATCACAGAGGTGAGCACAATTTCATTTTGACCACTGGACTACCAGATTAACATCGTCATGGATTGACTTCATCAGGGAGCCCCCTCATAAACAGTGGCTGAAGTCTGCTCTCGAGAAGGAATGGTTTTAATAATTCGTAATACCTCTCCAACTTGATTTCAGTCCACTACTCTGCTTGGTGCGAACTGGCTGATGAGCCGTTCGATTGTACCCGACTTCAGGAACGGCCTCGTTCTCTTAAGCTAGGGACAGGTACGTTGCATTCAGTGTACACAATGTCACGGTAAACAAAAACTGATGAGGAAGTCTTGTCTGAGTCACCTCCCTAGGGAAGTGCCATCCTTTACTTAAAAACAAAATCAGAAAAAATCCAACAGAAAGTTAAGGTTGTCGTAATAAAACAAGAGCTTAACTCTGTTTCAAAATGGATTTGTAGTTTAGGTCAAATTTCCATCAAACTTCAGTTTTAATTTGTCAAGTACCTGCCTTGTTTCTGCTGTGAATCATTCTTTTTTATTTACAGGGGAATGCATTCTTGGGCTTGATTTAGGCATTTCCACCATGAGGCTAAATGAAAGGGCAGAATTTGTCATCTACCCGGAGTATGCTTATGGCAAATTAGGATGTCCACCAAGAGTGCCCCAAAATGCGCTAAGTAAGTAAGGCCGGGGTAGTCATGGGTGATGAATTACTCGGGACTCTTGCAACTGTCTGGCATTTACAACTGCTCATATTGTACATATACCTACATGTAAATTGTGATGCAAGTCTGCTTAGCAAAGGGGGTAGCAGTATGTTGTTTAATGTTTGCCTCACATTCTTCAAACCTTATCCAGAATTTGATGCCTGTCAATGATCGCTTTGTCCATTGATCTTTTATTTGATGTTGATGACTATGTGTTTCATGTTGGTTTCAGTACTGTTTCAGGTGACACTGATTCAGTGCATCGAGCACGCTGGAGTGGACGAGTATTTCAAGATGGGTAAGGTAGGTCACATTCCTCAGTCTGTTTTTGGAGAGTTGCTCAGTCCCATCACAGCCCCTGAACTGTATGGGAATTTACAAGCAGGCATTTCTTTCATGTTAACATTTACACCACTTATAGGAGTCAATTCATCAACCTAAATAGTACTTCATAGGTGAAGTTGTCGTGGATAGATGGCCAGCATATCCAACATGGGATTTCTTCAGTTATCTGAAGTTACCTATCAGAAATGCACGAATGAAGTGATTAGCTCCTGTGCATGTGCTTATCCCGAGGTGTAATCTTCCCGACGTATTGTAAGAATGTGCCGGTACATTTAACCATCAATATTTATTGAAAACTTTTATTTTGTAGAAATTACAACAGGAGGTACCATTCGATCAATTCATGAGAATCATGAGGGCGGAAAGAGAGGTAGGTATTCAAAAGAAACAAACGTGCATGTGTATGATGAGTCTGTTGTCTATTCAGTTGTCTGTTCTTAACTTTTTCTGCAAATGATATTTTGACCAAGAATATGGCAAGCTACATCATACATGTAAAGATAGCTTGTGGTATCATGTCAATGTTTCCTCTTCTTATTCACGATTCTTTCCTCCAGGTTGGAAATGACATGTACCGACGGAAGCATTATATTGGAGCTTTGAGAAGATACAGACGGGTATGTGTTATAAGCAGGCAAATCGCAGCTCATTTTATGGAAATTTCTGGGAAATTTCTTGTGGTTCCCAAGTATCATTGAATAAGCATTGATGTTTGTTTTTCAACTGCAAAGTCTTGAATAGCATTGAAAAGCACATTTTGTACCTCACATGCCTTGAATTTCTTAGTACATCACTTCTGAATTTCCTGAGGTTGGGTTCACATTGAGCTACATGCTACATCGATACAGCAGCGAACAAAGGTTTCGTGGTCTTGAATCCTTTGTGAAGCCATTGTTCCCAGCGTGTCCGTGTACCGTGTAGCTGTATGTGAACTCGGTCTTAAACCACTCTCCCTACCTAACAATGGTTTTCATAACTGGTGATGGAAATTGCAAGTCAGACAATATGTCAGAATTCTGCAATCCACGTTCACCAACGTCATGCAGATGTTGGCTATCTGTGGCCTTGAAAAGCCTAAAAAGGCCTTTGCTGACTGAAATCGTGCAGAAACCCTATGTCTGCATTGAAAGTTACAGTATGATAGCTTGTTGCAAATGTAGCTTATGCAGTGTTTCACATAAGACGGGTGCAATCACTCTCACGCCCCTGCGTGCCTGCAAAATTGCACCGAGGAGCTCGATTGACCGCACTCCTCGCCATCCTTGAAGTAATTGACCATCAAATTTCACGAGTGTGAACAGCTCAACTGATTGAGCTCCTGCAGATTTCAAATGTGAAGCACTGTTATACACATAAAGTGGGTGACTCTATGGAAGCGTCATCCAACTTTGAACTTCTTTGGCATTTCAATGCTCTACTCAAAAGTTGATATTTTACTTAAATTGCGCATCCTTTATTGTTGTTTTTTAACCCTCCACTTCAGGCGGTTCAAGCTCTGGAAGTTCGTCACCTTTCAGACGACCAAGAAGAAGAAAAGCAACAGAAGGCAATGTTAAAATTCTACCTCAACATTGCGCAGTGTTATATTGCACAGAGCAAATGGCCAAAGGTCATAACTTACAGTAGTCATGCATTGCACATTGATGCAAAGAATGGAAAGGCTCTTTACAAGATGGGAAAGGTAAGTCAGGAGCTACTAAATCTCTTCTTCTAGATATCCAACAAAGGGCACAAACAATGACACACAGAATGATAGCAAACATAAAGTTGTCTCCAAATCTTGCAGATTTTCGTCCCCAACCGGGGTCTCCTCAGGCAGTTTCTAGTTGTTGAGATCAAGGAAGTGCCTGAGGAAGACCCGGTTGGTGTCGAAAATTTTCAAGATTTGGAGACGACTTTATGTTTGCTAGCTATCAGTTCATTAGAAGTGTTTTTGGTAGACTAAGGAAGTCAGAATAATACCCGGTAGGTCCAATTAGGTTATTGTCGTTTTGTCTTTGTCTCTTTCAGGCTTTACGAAAACTTCAGGAGTACAAAAGAGCTCGATATTTTCTTCGGAGGGGGCTGAAACAATCGCCTAATAATTCTGACATTGCTAGAGAACTTAAAGAGCTGGATCAGTAAGTTTGTATCGATTGATTTTGAATTTCCAACCCGTGAAAGATTCGTAGATTTGAATTGTTATTTTCTTTTCACTTCTGTCTTCAGGGACATCAAGAGGTACACAGAAAGTGAAAAGGAGTTCTGTCAAAGAATGTTCAGCTCCTCAGCTGTCAACCAGCGTGTAAATGAGGGTAAGTTACCATGGGCTTGGACCATCCTCCTTTAGCAGGGCTTTGGTCTCGCTCCTCTTCAACACTCACACAAAATGTTAGTGTGAATGGATGAAGAGGAGTGAGGAAAAACCCTTGCTATGGGAGGATGGCTTCAACTCTCTCCTGTCTCGGTAGTTATTACAGAGCACACGTTGAAGGCAACTTGCCCCCAAAAGGAATAAATACGTGATTCTCCTAACTTGCTCAGTAAGTTTTTAGCTCACCTCTGTGAGGTGAGCTTCTCTCATGGTGTGTCGTCCGGCGTCGTTAACAGGGGTGGCACGTTTCTAAACCGCTTGGGTTACAAACTTGAAATTTGGTGCACAGGTACCCTATGGTAAAAACTATCTTTGGACCGAAACTTAGCACTGCTGCTTGTACACTCTGGCCTGTAGGGGGCGCTTTGTGAAAACCTTCTTTCGGCCGTATCTCCTGAACGCGGTTAGCTAGAACCACGAAACTTTTATGTGGGTTCCTCTGATGAGACTTCATCACATAAATCCTGGGTTTTTGATTTGACCTACTTTTCAAGGTCACAGAGGTCAAAGTTCAAAATTCATCAAACAATGACACACAGAATGATAGCAAACATAAAGTTGTCTCCAAATCTTGCAGATTTTCGTCCCCAACCGGGGTCTCCTCAGGCAGTTTCAAGTTGTTGAGATCAAGGAAGTGCCTGAGGAAGACCCGGTTGGGGTCGAAAATTTTCAAGATTTGGAGACGACTTTATGTTTGCTAGCTATCAGTTCATTAGAAGTGTTTTTGGTAGACTAAGGAAGTCAGAATAATACCCGGTAGGTCCAATGAGGTTATTGTCGTTTTGTCTTTGTCTCTTTCAGGCTTTACGAAAACTTCAGGAGTACAAAAGAGCTCGATATTTTCTTCGCAGGGGGCTGAAACAATCGCCTAATAATTCTGACATTGCTAGAGAACTTAAAGAGCTGGATCAGTAAGTTTGTTTGTATTGCGTGATTTTGAATTTCCAACCCATGAAAGATTCGTAGATTTGAATTGTTATTTTCTTTTCACTTCTGTCTTCAGGGACATCAAGAGGTACACAGAAAGTGAGAAGGAGTTCTGTCAAAGAATGTTCAGCTCGTCAGCTGTCAACCAGCATGTAAATGAGGGTAAGTTACCGTGGGCTTGGACCATCCTCCTTTAGCAGGGTTTTGGTCTCGCTCATCTTCAACACTCACACAAAATGTTAGTGTGAATGGATGAAGAGGAGTGAGGAAAAACCCTTGCTATGGGAGGATGGCTTCAACTCTCTCCTGTCTCGGTAGTTATTACAGAGCACACGTTGAAGGCAACTTGCCCCCAAAAGGAATGAATACGTGATTCTCCTAACTTGCTCAGTAAGTTTTTAGCTCACCTCTGTGAGGTGAGCTTCTCTCATGGTGTGTCGTCCGGCGTCGTTAACAGGGGTGGCATGTTTCTAAACCGCTTGGGTTACAAACTTGAAATTTGGTGCACAGGTACCCTATGGTAAAAACTATCTCTGGACCGAAACTTAGCGCTGCTGCTTGTACACTCTGGCCTGTAGGGGGCGCTTTGTGAAAACCTTCTTCCGGCCGTATCTCCTGAACGCGGTTAGCTAGAACCACAAAACTTTTATGGTGGGTTCCTCTGATGAGACTCCCGGGTTTTTTATTTGACCTACTTTTCAAGGTCACAGAGGTCAGAGTTCAAAATTCACTGTTTGGTGGCACATTTCATTGCTATTTGACATAGAGTGTTGTGATTTGGTGTGAAGATATATCTAGGCACCCTGCACGAATGCACCAAATTTCAACCCGATCGGACTTCAAATATGGCCACCAGGAAGCCATCTTGAAAAATGGACTTTGACCCACGTTTTATAAATAGGAGTAGGTAGGATGTTGTAACGTTGTTAAAATATGTATCTAGGTACCACATAAATATATGGTAAATTTCAGTCAGATTCGACGTCAAATATGGCCGCCAGGGAGGCACCTTGGACTTCGACCCACACCTCATAAATAGTGGGAGCTAGGATGCTTTAACCGTGCCTAAATATGTGTCTTGGTACCGTCTACTTATATGCCAAATTTCGGTTCGATCGGACTTCAACATGGCTGCCAGGCGGCCATCTTGAAAAATTGACTTTGGCCATATCTCATCAGTAGTAAATGTTACGATGTTTCTGCACTAATCCTTCACCATTCAGTGTATCACGAGGCTACTCATACTTCATACTCTGTCACAGAGGTGAGCACAATGGCCCTGGCCATTTCATTAAAGAATGCTTTTGTCTGGAATTGACATTCGTGACTCTTCATTTACCAATGGTGTTCTCTTCAAAAGCTGAAAATATTCCCCCAGAAGAGGAGAGTGAAGTCATCGACCCCCTTGTGACATGTTCACAAAGTTTCAAAGACTGTGTCAATAAACAACTAGCGTAAGTACAAATTCTTCCCTGTGCTTTTTAGTGAAACGAGGCCAACTCCTTCGAATTGTAGGCAAAAGCAGCTGACCTGTTTAACAGCCATTGCATAGAATCAGTGAATTGCAACCACGCCTTCTGTTGTCAAAACCTTCTCAAATAATATATGTTCTGGTACTGTAAAACGTGAAATTTTTGTGGATGTTTTAATTTTGCAGTCTTTGCACTTCTGTCACATCCGCAAATTTAATATGCGTAAAAATTATTTCAATTCAGCATTGTCGGTGCGACCGCAAAAATAAGACGCATTTTGCATAATGCCCCACTTGCCAATAGATCGCGTTGAATAGCGTTGTCACTATGAATTTCCTCTAGTTTTCAGTTTGTTACAATGCATGTTAATTCTGCAATTTTTGCGGTGCTGAGCTGTCTGCAAATTATAAAGGCGCAAAATATTATTCTGGGGCAGAAATACTGTGGGTCCACAAAAAACCATCCGCAAAAATTTCCTGTTTTACAGTAAATCATCGCTGAACATTGTCGCAGCCCTAAAAACCAGGCTATTGCGAAAACTCGCTAATAATGAAACCAATATTCTTTACTTTCAGTACATTCATAGCTGAAAAAGACTGCAACGAAATACCATTTCCTGCCAGCAGGTTTAATAAAAGTGAGCTCGCCTACATTGGAACAATCGCGAAGAGGATGAATCTTGTGGTTTTGTACAGAGGAGAAGGAGGAGATTTGCAGATCGTGATCCGCAAGAATTAGACTTTTGTTCAACAAGGCTTCTAAGTATTGTAAATTACCAGTACCGGTACTTCGAAAAACATATCAAATCAAAGCACTAGACAGAAGAGCTCCTGTCCAGTGCAATGTGTTCCAAATTCATTTGCATTTAAAGCGAACTGGTCGTGCCAGTCAAGGTGGCTGAATCACAGTTGTTTGGGCCTCCATCGAAATAACTGATCACCCTGTTGTCAATTGCTAACCAATGTTCAAGTAATACCACGTCACTTTCTGAGACTTATATAAGAACAAGGCGCTGGTCTTGAATTCCTCTACAAATGGGCGCACAAAAAACAGAAAATTCACAAACGTGATCAAGTTTGTATGAATATATTGTGGATTGGTACTTCAAGGCTCAAAATAACTTTTTTTACTTGTGTAGCAAAATTGCCAATCAAGGGTTCCACTTGATTCGCAATTTTGGTACTTTGTGTAGCAACTTTTTTGTCCATTCAACATGTTCAACAGTGGAAGCCATCTTGCACTGTTGCATGGCTGTTATGTCAACCTCGCACACAACAACACTTACGCATGCATGGCGAACATACTGTGACTCATGTGTAACAATCATGAAAGCGAGGTTTGGTTGGTGTTGTTAGTTGCCGATGAACTATGTACTGACTGACTCCTCGACGGCCGCTGCTGGCCAGCCACGGCTGTCTCCACTTGAAAATGATGTGTAGCAATTTTGCAAATGTACCTCCTCGACCATATCGCACTTTCTGATTTTTCTGCGCTTATTTTGAGCCTTGTACTTATTCAACTAGGATGCTGTATCATTCCTTTTCTACTCCGAGGATTCTTACATGGTGAAATATGTACAATGTACTTAACTTTTTTTGACGAAAACAGCTTCCTCACAAATGATTATTTGGCGAATACAAAGATAGGAAGGCATGCACTGATATTTTGTCTAAAGCATGCGGCCATCAAATAAAGGAGTGTTGTGTGTGACCTGTGACTGTTTCGTCAGCAATATTGAGTAGGATTAATAGTTAAGTCGTATTAGGAAAAAATGTGTGGTTGAAATTTTTAATTGATGTCCTGGAGATATTTGTTTGAATGGCAGTAAAGGGCATCGCAATATCGAGTTTAGCTCCGTGAGATCATGTGGTCATCTGCATCTTGACTTGGCCTGATGTCATTCATCATGTTCATTGACATTGACGCATGCCATGGAGACACATAGCAGAGAGATCTCTGGCGCTAGCCAGATCTAGTTACCATCAACAGAATCTTTTTCTTTGGTCCGAGGAATGCATTCCTAATTTTGCGTGGCAGTGTGAACTGTTGATCATTTCGCTGAGGCAACCTGTTTTGGCTGCATCATTGATTCTAGGGCACATGGTATGCACATGTGAGTACAGTCCCACCTCGCTATTACAAACCCTTCGGGGTCCAACGGTTAAGTTCATACTAACGAGGAGTTCGTAATAGCGAGGATTTACGTACATGTCATGAAATTTTGAGAGCCAGATGTTGGGTTCGTAATGTAAGGGAGTTCGTAACATCGAGGTTCGATCATAAGAGTGAGGATGCACTGTATTTTTACCACAAGGACAGAATCATTTTATTAGAGAGGTTAAAAAATCTAACGGTGAATGTTAACTTTACGACATTGCTTTTCATACTACGGTACACATTTACCAAATTTTATATCACATTTTCGATACAAAAATAACGGTGTCATTAGCGGTTATCGAGGCGGCTACCGCATTGGTCTGAACCCACTTTTTCGCGATAACCCCCTAGGGCAACATTTGGCAGACATGTATTTGAAAGAGGGAGATGCAGTATACCTCAGTTAAATGACAGTTATGTCTAGAACTGGCCGATAATCAGAGGGTACACCTGCATTCTAGCATCCAATGGAAATACCTAGTAAGTCACATTTTTGGAAAAAATGAGTTAAGGCCAGATTCGTATTTGTTAGCTATTTTTTCATCATAATAGACAGTTTTTGTTTACAAAATGTCTGCCAAAGCCTCAGAATGAGAGAGGCAAGACATAGTAAGTGCACCACTCGGTCATTGCTTCCCAAAGTAAAACCTAGTAAGAGCACACTTGCATGTTTTGTGTAGTGATGTGGACCTGTGACTTGCTATGTTTTCAGGCTTCCTCTGTACCTCAGGTGAGTCACTGAAGAGTGTTAGTGTGTTTAGGAAGTTCGAAATGGTTTCAATTTTTAGCTCACCTCTGTGAGGTGAGCTTCTCCCATGGTGTGTCGTCCGTCGTCGTCCGTCGTCGTCCGTCGTCGTCGTCGTCGTCGTCGTTAACAGGGGTGGCACGTTTCTAAACCGCTTGGGTTACAGACTTGAAATTTGGTGTACAGGTACCCTATGGTAAAAACTAACTCTGGACCGAAACTTAGCGCTGCTGCTTGTACACTCTGGCCTGTAGGGGGCGCTTTGTGAAAACCTTCTTTCGGCCATATCTCCTGAACGCTGAAGGAGGAGATTTGCAGATCGTGATCCGCAAGAATTAGACTTTTGTTCAACAAGGCTTCTAAGTATTGTAAATTACCAGTACCGGTACTTCAAAAAACATATCAAATCAAAGCACTAGACAGAAGAACTCCTGTCGAGTGCAATGTGTTCCAAATTCATTTGCATTTAAAGCGAACTGGTCGTGCCAGTCAAGGTGGCTGAATCACAGTTGTTTGGGCCTCCATCGAAATAACTGATCACCCTGTTGTCAATTGCTAACCAATGTTCGAGTAATACCGCGTCACTTTCTGAGACTTATATAAGAACAAGGCGCTGGTCTTGAATTCCTCTACAAATGGTCGCGCAAAAAACAGAAAATTCACAAACGTGATCGAGTTTGTATGAATATATTGTGGATTGGTACTTATTCAACTAGGATGCTGTATCATTCCTTTTCTACTCCGAGGATTCTTACATGGTGAAATATGTACTTAACTTTTTTTGACGAAAACAGCTTCCTCACAAATGATTATTTGGCGAATAGAAAGATAGGAAGGCATGCACTGATATTTTGTCTAAAGCATGCGGCCATCAAATAAAGGAGTGTTGTGTGTGACCTGTGACTGTTTCGTCAGCAATATTGAGTAGGATTAATAGTTAAGTCGTATTAGGAAAAAGTGTGTGGTTGAAATTTTTAATTGATGTCCTGGAGATATTTGTTTGAATGGCAGTAAAGGGCATCGCAATATCGAGTTTAGCTCCGTGAGATCACGTGGTCATCTGCATCTTGACTTGGCCTGATGCCATTCATCATGTTCATTGACATTGACGCATGCCATGGAGACACATAGCAGAGAGATCTCTGGCGCTAGCCAGATCTAGTTACCATCAACAGAATCTTTTTCTTTGGTCCAAGGAATGCATTCCTAATTTTGCGTGGCAGTGTGAACTGTTGATCATTTCGTTGAGGCAACCTGTTTTGGCTGCATCATTGATTCTAGGGCATCATTTGGTATGCACATGTGAGTACAGTCCCACCTCGCTATTACAAACCCTTCGGGGTCCAAGGGTTAAGTTCATACTAAGGCCATTTTGATTGTTAGTTTAACGGATCTTTTTCATCAAAAGTGGCATGCTGCTGGCGAAAAAAAATAAATAAAATGAAGGAGTTGAACTGATAAACTTCGCTGTGATGCACATCAGCATTGTTTGAATGACAATATTACCCATCTCTTCATCAGCCATTGATCTACGGGGTTACCACCAGCTCACATTACGGAATCCCAGATTACCGGGCGCTGTGAGGCAGATGTGTTCCGCCCAGCGTTCGCGACTTGAGAGACACTTGCGCATGTTTTCCAAGCAAAAAAATGGTATTTGTATTTTTATTTTTTCACTGAGGGTGATTGAGTGGCACAAAAAAAGTATTCTTTTAACTGAAAACTGTGAATTGGAGATGCGAGTGAAATAAAAAAAATTTATTTCATTTTGGCAATTTGGGGTAGAGGGAAATCCGTTAAACTAACAATCAAATTGGTATGGCCTAACGAGGAGTTCGTAATAGCGAGGATTTACGTACATGTCATGAAATTTTGAGAGCCAGATGTTGGGTTCGTAATGTAAGGGATTTCGTAACATCGAGGTTCGATCATAAGAGCGAGGATGCACTGTATTTTTACCACAAGGACAGAATGATTTTATTAGAGAGGTTAAAAAATCAAACGGTAAATGTTAACTTTACGACATTACTTTTCATACTACACATTTACCAAATTTTATATCACATTTTCGATACAAAAATAACGGTGTCATTAGCGGTTATCGAGGCGGCTACCGCATTGGTCTGAACCCGCTTTTTCGCGATAACCCCCTAGGGCAACATTTGGCAGGCATGTATTTGAAAGAGGGAGATGCAGTATACCTCAGTTAAATGACAGTTATGTCTAGAACTGGCCGATAATCAGAGGGTACACCTGCATTGTACATCTACAAAGCTACAGAAGGAACTAGTGTGAGTAAAAACCTTTATTGGCTACAAGAAAAGGATGCATACTTGTACATGTATACATGTATAATGAGAGTACAATCAAAATATACAGTCATCATACGATTGGAAATACATGTATGTTACTCCATGGAGTGATACCGGTACATGTACATATACCGGTTATACTCTAAACTCATCTGTTTATGGTCCCTTGACCCATATTCATAAAACCCTACTAGGCTTTATAGTTGCCTGCTAAATTGCCTAGTTTGTATGGGCCAATGTACACAACTAGCAGCCAACTAAGCTAGCAAGGTTTTATGAATATGGGCCCTGGTTGACACCTCCTTGTTTCGCATGCACTGGGCATGGGCCTATGAGTGGCCAGCGCGGCGTAGGCGGAGAGTAAAGTTTACTCTGGGACAGCTCCATTGAATGTAATATGAGTAAATAGGTGTCGTTTGAAATCGAGTGGTGGTCATGCCATGAGCCGGCCGGCACAGAATAAAAGCAATTGCAATCAATTGTGAACGGACACCATCAGCGTAACTAGGCCTGGGCTGTTTCCCTAGGCCTATTGGTCAGCTATTCCCAATAGACATCAGTTATCAAAAGTGGGGTTGTCCCACGGTCCGGGCCTAAATTCTGTCATGAATAATCGAGGGACCATAAACAGATGAGTTTTGGTATGTTTCTGGTGCAGGGCATTTGCACTTGCAGTTGCACAAAGTCAATTTGAACTCAAGGACAGAGTACGGTATGTGACTTGTTCTTTACAAGTGTGTCCAAGTTGGACATGGACAATGTATTGTATTTCGTCATTTCAGGAGACCAGCTTTCACTTGATATGAAAGGCCATCTCCCATTGTAGCTTGCTGAAATGGAAAGGAAAAATTCATGACCCGTCCAACAGAGAAAATATTTTATCCCATCCACATCAGTTTACACACTTGAGTCCTCCAGCACTATTTATCCAATCACTTTCAACAAATGCCGCTTGGGCACCAAATTCACTGGCCACCTCCCTGACAAAGATATACATGTATTTTCCATTAAACAATTTCCATAAATTTAGAGATGATGTAATTTGTGTAATATTTGTGTGGTTTACTCCTCAAATACAGTACTCACTTTGTTAATAGCTTTATGTCGATCTTTGCTGACAATTTCTTCAATAATTTCCCCATCGCCCTTTACAAGTCTAAAGAAGTGAACAACATGGCCGGTATATGTACAAAGTAGAAAAAAGTAATTACTGTCAATTTGCATGATTGACAGATAGTGTTGTAAAACATTGAGAGATCCGCTGCTAAGTATCACAATGGTTGGATGCAGTGTATGAAGAACATGCGTGTAACATTGGTCAACTGTCATGTAGTGGTCATCAATCATTTTGTTTTTAACATGCTCAGCTGTAACTTAGATACCAAAACTGCATTTATCCTTGAGGACTCACCTGTTTCTACCTGTTTCAGGATCATACACTCTTCTAATCACACTCTGTTTCTTTTCCCATTCTTCTTTTGTCATTGGTTTTAAGATCCTTGGTCCAGCAGATTCGTTGGCAGCCCCTTGAAAATTTTAATAAACACTCTGTAAATTGGGCAATTTTTAATCTACTTTTGAATTTCTATATCAAAGAATAATGATGATACTGTAAACCATGAAATTTTCACGGCGCTAAATGTTTGCGATTTTTGAGGTCTACGAATTCGCGAAGAATAATTTTTCGCGATTGGAACCCTTAGCTTAATAAAACCTCAAGAACCAATGATTTTCGCGCGATTTATGTTCACGTTTTGACCCTCGAGCGCGAAAATCGCGAAAATAAAACGCACGCAAAAATTTCACGGTTTACAGTATCTGCAAGAAATAAGTCCGCCTCTTTTATATTACACACAAGTATCTATAGCATAATCCATCTACATGTACCACTTTCCATGATTTGCCTCATACCTTCATCTTTTGTCTTATTATTCAGTGACAGCGATGGACCAATTTCACCGCCACCATCATCTTTTTTTCTTTTCTTAACTTTTTTCTTGTGTTTCTTCTGTTTCTTTTTCTTTTTCTTCTTTTCCTTTCGTTTCCTCTTTTTTTCATGCCTGCACATCAACAGGAAAAAACATTAAATCAATTGACCAGTTAGTTTCTGGTACCTACTGCATAGGCTCAGATACCAACTACAAAAGAAATTGAACTGCACTGTATAAATAAGTGTATCTCTTACTTTTTATCATGCTTCTTTCTCTTTTTCCTTCTCCTATCGTCATCGGAACTCGAATCAGAACTTGATGATGAATCACTATTACTACTGCTACTGCTGCTGCTACTGTCACTGTCACTTGAGCTTGAAGTACTATGTTTTCTCTGCCTTTTCTTCCTTGATTTTGACCTGTCCGATTTTTTCCTTCTCTTTCTAGAAGGAGACCGACTGCTCCTTGACCTTTCTCGCTTTTCTTTTGTCCGTTTCACATTTGTGGTTTCTGACTGAGATCTGTCTGTTGAACAACCATGATGACTAGGCCTACCACCACCTTGATGATTATCATCATCATGTCGACCAACTTCCAAACGACATCCACGACCACTTTCTTGACGGTTCTGCGACATTCAAGTGGCCTGAACTGAATTATCACCTAATACAACTATAACTCCCCGATTTAGTGTCTAATTAGTTTCAAAATCAGGATTAAAGCATATTTTTATCGGAATTTTTGCAACTCTCTTCCACTGGCTTCCATCTTGGAATTTCGTGTCAGGAACTTCAAAGTAGTACCAAGCAACCTCGTCCCAGTACATTGACCTCGCCCCTGTGTGTGCATTGATACTGTAAACCCCCAACTTTTGATGAGCTTGTTTGCTCACCAGTCACTGTGGAGCAAGACTTGATAAGGTCACTTAATAGTAAATTACGATGAATATGAGTTAAAAAATAAATGGATATTGTTGTCATTGATCAAAAGGTGAAAAGGACTCACTACTGAACTTTCGGCCTTCGCCTAGGCCTAGGTCTAAATTGGCTTTTAAAGCCGCACAGTATAAACAGGTGGGTTATAATCGGCGAGCATAGTCTCGGTCACCCAGCCGCTGTTTCAAATCTGGGAATCCGTATTTGCAGTACCGGTACTGTGGAACGAAACGGCTGGCTGCGCAAGGCTAAACGCAGCATTGGGGATTCCCCAAGGTGATTCCCCGAACCTCGATACAGGATGTTATAATGTGTGGTTCTATACATTACGCACGCCTGTAAACGAGGTTGCACTAAAATTCGGCCGAACTGGAAGTGATTTAGCTGTGCATACTGTGCGGCTTTAATTCAACTGAGGACGCAACCTTGCCCATTTGGGTGTTCTGGCATTCCAAGATTAGGGGATGTGTAATAAAAATCTAACAAATGCAGACGCAGGTTCGCAGGAAAAGTAAATGAACCATGAACTATATACATCGTCATATTGTACATTATTTTGCTTCTGCATTTTGTTCTGCTAGTTCCGAGCCATTCAGTTGACATGTATCCTAATTTTGTTTACTGCACCTTATTTATGTACTGCACCGCCTTCACTTGTATAGCACACTACTAAAGAGGGCCAGTAATGCCTTGGCACTGGCCCTTTATTTGTATTGCACTTGTATTCAATAATAAACTACAATATATATAAACATGAACTTTATGGTTTATCCATGAACTTTATGGTTTATCCATGAACTTTATGGTTTATCCATGAACTGACAAATGAACAGTGAAGTTCATGGTTTTCCTGGGCTGTACCGAGATGACCCCACACTGCCTTCATTCCATATTTTGACTGGGCAAATATGCAAGTCCAATAAGTCACCCAGCCACAGTCATCTGACAGTGACACCTCTTCCAACAAATTTCTGACCCACAGGCATGGGGAGCAGTAATTAATTGAATAATTCAACAAACATTTAGTCTTCTCAACCTTTATTTCTCTAAGAGACTACACCACCTCTCTGATCTGAGAACGACTGCCAGAGAATAGTGTCCTTGCTAGAAGACCTGGCATTTCATCTGAACACATCCTAGATTATTTCCACGTTACAGACCATAGGCCTAGAACTCCAAATCGTCTCTTCATGAGAACTTTCCTCCTACTAGGTACTGGTAATCTATCCTGATAAGAGTACTTGTGGCATTTACTGGCACAAGAAATCCCCTGCTTAGTGCTACCACAGCTATTTGAGTACATTTATCCAATACCGGTAATAATATAAAATGAACAGCTATATCAATGTATATCTAAAACAGTGTAAATGGATGGAATAATGCAAAGGATAAAAGTTTAAAAAAACAGCAGAAACTCCCAAATAAGGACTCGATCCTTTAGGACTGTATCTTGAAATATCAAGGCCTGCGGTCACTTTGCTGATAGAATGTTACCTGAAGGCCTACCAATATGAGCCCTTGGTAGTTCAAGATGTAGGACTGGCACAGGCTGTCTTTTGGTGTGCATCCTAATCAAATAGCAAGTACAGGCTTTAAATTCGATGGCCAACAAACTATTGTACTAATTGTCCATGTACTTAAATCGAGTTTCCACTGTAGGCCTACAGTGTATTAAAGTTGAACTAAAATAGAAATGATGAATGTGTGTAAAACTATCACAGATGCTGGTGAATATCATACAAATGTTCAATATATTCCTTATTTCCAAAAATTATTTCAGAAAAACTTGATTAGGCCAAAAAAATAAAGTATTTGTTTCTTGTCCGCGCCCGCGTCATTCCCAGGCCTTCCGCATCGAAAATTGTTTTTCTCACCAATTTCAAATTTTCCCACTTTGCTTACGCAGCGCCTTCTATACAATGCACAGAAATGCTTCATCACTTGAAATCATCTTTATTTTTCATGAAATGTGTGCTTTAAACATATAGAGAGATAGTTTGCTGGTGGTATTTCCCCCCATCCATGAAAAAAACGGGAAAAAAATTATTTAAAAATTTTTAAAAAATTCGCATGCCCGCATCAATTTTTGGTGAGTTGCTGGACAAGAAACAGACAATTTTTTTTTTGGCCTTACCAGTAATTACTGCCCTCACAGTAAGAATTCTGTACCCCAAAACCTGGGCAATAACACTTTTTTGAACCCCCCTGATATACATGTATCTTTTTTTAGTAAGCAAATCCCTACCACCAAAAATATTTAAGGCCTTATGAAGTTTTATTACTGCTGATGCGATGAATATGGAATATGGTGTACCCTGAAAATTAGATCATATGCTTGACTCTGTCGGTGTTTTGGGGGACGCCCAACAAGACATCAATCATACGTTGGCCTGAAGTTAGATCCAGATGTCCTCTGTCCGAAGTTTACTGGGGCATCATTTCCTGCGATGGCTCGGTTCTCTGGGATTCTCCCCTCTCCCTGTCTGAGCGCTAGGAATGGTGATTCATCAATCTCATCTCCTGTGAGCACCATGTTGCGTAATTTTGGAATTTCAGCAAACGGGAGGTATTCTTCACCTATAAGATTGCAAGGGAAGCAGTCAAAATTGGTTGCATGTCATTCAGGCATAAAGGAATCAAACTTTTCTTTATGATTCAAGTTAACCCCTGGACTGTTAGCCAGAATTAAACATGGTGATAGATTCCACTGTTCCCAAGGGAACAGTGAGTTTCATTAATTAACAGAAATATTTTGCAGTGTTGTTTCTTCATCTATGCAAAAACTCCATAAAATGAAGATACCACTTACCAGCTGGAAGGCCACCTCGGATGCGATCCTCGTGTGTCTCAAAGAATGTTTCATGCTGTTCCCAGTGTTTATCACATGCAGCGCACACTGAACTCGAGGAGAAGGCACTACATCCACAGCCTTATAAGGACAAAGAAAAGATGCCTTTTACCAAACAAGGCGATAGAATGGCCTCAAATGAAACTGACACACTCAATGAAATCGCCTAAGTCTTCCTATGGCAAACTAACTCGGGTTCTAAGGATCCACAACTTTTAACAAATTCACTACCATTCCATGCTCTTTTCCATGTCTATGTTTTATCTGATAACTGAGTGAAAAATGATATGGCAATTTATGACTTACCTCTAACATGGCATCTATGAAGACCAGAGACATCATGTTCCTCATGAGTGTGCTTACAGCAGCATTTACATCTCCAGGTACTTGGGTCAAAGTCTCTGCGTTTCTGAAGCCAGAATTCCCCAACATCTTCTGCCCTCATTGGAACAAAGGCGAATGCTTTGCACTTGCATGTACCAGCTTTGCATGGCACTCTCACACTCCTCCCTGAAAGAATGCCCAAAATTTCTGATGATAAACAGGAAGTCAATTTCCAGAATCTTAGCAAATTTTCGACCCCAACTGTGGTCCCAAAATTTCTGAGATGATGCATTTTGCTGTTTTTTCAAGGAGCCAGCCAATGCATGATCTTTCATGAACTGCTTAAAAATTCATCCATATACATACCAGTGTATTTATCATGTTCACTAAGGGCATGACCACAGAAACATCTGGAGTTCTTCCCTAAACGTATACAATCCCATTTGAATTCAGGACACCTCCAACCAATGTAGACACCTGCAATAAGGAAAATTCACTCAGTATTTATGATTTTGAGGTCATAACCATTCGGCAGGTCTAAGAGTCTTGTCTGCAGAACTCTTCTGATCCTTTACTTGATTAAAATGATAGACTACAAAACAAGGCAATAGTAAAGTTTTAGTAGAGATTAAGATTATGTATTACCGGTACCTGTTCTTTGGGCTTCTAATGCAGCCTCTGTTTCTGGCTCAAAGAGTTTCTGTGCTTTCTTGCCAAAATCATCATTCATTGCCTTGGCAAAGGATATCACATCATAATTCTCAGCTGGTTTTATTTCTCTCATGGTGTACCCTGGAAAGCAAAGGACAACAATTCAACTGCAAAATTCATTTCCATGCCAAATGAACTATGGTTATCACATGAAAATGCGGGCTGCATTGTATTGTACTGGAATAGTCGATACAACCTTGGAGGAATTGTATTGACAATATAATTCCTCCAAGATACAACTTACCCTGTGGAGCAATTAGTGTTTGTTCCTTGGGGTGCCCTTGTCGTGCAAGAGCTCCACTTGGTCTGTTCTGGGCAACTGCGCGAGATGTTTTAGGAACGACTGCTTTGCTTGGGGGACTTCTTCCAGGCTGTCAACAGAGTGAGACCACAAAGCCATTTGTCAATCAATCATCATTACCGGTACGTTCATGTTTCTAATTCATGTAACTCCACTAAAGAGAGTGCTCAGCCCATTGCCTGAAATATTTACAGTTGAACAACCAGCCAGAAACCAACGAACTGAAGAAATGCTTCAGACAACAGATGAGATGAGAGATTCTCTTCAGCTATCATCAATGACAGGAAACTAGGATCCAATACACCAGTCGCCCAATGACAATAACTCCAAACATTATGATGGTATTCATGTTCTGTTGAATAGATAATCTTTAATACACTCACGTGGAGTTCCTTGGCCCTAGCAGGAGGCTGCCCAGAACCCTTTCCTGAACCTTTGCTGCTGGACATCGTTTTTATTCACTGAAAGAAGTAGGCAATCACCTTGTTGCTGCTGTCATTTGTCAAGACTTCAATAAGTAAGATCTTGGCTATTGGCTTTGAGGATATAAATACAGTGAAACCCCTCTAAGTGGACCACGCGTAGGACCGGGTCAAACTAGTCCACATAGAGGGGTGGTCCACATAAAGGGGGTTGGCATTTTCGAAATATTGGAGTCCTACGGTGACACTACCACTTTCACCACAGATGGATCCCATGTTGATGTTTAATTGAACCCCTTCGATGTGAGTGAGTCATTCAATGTTGATTAGCTTGACTGAGTTTTTGTCTAGCTTACACTAAAGGTGTTAATTGTTTGTTTATTCCTGGGACCAACAAAAAGCCTATGGTGTGAAATCTAGCTTTTCCATGTGTTTGGTGTAACCATGGACCACGCGAATACCTAGATTTTGCATCTC
>NMRB01000184.1:297460-341558 GCA_002633025.1 Notospermus geniculatus | reverse complement strand
TGTGTGTGTGTGTGTGTGTGTGTGTCATTTTGTGCATCATCAATCATTCTGACTCTGAGTCTCTCATCATAATGACCATGAGGTGTAGGCCTATGTCACACTGTCAGATTCGTGAAGTTTGCACGACTGCACCAATTACAATTTAAGTGTCCTTAAATAGTCGAGAAAGAGATAAAACTAGGTAAATTGAATGCGAAATGTTTAGCATTTTGTCATGATTGTTTACATTCGCAACTGATGGGGTCAAGGTCAGTTGAGGGACATGGTCTCTCTGTAAAAATAACGAACATAAAATACTGGCTAACCAAGTCGTTTGGGTCCCTGTTAAAATCTATTTATTAAATTATTTTTGAAATCTATATTTCCTTTTCAAATATAAGGTTATTTGTCGGATTGTGGAAAAGAATCAACGTTATTTTTATGGAAGTATTGTTAATTTGAGACCAACACATTGGCGCGGTGAGCCACGTGCTGAGTCTAAAAATAGTATAAATTGCGCAGAAATCAGCGCACATGGAAGTTTTGTTGACGTCATCAGATGTTGCGGTCCGACCTTCTTACCCGAGAATACAGCGAATATTTCACAATACGCGTGCACTTGGCAGAACAGCACGAACAGGTGAATGAGAGAAACAAAAATAAGTCATGTCGGAGAAGGACAAACCCGATCTGCTTCGGGGAAAACACGTCAAATTTTTCACCAGATCTCTGGGGGTTCTTCCAGAACGAATGGTGGCCATTGACACAATGAGGTAGGTGCCTAAAAACGAAAATGAAGAAGATATCATGATGATGATGATCATCATCATCAGCTGATCATCAATCATCAATCATCCACATCATGACATCAGCCATGATCTGATCAGATCATCATCATCATTCATGATCATCATGCAGTGATCAGTCATCATCATGGCATGATGATGCATCATGCATGATTGATGGCATAAGATGAGCAGCAGCAGGTGAGACTGAGAGGCTAGGCTGTCAGCTGCGCGCTTTCCCTCCTGCACTGCTTGCTGCTGCTGCTGGCTGTCCTTCCTTCCACTCCAGCAACACCTGTGCTGTGCATCCTGTGTCGTGTGTGTACATGCTTGGGACGGGGCTGGGCCGAGCATCATCAGCGTGATCAGTCCCATCACTCGTCAGCGGGTCGCACTAAATTGCGTCCAACTGCGACCAGTTGCGTCCAGTAGCGTCCAACGGCATAAAAAAGTAATTTCTAGCAATAAAAGTGACCATATCAATATTTGTGAGTGTGGGCAGGAGTCCATCAAATGTTTCTGAAATGTATTTCATGTATTTGGAACGTTTCCAATCACTCATTTCCATGATTTGTTGATTTTAATTTTGCGTCCAGACGCCGGCGGCCATTTTTTTGTTACCGTCGTTCGGGATAGACTCTACCAATATGGCCGCGACGGCCTGAGGAATCACAATCACGGAAGGCCGACTTTGCGAGTTTTTATTCTCGTCAGATGTCATAAATTCAGATTTGTCTGATTAATTCTGATGAGATAATGTGGTGAATTACAATTTAAAAATGAAATTTTAACATTTGTATTGATAAAATTAGTGTTTTATAGCGTTGGACGCAACTGGACGCAATTGGTCGCTGCTGGACGCAAATTAGTGCGACCGCTCGTCAGCAGCACAAGCAGGTCATCGGCTGCCGCCATCCCCATTGGGATTCATTGGCATATCAGAATATTTTTGTTTCAACGATAGCCGTTGGCGTTCACCCTGGTTGTGTGACTCTGGGATGTAGGCCAACCCAAGGTCCCCAGAATGATGACGATGTTGGCTTTCAGATGTTTCTGATTGTTGAAAATTGTAGACAGACTATTTTAGAGATTCATTGTCTCAAACTGTGTGTCTTTCATTTCAGAATGACAGTCGCATTCTTTTGCATATCAGGCCTTGATGTCCTAGATGCTTTGTCTGAGCTTGATGGGCAGAAAAATGACATCACTGAATGGATTTACTCCCTACAGATTTTACCAGATAGTCAAGGTTGGTATGGTTTAGTTTGTACCCTCCACATTCTCAATGGTATTCCATTTCAATTTCAGTGCCTCTCCAAGTTCACAGGAATTGTTGGACAATGTTTGATTTTGACATGGCTTGCATCACAGTGCTACACTTTGATGATGTGGCTTAGACTGTACCTTCATCCTTTAAAGTTTAATGAAGACTAGATTTACAAAACTTAATGAATTTCTAAAAAGTATAGCTTTGCTGCAATGGTTTCAGGTTCAAACAAAACCAAATGTGGATTTAGGGGATCACCTATGATTGGCAATTGCTTTGATTCAGAAAAGGTATGTTCACTTGTAACATTATTAAAACATCACAATCCCATCTTTGCTGACTGAGTGGTAAAATAGGTTGCTGTCAACAGTTAGAACAAATTGAATGCATATTCTCCCTGTGGTCTTTTGCATTGTGTACTGTGGAAATTGGCGCAAAATAGATGTAAAGATCATTTTCCTGTGCATTCTTTTCGAACCCTCCATTAAGTACACTGCACTCCTCTCAAACAAATGATCAATTAATGTATATAAGGTATCAATTTATGGTCATCGTAACTGATGATGAATTTGCCTAATGTCTCTGTCTGACCAATTAGGTGAGGGCTTTGCCATTCATAATTGCATTTTCACTGCAGCTTGCAAACGTTATCTATTTATCTGCAGTTTGGGTTTGGTGTGGCCTTTATGACTACTCGTACAACAATGCAAATGTGTACATTTGCGCAAATATTCTTAACACTCTCATGCCCAGGCCACATAAATTTATAGGTGTTCCATTGTCTTTTAAGGCACGAGAAACGCTATTGCCATATGATGGTGGACACATAGCCATGACATACACATCACTTGCCTGTTTATTAATCATGGGAAATGATTTTTCCCGAGTCGACAAGCAAGCAGTATTAGCAGGGGTGCGGCAGCTACAGATGGAGGACGGAAGGTAAACTGATATTATTATTAATATTATTTTGAAAAATCATTGCCAGAGGGACAATACAATGTACTGTAAACTATGTATTGACTTAGGCCACATGCATCAAATAACTGACCTTACAATACAGCATTTTATAAGTAAATGTAGTTCCTTTCCTGCTTTGTGTTTCATCTCCCTCTTTCCCTTGAAGCTTTTGCTCAACACCCGATGGCAGTGAAAACGACATGCGGTTTGTTTACTGTGCAGCATGTATATGTTACATGTTGAATGATTGGTCTGGAATGGATACTGAAAAGGCCGCAAAATACATCAAATCAAGTCAGGTGAGTTTAACTTAGAACACATTGTTCAGACTTGAATCAGATGTCTCTCTCATGTACACATAAGACAATGGTCTTGCTAACCTTAGTTTAAAGTTAAAGTTTTGGGTTTATACCGGTAGTCGGATATCAACTACAGTAGAGGTTCTCATCCGACTTTACACACTTTAACCCCAGTCTGTCCTGAAACCTTTCAGTAGAACTCAGGTGAGCTGCCCATTCAGCGCTACAATCGAGCATTTCCGACCAGTACCCATTTGTACACCTGGGTGGAGAGAGGCCAGTGATGAGGCAAAGAGACTTGCCCAAAGTCTCCCGCCCAGAGGTATTCGAACCCGAGACCCTCTGACGTCTAGTCGGAGACCCAAACCACTACACCACCGGGTTCCTCAATTCTTTATATTCCTTCAAGTCAGAAAGGGATAATGCCAGTGAAAACAGCTAATCTATTGGAAAAGAACATGATTGTTTGGTCATGGTACTTTTGTTACCATCTAAACATTACAATTCTTGTGTATTTCTTTCAGTCATATGAAGGAGGGATTGGTCAAGGGCCTGGTCTTGAAGCACATGGTAAGTCAAACAGTTTTTCTCATCGGGAACAATTCCAAATCATCCTCAGTTTTCAACAGGCAAACTACACTCGTCCCCAGTGGCCTCAAGCTTAATACTAGCACAGATGGGGCCAAATCATGTTTCTGAACACTAGATGGCACGAACTGGCATCAACCAACCATCGACCAGTATTTCACGCAACTAGGGGAAAACATGAAACATTTTCTTATTGGCTGATCGGTCATTGGTCGTTGGTGGTTGATCGAGCGCGTTTGTCAACAACTGGTAGTGACATCTAGTGTTCAGAAACGGACTTCGGCACCAAGTGTTTCAGTGGTTGAGGGTGACAACTTCAAGCGGAGGCCGATACCACTGAATTATTGAGTGTACAGGCTAACTGGAAAAAAATAACCACCTAATGCCTGAAACTCAATCATCTTTCCGTTGCTGATGATAACACCTATTCTTGGTCACCTTCAGGTGGGTCCACATTCTGTGCCGTGGCTTCTTTAGTCTTGATGAACAAACTCTCCGTGTTTAATGACCAGGAGCTGCAGCGACTGAAACAGTGGACCATTTTCCGTCAGCAGACAGGATTCCACAGTCGACCTAACAAATCCGAGGATACTTGCTACTCATTCTGGATTGGTGCTACTTTAAAGGTGAGCAGAGTATGCTAGTAACTGTGGCGCTGTGAGAACACCAGTGCCGATCTGGTGTTATTGGCGTTTTGCTTGACAATGAGGCCTGTTCCTCATCTTGTAGAGAGCAGTGCTTCACGTAAGACGGGCGCAATCACGCTCGCGCCCCTGCGAGCCCGCAAAATTGCGCCGAGCAGCTCGATTGACCACGCTCCTCGGCATCCTTGAAGTTCAGGTGCGAGTGTGAACAGCTATCCTCAAGCCTTTGAGGAGCTCAGATTTCAAGCGTAAGGCACTGAGAGAGGCTGACTTACCTTATACACGAATATTTTCGCGTGTAAAAATTCTCGCGAAAATCACGAAATCAAAATTTCGCCACAATTATTAATACATGTACACGCATAAAAGTTTCCCCCCAACAGTCCAGTCAGTTCCCTTCCCTGCCCCTGACGCGAACATCAATCCACGCGAAACAGAAAAAAATGTTTAATTCATGAAATATTATCCCATGAAAATATTTGCGTATATGGTACTTGCCTTCACAGGTCAGATCTTCTGATGGTTCCACTGACCCGAGTCCATTCTACATTTTGCTAGGGTGTGCTGGTTTGATGCTTAAAATTAAAGCTGCCCATACACGATCAATATTATTGCACAATATGAGGATCACAATGGGCAATATTATTGTCAATCTTTCTTCTAACTATCGTGCTAGAAGCACACGACCACCCATTTGGGCCCCATATTGTGCAATAATATTGCGCCGTGTATGCCTTCCATTCTGAATCAGATATAACTCAGGATTTCCTCTCTCTGTTCACATATCTCCACTTTTATACTGATGACTACCTGTTGATATTTCAGTTGTTAGGAATGTTTGAGATGACCAACTACGAATTCAATCGATCGTTCATACTGGAGACTCAGGATGATGTTATTGGAGGGTTTTCGAAATGGCCAGAGAATACTCCTGGTGGGTAATGCAATGTCTTTATGTAAACTCATCAATGGGCGTTTCAATTGATATCTAGTAAAAAGCGTTTCCTTTAGTTTGATAAAGGGACCCTAGAGGTAGCTTGCTATTGGGCTACTAACAGTACTTTCACTACAAAATAAGTGGCGCTAGTAACCGTGATCTCATGACTTGTGGATCAAATGTTGACAGTGATGAATGGGGCTGTTCATTTTCGTCACTTGAGGAATCTGAGTTGTGATCCTTGGGAAAATGGAAAAAGCTATGCACTTGCAAATTGCAGGGATTATTTGTTGTGCTGTACATAATAATCACTGCAGTTTGCAACTTCGTAGCTTTCTCCATTTTCTCAAGGATCACAACTCATATTCCTCAATTGATGAAAATGAACAGCCCCTTTTACTTCAAAATTGATGTCCAAGTTGGAACCACATGCCACTAATTCTGCGTTAGTAATCATATGAATATGCACTAAAAAGCTGCCTCTAGAGGCCCTTTAAGTAATCACCGATTACTGATACCTACAGTTTTCCCACCATGAAATGTCATTTTCACATGTACTCTTCGTTTCTTTCCAGATGCTCTTCATTCCTACATGGGACTAAGCGGTCTGACATTTCTAGAAGAACCAGGCCTCAACCCTGTACACCCAGCTCTCAACATTACCATGCGCACGTATAAACATATGTGTTCTCTTCATGAACAATGGACATCTTAGCAAGAATTAGTCCCTGTCGATATTATATTCATTTTACCATCTTTTACGTGTACATCTTCACTACCAGTTCACGGCAACATGTTGAGCAGGTGAAATAGCTCTGCGAGTGATGGACTGCAGCGGATGGACACATCCACCTTTCAGACAAAGTATTGAACCCGAACCTGACCATGATAATAATATGGAATGGCATTACTTGTTCCAATTTGTTGAAGAAAATCCACTCTGTCAACCATGGGCAGAATCAGGTCTCCAACACCTCATAGACTAGAGAATTACAGAGTAATGCCTAGGTACCTTGAAAACTGTATTCAGCATGCTCTTGTCCATATCAATATTTTGTATTGCGTTTTACAGTCGTTGAGTATACAACTTTCCGTTCCTATTGTCAGAAGATTCAATCTGTCCTTTTGTAGGGACTCTGGGCATTTTGTTAGTTACCAATACCACGTACTACCTTAGTATTGATGTGCCTACATACTGCCAGATGGTGCCACGTGGTACATTTATCCTCCAGATACAAACTGGCAAACTGGTGTTTCCTGCATCTGAACAGCTGATACAGCTCGCTCTGAGAAATAAATGTGAGAACATTTCTGAAATTCGTATAGAATTTGTGGAGCCAGAAGTTAATACAATGTGCCATCTATCGTGTCAATGTATGACTAGAATTTATCTACCGTTTGTCACCATTTGTGTTGGATTATTGGTCTCCATGCTGGTTCAGTATTTTCTATCGGGATATTCTTGCCATTTGTACTGATGGTTTTCTATCACATTTGATAATGTCCTGTTATCATGTGGACACATGTATTTCTTAGTTAATATATTACAGAAAAGGCCTACCTCACAGTCTGCGCGGACTGGGTACCTACGAATGTCCGTATGATATTTTTGTCTAGGCATTACGACGTGGGTAAATTTGTGACTTTATGCAAGTGAGTCAGTGTATGAGAATTACATGTACGTACATGTATACATGAAACTTTTCACTTGCTTTTATCACAGAGACTGCCCTCTGTATACTGGTGAATCGTTTGGAGCTGTGTTATCATCTATTGTTGCTAAGATGGCTATCCCTTTTCCATGGTGTGATTTAGATATAGACATCCAGGTCTCGCTCACTAGCAAATCCTTGAAGTCAAGACTTTAATCTGAATGCATTGGATTCCATAAAGGTGGTTGAGTAAGTATTACCAGGCGCGGATCCAAGGGGGGGTGCACGGGGGTGCGCACCCCCTTTAGGCCAACAAATCTGTAGAATCAACCATGAAATTCGGGAATTTGGAGCAAATCTTTGAAATTCACGGCCGATTTCGATGTCTACTAGCACGGGGCACCCCCTCTTTTCCCAAATCCTGGATCCACTCCTGATACAGTCTTGAAAAGTATTTGTGGAAGTGTGCACCTGAATTTATTTCACTACAAACTGCTGCTTCAGCACAATCAAATCATTTTCTATTTCAAATACTTTGCTTTATTAGGTGGATATTTTACAATGCTTTATTTGGTGGATATTTGTGATTCAAGGTCATGTAAGTTCTGTTCAACTCCATGGAAGCAGGCCTTCAAGTCTTGAGACAGTTTTGTGACTGCCGTTTTTCCACTCAGAGGAAGGAAGAGTGACTTCTGTAAGCCTAGGCCTAATGTAGGCATTGTCGTGGTATCTTATGGATTGGTCCAGAAACTGTTGTCAGTGTAGTCATATCTTTCTAGAAGTTGTTTCTCGTTAGAAGTGGGCAAGAAACCGTTGTTGTCTGATAAATATGAGATGAAGAAGTGGAGGGGAAGATAAATACCGGTAGTAATGATACCATGTCGTAAAAAAGGGGAGATGTAACAAAAAACTGAAAAGAAAGTTCTTTAGAAATGTCTTATTTTAAAGTCGGTCATTTTGATGCATGTCGAGGATATAGACACACTCAGTGTGGTTAAGTTATTCAAGAGTCATACGAAGGTCACGCAGCATGCACAGGCTTGGCTAATGTTTCATACACCAGGTATCAATCATGGTTGCAGATTTGAATGTACATTGTTGATTGTATTTATTTGCCACAGAAATGCCAATTCTTTTCCAATGATACTGGAATAGGCCATGCCATATCTAATAAATCTATGAATTTCTTTCAACACAGGTTGTTGTTCATTAATGCTCAATCTAGCCGTTGAGATGTCCTTTTCCCTGAGGACAGGATGAATGTGTTATATCCAGTCTTATTACCATACATCTGCACGAATCTCATCCTGGCTGTAGTGAGAGGTTGAACACAGTGTACTGACCAGGGGTTTTGCTATTCAAACAACCTCTCTGCTGGTAATGCACTAACTAATGTCAGTCTGGCAGATTACCTGGGGCCTGTTTCATAAAGTGACTTTAAGCTAATGGTACCTTCAAACAAATGGAAAATGCATTGAAGTTTGGTACCATTAGCTTAAAGTCGCTTTATGAAACAGGTCACTGTGCATTGATCTGCTGCTGGTTACCTGTTACGAAATTCATTTCAGCTATCAAAATGTGGGGGTTTATCAAGGCCATAAACACTTTCCTCAAATACGACGTCCTATGTGACTTCGCCACCAGGTGGCGGAAACCAAAAACACAAAAAGTGCAATAACTCCTGAAGTAATGACTGGATCATCTTGCTGAGCAGACGTGATAACCAATCGGCTATCAGCTCTCCTCATGTCATTTCTGGTCCATTCAAAGGAGCCTGGTATTGCCACTTTTTCTCGACAACCGGCACCACCACGCCACTCTCCGACTCAGGGGACTCCTTTAAAATGAGGGGAACAAAACAAAACAAAACTGAACTCGAATCCTTACACAAACCAATACTTTATTAATTGTCAAGTCCCATAAATGATCCCCACCCAAAATTACAAATTTTATTGCAAGTTTTCAACGATGCTCCAAATATAGATAATTTCAAGCTATAAAACAGCACCTCAGAATAGGCCTACTAGTAATTAAGTGACTGTTAGTAAGTGTGAAAATTAATACCTAATTAGTAAGTACTATGATAATGACAAATTAAAACTCTTTCTTTGAATTGCTAAGTTAACTGTAATTCTTAAAGTTTTCTCAGGTTAGCAGAGCCCAACAGTTTCAGGCATTCGATCCAAGTTGGCTTGTCTGTTACCAACAAAAAATATTAAGATTGTACGGGTAATCAAAGTTCTCTGAGGTTTTGCATCTTGAAATATCGAGGCCCATAGGGTCACTTTGCCTTTGGATGTGCACTCTTGCAGTCAGAAGTGTAGTGATTATGAACCCTGGCTGTTCAAGATGAGGTTTTGGTGAAATAGTGTAGTAATTAATGTGATTTTCTTGCCTGCTGTACAATATATCCGCAAACCTGAGAAGGCTAAAAGATGTACATTTTATTGCTATACCGGGTACCGTATGTCGTGTATGTCTAATTTTCAACTTCACACACGTCTTACCAATACCACACAGATAATTTTGACATGGACAACTCAGTAAAATACAGGAAATCACAGTATAATGATATTAAAAGTGCATGGTTTGCACAGTGACGGTCACCAATAAACAGATAGGGCCGTATGCACCAAACAAAGATTATCTTGAACTCAGGTTGAGCCACAACTTTTCTATTGTTCAGGTTTGCCAGGGCATGATGTGACAATGGAAAAGTTGTGGCTCAACCTGAGTTCAAGATAATCTCCGTTGGTGCATACGGCCCATAAAGTCACATTTTGACAACAAGTCCCAACATCAGACATCTCCAATATTCTTACTTAAGACTAGTACACAATGCTGCCACTAGGTGGAGAAAAGTACCACACAGGTTTCACACTTGTGAGACCATGAAGTGAATTCAATTTCATTCACTTTCAGGAAAGTCATGGTGAGATTTAATGTACCTACAGTGTTCATTTATTTGTAAATATGACCTGAATTTGTCGACACTCACAAAAGATACTCAGGTGAAGCTAAAAAAATATTTCCTAATTGATGCGGTCTCAAACATTCCAACCCGGCGCTGATTAATAAATTTATACATGCAGTGGGTACACTGCACTATTTCTCATTTATGAATTATGATATGAACTGTTTAATACTTAGCAATCAGTTGGCCAACATACTATTTTATCAAAAGTGTATCGGCAATGCTTCGAAGGAGCAAATTAAGGAGTTCAACCATTAATTTATGACCTATGCACCAGATTCCATTATGATAGGGGTAATATTTTGTTATTTGGTGCAAAAAAATGAAATTATCAACCTGATGATCAAAAACAGGTTGGGTATCAGAGTTCATGTTTAGTCTGAAGAGAGTTATCTACATGAACATCCTTTCCAATATTTCCCAACAACTGATGATCATCTACATGTAATTCCCACAGAAATATTTAAATCCAGTGCGATTATCAAATTCGCAGTGAGACCTTGAAGGTCTGGGCCCATATTCATGAAACTACTTACCCGGTAAGTCTAAGTGTGACACTTATCCTTTGTTCAACACAAAATATAAGTATCACACTTTGACTTTGCTTTAACCCTTGACTTATGAATATGAAATAGAATTGGGTTTCTAAGGTGAAAGACATTGCTTCCTACCTACTTGACTTAGGTATGTGTATGAATATGGACCCAGAAGTGAAGATGCTTTAACCCTTACAGGGCCCGTTCCCCAGCCTCTCCTGGGGTGGACATTTTCAATTACAGGAGTGAAGATTGCACACGCCACCTGAGAACTTGTGGCAGAACTAAGCATTCATCAACTGTCCTGGTGGTGATTTCAGTTCTTTTTCCAAACATTAGAAGTCAGAGTTTTTTATGAGAAGTTCTGGCACTTAACGGGTTTAATATACCACTCTCTTCACACTGGACAAACAAAGTCATTCAGACAATTTCTGCTCATTTTATCATTTGAACAGACCTCACAAAAAGGTCACCACAGCCTGCACAGCACCAGTAAAACTCATCTTTTGAATCTTATTCAAACATGTCAAACAATATTTAACCCTTAGAGCGCCGTTCCCGAGTGTACTCGGTGCGACAATTCTCTTTTTTAGGACCATTACCGAGTATACTCGGAAAAGGTCATAAAATTAAAATTTCAAAACACAAGCATTTTTGGTAATTTTTTTCTTTTTTTCAAAAAAAATTTTTTCGAAAAAAAACCCCGGTCACAGGGGAAGGAAAAGTTGAAAAAACCCGGCGCTCTAAAGGGGGGTTTACACGGTTCAACATCTGTTGAAAGCTGTTGAATGTTGAACGCTGTTGAACGTTGTTGAACTCTCCTGGGGTGGACATTTTCAATTACAGGAGTGAAGATTGCACACGCCACCTGAGAACTTGTGGCAGAACTAAGCATTCATCAACTGTCCTGATGGTGATTTCAGTTCTTTTTCCAGGTGACTCTGGATTTGGTCAGAGTTTTTATGAGAAGCCTAATTTTGCTCTGGCACTTAATGGGTTTAATATACAGATGGACACTCTCTTCACACTGGACAAACAAAGTCATTCAGACAATTTCTGCTCATTTTATCATTTGAACAGACCTCACAAAAAGGTCACCACAGCTTGCACTGCACCAGTAAAACTCCTCTTTTGAATCTTATTCAAACATGTCAAACAATATTTAACCCTTAGAGCACCGTTCCCGAGTGTACTCAGTGCGACAATTCTCTTTTTTAGGACCGTTTAATACCGAGTATACTCGGAAAAGGTCATAAAATTAAAATTTCAAAACACATGCATTTTTGGCATTTTTTAAATTTTTTTTTTCGAAAAAAAATTTTTTTCGGAAAAAAACCCGGTCACAGGGGAAGGAAAAGTTGAAAAAACCCGGCGCTCTAAGGGTTAACAATATGACCCTGCAGATTTCCTTCACGATGGCACATTTCAAATGAGTACCGATAATCTTTTCGTACACAGTTTCTTGAACAAAAATTGTCACCTGTGGTTTCCACAATGAAAACAATATGTTACCTTGATTATAATGAGCAACCTGATCATGTCTTCTGTTTATTAACTGGGACAACAGCACCAATGGTTTATTCCAAAACACCAGGAATTTAAGGGCAAGAAAGAGTCACAAGGCCAAGTGATCACATACCTTTCAATCAATTGCACGTGTATACAAAGTATACAAGGAGCACCTTGTACATAAATAAACTCCACTTCAGAATAACTTTAACTTGCCGTGCTTTAACAAGTGAACATGAATACTACGAGGATATGTACTACATGTATCTACATAGAAAATATGAGTATGATAAAGTTATGATTGCTGGCCACACAGAGATATGCTGCTTTTGTAAGGGATCACAAAAAAATCATCATCATCATCATCATCATCCTTCTATGAAAGAACAAAATATTCATGGATCCATCCCCTCTCACAAGACCGAGGACTGTATGCTTGGGTCGGACTTTAGCCACACTTTCATTAAAGTCTGACTTTTCTCAATGCTTCAAGCAAAGAAAAGTCTAACTAATAAGCTATACTTTAGGTTAAAGCCGCACTGTATTGAATTCAGAAATTGCTTACGTCCTCCGACGTTAGTATAGTGTAAAATGTACTATACTCTATCTGAATACATTAGAGCTCTGCCTGCAGTTTTTTCATTGTGTGCTAAAACTAGGCCTTGATTCTTTGAAGTACCGTACGTATCAGGCAAGCATTTTGGGGACCATCACGAGGCTATGAGACCTCTACCTGCACAGTCTTAACACTTTGAAAATACCGTAAAATTCAATACTGTGAGGCTTTAAGGTTCGACCCAAGCATATGGCCCTTAAAGTGATAGACAATCTTATCATTTTTCATATCTACATAATACATGTATGCTAAAAATTTATAAGGCATGCGAATTTAATAAATTTGATTTCTAAAACAGCGATTTGCTAACTCTGTCCCAACATGACACTAAGCAGGCATGACTCTTGACTTGTAACAGAAATAAGTCCAGCAAAGCAGAAATATAATTTTCATGATTACATAGAATCTAACTCACAGTCTTACAAAACACTAACATCACCACACAACATTTCAGGCAAATTACTAAAATCATACCACTTGAGATAGAACATACTGACATGACTGAACTAAATGAACAACTAACAGGTAGGGAAAATATCTTAAAATGCCCTCACAGGTGAAATACGAATTCTCAGAATGATTGATAGGCTTATTTAATTAACAAGCAATATGGTAGTGCATGGTCATCGACAGGCTTCTCACAGCAAGAAAACTTTCTACTGGAATCAAAACATGGGCAAGATATGCGGCAGTGGACAGAGCTCTCAAGAGTCCCATGGGCCAATATAGTGAGCCAGGGAGCTCCCGACTCCACAAAATACCCTTTACGCTTCGCGGATGGGTGTGGATTGTAATCCACTGCCCGCCTGCCTCATCTTGTCATTCAAATCAACCTTCGTTAGTGCATTAGTTTGACCAATGCCCAGTTGCAGGTGATGCCAACCAACCTCGTGCCTGGGCCTGAACTCATTCATGCAGAGGCAGAGAATACCGCTAACGCAGTGCAAACGGCGCTAAACTGTAGGTGAGATCGCGACATAATTGACAAAATCACGCTACATTTTTGGCGCAAAGCAGGATGTGTGAGGTTTTACAAGGGTAATGAACAAAAAATCCACTTGTGGCTGGAGAGATTGTCATGATGCGGGAGAAACCACTCATGCCCGCGGGAGTGCTGGAGATTACGGTCAAATGCGTGAGTCTCCCGCCAGATGCGGGAGACTTGACAGGTCTGAGTGGAGCACTTACAAGATGATAATGCAGCTTTATCTAAGATAGGCCTACTCACTCTAGGCCTACACGTCGTCGAACCATACCACACCCACAGAGGACAGATGTCAGTTTTCTCAAGATTCCAACTATAAAATATCAGTTTTTTATTTTTTCGGTAGATTGAGCAAATACAGGTGTTCTAGTGGCTGGTTGAACTTGATGCCGAACATGCCAAAAGAGAACCAACTCTTGCAATAGTCCCAGCCATCTTAGCTCACATTGGAATTCTTGTTGCTACATGGTGGGATGTTGTTATGTTTAAAGGCCCGTTTACACATGCAACTTTTCATATGCAACTTCATGCAACTTGTTGCATAAACCTGATGAGACCAAAAAGTTTCATAAAAGTTGCATGTGTAAACGGGTCTGCAACTTATTGCAACTCGATCACGCTGGAGGTTGCATCGATTTTTCTATGTGTAAACTGTCCCAGGTAGTTTGCAACAAGTTGCAAGTTGCTGCAACTTGCAACTTGGTGCAACCAAGTGTAAACTGCCCTTTAAGGGCGGTTTACACTAGGTTGCAAGTTGCTGCAACCTGCAACTTGTTGCAGTCTACCTGTGAGGTTTACACATAGCAACATCCAGTTGCAACAAGTTGCATAGTACCCGTTTACACATGCAACTTTGATGAAATTTTTTGGTCTCATCAGGTTTATGCAACAAGTTGCATGAAGTTGCATATGAAAAGTTGCATGTGTAAACCACTCTTTAGGCAGACCAAGCATCTTCGATAATCGAAGGCCGATCTGCTGACCACTGCGTTACATCACACATCACCCTTCGAGTAATAGACCGGTCCGCAGCGTATCTTGGCACGATGCCAACTTTACCGGTCGACCAATCATATTGCACTTTATATCGGGTCCTCGGCTACCCGCTATTTGTACGAGGAAATTTTACAACACCGGTTCTGATTGGCCTCCTCTTCAAGAGGCAGCGGATACACCGCCGACCAGTCTATTTCTGCAATGTAACGCAGTGGTGAGCAGATCACCCTTCGATTATCGAAGATGAGACCAAGTGACTTGGGCCTCTCAGCCAGATCAGCACTTGGGCATGTACATGTAGTTACCGGTACCGTAAAATCTCCCATGTCATACCAATTTTTGTGTCTACAGATTTTTGACTCTACATCTTGTCTAGCCGTTAAAAAAATAGGTATGGGGTTACACAGGAAACGTGCCGGCCAAGTCCAACATTGTATTTAAAAGACAATAGGTCTCAAGCTCTTGAGACTAAGTACAGATGTGCGTGTAAAATATTTCCATCGGTGTTTCTCATACAACAGGAAGTGACTGAATGAAAATTTTCTACTACAGTAGTTCATTTCCGTTTTTGTAACACTTTCCTTAAAAATGCCTTTGAAATATTTTTTTTCGTTTGCCGATTCCCATGAGTCTTGTGGACATGTCCCCTCTAAAATCCTCAGACAAGGTGTTATCACTGACATCCATGACAGAAATTCCCACTGAGTTTCTGGCATGTTCTGCACCTTCTGCCTAAAAAAACTTCAGCACCAATCTGCAAGCACTGAATATGTGTGAAATTTGTGTGAAATGGATGAGGACTACATAATGTAGAAGAACAGTACAAACCGCTGCCTAAACAGTTATTGTATTCTTAATATTCTTTTCTATGAACACATGACAGAATAATGAATGAGAGTCAATGCAGATGTAGCTGAAGTGAATTATTCTCCCAATAATATCATATTAACTTTCTTACTCGGTTACCAAGTGCAAAAACAATCTTTTTCACTTCTGTTGATTCAATTTAAACCTAACACAGATGTTGGAGCTAAAACAGCTTGAAGCGAAGTACATGTTCTCACACCGAGCCCCCTCGTTCCCTCATGACTTTATTATAAACCTGGAGTTACCCGCAGGCAGGGAGAACAATCTCATGCCCAGAGATTCGTTACGCTTGGTCCGAGGTTGTAGGACATTTTTGTGTATAACATTTTATACTCAAGTTATTTCAATGCATCTGCAGTTAAAATCCCGGTTAAAATTCAGTCTAAAATTGCACGATACCCCAAATCACACGTAAGGCGTGAAATGGCCAGCCGTCTCCAGAGATTAGTGGAGCGACATACAACCTTGGCCCGAGCGTAACGAATCTCTGGGTACGAGATTGGCAGGGAGTACATTTGTACTTCCATCATGACTACTCTTGATTACAAATGCCTGCCGAACTACAGTAACCGTGGCAAAAGGATTTTGTGAAGAGAGTTCATTCAGAACAGGCGCGGATCCAGGGGGCACACCCGGTACTTGCCCCCCCCCCCTATTTTTCAGTGACCAACGTCAGAAAAATTGCCCTTTTTTCAATGTGCCACAGAACTGCCTTGTAATTTGTATCTCAGATGCTAGGAAATCGCACCAACGGCCTTCTAGATTTCAAACTTTTCTGGGGGAGAGTCCCTAGACCCCCCGTCGTGGCTTCGCGACTTTGGCGCTCGCCTTCATCGGTCCGCCAGTGGCCTTCTGTGCCCCCTTTACCAGAATCCTGGATCCGCCCCTGCAGAAAGGGTGTGACTGGACTGATCTGGCATAAGAACACTTCCACTGAAATAAACTTTTAAAATTGATAATCTGAAGTAATTTATGAAATGTTATGTCATCGCTGAGGTTCAGGGATTCTAGTTGTTGAAGTATGCACACCATTCTGGCCACTAGGCTCCCTGTTGAGCAGGTGATAATCATTGTAGAACTTCTCCGCCAGGTACTCCTGTGGCGCAAAACTACGAGCTCCTGAACCAAGGCACATCTGGTACTGAATGGACGGCAATGACTTATCACAATGGCTTGGATGATAAAAATGCACAAGACCAGGATCTGCTGAGCGGAATATAGTCATATTCCTCTTGATAACTTTTTCACAAAAGTCAATGTCCTCTTTCCCCCAACCTTCTATGTTTAAATCAAATCCACCGGCTGTGTCGAAGTCGTCTTTATAAATGCCTACCATTCCGTAACCATAGAATCGCCAGTATCCTTGTGAATCATTGAAAACAATGGAATCATCAGAACACGATCCATGCGGGCAAGTTGCTGCTTTAGAATACTGGCTGAATACAATCGGAAAATACACCTGACTCTTAGATACTGTATTCACCCTCACCCTCTCCACTGCATCCGAGGAAAAATGGATGTCCACATCGATAAAGAAAAGAAGTGCATTGTAATAATACAGCTTACTCCCTTGGCTGAGGGCAACGGCTCGAGAAAATGGTCCCTTCAATTTGACTACCCTGAGATCGAAAGACGGATACAAGAGTTTTAATTTACGGACTAGTTGTGACACATCTTTATATCGACTCTCAACAACTTCCGAAAAGACTATCACAGCAAGTTTCACATCTTCGTTAGTTTTGAGGCAAATATTTTCAAAATTACTCAAGAATCTCTGAAAGGTTTCAAATCGTCCAGCCAACGGTAGGATGAAATGAACTGTTCTGGAAACGTAGGATGGATTGAGATCATTTAGGTGGTTTAAACCAGAATCATGAAGATCCCTCACTATGATCTGTGGTTCCATAAATGAGTGTTGAATGTAGGCGTGCCGCCGCACGTTGACTGTAATTCGCTTGCCCTTGTGTTTACGATAAATCAGCAGTAAATCAAGTATGTAATCAGCACCATATAATGGGTTCACACGTTGGTAGCCGTACAATATATCCTTGTAGTCTATAGTTCGGCCACGTTGGCGTGCATTTTTGTTGATGATTCTCATAATTTTTCTAATGACATGGTTAAGGCCTTGTATTTGATACAAAGTCAATCCGTAGTGAGGATTCTGACTACCCAGACTGTAGATGTATCTGCGGAAGAAATCCCACGGCAAGATGTCCCCTCGTTTCCGAGAGGGATACCTTGTCAATGACAGAGGTAGTTTAAGATACTTCTTCGGGGATTTCTCCTCAGTCTGATCCCCGATGAGTTGATCCATGACAAATGTCGACCGATGTAGTTGCGTCATTCGATAGTTCAACTCCTGGATCTGTTTCGACTTGTAATGATTGTACAGGCGATACAGATGGCGTGAATCTTTCACAGGATGAAGAGTAATCGCAGATGGTATTTCATCGAGTTTTCCCTGACGTGTATACGAGCCTTTGGATTCTTCGTGGTTCTGATGAAACATGTGTTGCATCTGTAAGCAGACGACGTAAAAAACAATATTACCCAAGAGCAAAAACGAAAAATTCGTGAAGAAACAAACTAAATGGTATAATGTGTCTGGGAGATTAGCCTTAGTAATTCGATTTCTCTGAAATAACAGACCAATTTAAATATTTTGGGTTTTTCAGCAAACGTTAAGCCTCGGAACGGAGGTAATAAATTAGCTTCTACATTATTTATGCATCAATGACGTGGATTCCACTACAGAAGTACATTCTCCCGTCTTGCGTGGATTTTTGTGCTAGTTTTTCATGAATATGACGATTGTATATTTCATCAACTATGGGAGAACACAAACACAACATACCATTTCGATTTGACACAGACAGATTTCTATAATGAAGTGGGCGACGGATTCTTCTGCTGGCAATCAAACTAATTAGGCCAATTAGAGAATCTAATAACAAAATGACCTGAATAGAAACAAGTCCTTGACTGACCACGACTGAGGTGTCAGAGGCTCAAGTGTACTCAAGTGCACTCTTGTGTAGTAAAACAAGTTCATCACAATATGTAGTCTGTATTAGTTTTGTCTTTGAGGCAGTTATTAGTGAGGTTTCGCAAATCTGACGATACCCGAAGTATGAAATACAAAATTGTACTTCATTTCCATGATGTACCGTATTGTATTTCAGGAGAGGGTTGGTACGCAATCACCTGCTGCAACAGCGTCTTTTAGCGTATGACGTTAGACCGATAGAGTTACTGTGTATATAATACATTAAACTTTGAAATTTATCTTTTGTTTCCACTTCGTAGAAGTATAATCTACATAACGCCAATTTAACTTACGGGTAGTAATGAGCATTTGTACATGTATTAGATTTTTCTGTCAGGGCCAAAGCCATAGCATTTATTGGCCCCTGCTAAGTACGAAGAGGCCATATCTCAAGCTACTCATGTTCCGCTCATTTGGAATTGGATGGGATCTTTTACTTGCCCTTGCAAACGCACAAGGTACATGTACATGGCACCACGGCTTCTGTCTCATGCGAAAGACTGAAGAGCCAGGGTAGGGATGATTATTCCCATATGGCCTGGGATTCAAACCCGCGACCTGCCACTTGCTATTGCGGACATGATTCCAATTGGCTGTCAGACTCTTGCCTGTCAAGGAATCATCAAATCAGTAAGCCAAAATTATTGCTCGGTGTCCCCCAAAGAAATCGGGAGAGATCTCTTGAATTTAGATTATTCTACGATATCAGAACTCTGCAAATACATGTTGTATGAATGAGTACTGTTTTGGATAATGGACCCCTTTTGAGCACAGCTTTCTCTTTCAATAAAACCAGCTGCTTTCTCCATTTTCACCTTACCACCAGCAGCTCACATAAACAAGGTTCTTGCCATGTTCACATCTCAACTTCTTGTACATGTTGTAGAAGTTCTTGTAAATTATGCACCTACATGTACATGTAGCACCAGCAGATGATGATACAGATGCTGAATACTACGGGTAGTTATTATCCCCGGAACGGAATAGTTATTTTTGCCGGAACGGAACAGAATTGAAAATGGGGTAAACCGAAAACCGGAACGGCGGAGGCAATTTAAATATCCCACCATATTATAAATAGCAACAGAACACGTGATCGAACGAATTTTTTCAACAACGATTTCCCCTTCGGTTCTCCACCCCTCTGCCATTAGGCCACACTTTTTATATTTATTGGATTACGGATTTTTCAGGCCAAAACCTATGTAGGAGGGGAGGGAATAAAAATAAAAATAAAATANGGTCGCTATTCTTTCCTTAATTGCTTGTTTGTCCTGTCTACACAGATTTATGTAGTTCTACATTCGGGTTTCAGCTCAGTCTTTTCTAGAGTTTCAGATTGTAAAGTTCCACTTGAAAAAGACCCCGGTTGGGGTCGAAAATTCGTGAATTCTGGAGATTGACTTCTTGTTTATGGTCATTTTAGTAATGTGTGGATGTAATTATGCCATTATTCGTCAGTTCTATTTAATCTTTTAATTTAAAATAATTCTCGAATATATTTTCAAAAAGCTGAAAGCTTCATTGCCAATAATTTATACTTCATTCTATGGTTTCGTTCTGGTTTTAGGTCATTCGGCATTTTCATTTCTGTTCCGTTCCGTCAAAAATAACTATTCCGTTCCAGGGATAATAACTACCCCAATAACAACTCAAGTGAATGCCATAAACCTTGTGTACCAGACTTGAGAATGTTCAATGAAGAAAGAAGGACAAAAGAAAAATTGACATTTTTTTGATTCATTACAGAAGAATGACATATTGAATGCTCTTACTCATTGTTGTCACCACTTTTTATCACATAAAAGTAGAACTATCTGTTTTTGGTAGAACAATACAGCAAATTAAATGTAGCATAGTAGGTGGTCTGCATGCTCGGCCATGTGTCCAACTGAGGATGTCATAATTATGAAGATGATATAAAGCAGTTGAGAACAGAGCAGCGGTACATGTAGACTCTGGCGGCAAGTTTGCAAAAATAAAACTATTTTTCGCAGCTGTTGCGTTGGCTACGTTTTTTATCCTAGAAGTGCAGAATAAACAAGAACTGCTAGTTCGTGAATCTGATTACTAGGTTATGATGAGCAAAAATCAACACAGAAAAACACTCAACGACTGCATCTGGTGCCTATGACTGAGGGAACATCAGTATGTTGGAATTGATGCCTGGTTCATACTGACTGCAGCAATTTTTCCATCCAGTGTTTCCACCCGAGGGTACTAAGGGCACGATGCTACTACCCTCGAAGGAACAGAGAAGGGCTATTTTCTTTAATTTCATGTTTTTTTTTTTGATTTTGAAGAAATTAGTACCCTCAAAAAATTTCTAGCAGAGACCCTGCCATCTTCCATTGTGAATAAAACAAAAAGCACGCAGGGCCTAAAATGTGAAATGACACAGCCAATGGCGGAATGCATCGGTTTTGGGACTAAAAAGTTGTGTGATAGAATTCATCAGTAGTTTTAACTTGTCTAGTTTCGGTGGAATCTTGTGAAGGCCTACTTATTTCTTAGGAATTACTGTTGGTCAAATGAAAAATTTCCCTTTGGCCTAGGGGAGCTAGGGTGTGTGCCCTGCAGGAAACTAAATAAACACAATGTCCAACTCAGGAATAGGATACAACAAGTCCTTCCAAGAAATCATGACATGGAAAATAATGCACCTGTTTGTGTTAGATATAATCATAGGTAACCAAAATAATCTCTACATGAGATAAACTTAATTTAATGTGAAGGAATGTACACATGCAGCGAATGTGCTTCATGCAATTCTTATCTACATCCCACAAAGAGCAGACTACAAGTGGGCCCTTATAATAATGGGGAATTAATTTTTCACTACAGTGTGTGTGTGGCCAAAATGTCCTTGGGCCAGTGGAACGGGAAATGAGTTTGTGCCATATACACGTTCGACGTACTATGAGTGTCTATGATTATGAACGAACTTCCCGTTTTCAAAGTCGCTGACAATAATTAAAAGATCTGGGCCAATATGCATAAACATCTTAGCAAAAATTTTGCCTTAATCTTTTGTTTGGTACAATGGATTAAGGGAAATATTTCACTTAAAATGTTTTATGCATACGGGCCCAGGGTCCATATTTATGAAGCCTTCGCAACTTTGCGTTCACGCAAATCTATTGTTTGGCTGCACATGCCCTATTGTTCACTGACTGCCTTACAATAGATTTGCGTGAATGCAAAGTTGCGAAGGCTTCATAAATATGGCCCCAGGTCGTTCACCACTATGCGCAAAGCAAGATGATTTCAACTCAATTTTTAATTGAGAAATAGAGAACTCACCTCAAATGCCCAAGTACACTGCACTTGTGCAAACCTCCTGACACACCGTCCAACTTCCACATCTTCATGTTCAGTATATAAATGTTTGAGGCAATAACTTATATGTGGTGCAATCCGCCTCAAGGTCTCCCGACTAAATATCATAGTCGTTCCACCCATACAGAAATTTTCATTGCTCCTCAGACTTAGCTTTCCAATTTCTGACTTCAAGCCTTGGCCTGCTTGTCCAATATAGTATGGTTTTGAACTGTTCATGGAATGTAGAAATTTGGCAAGTTTCTCCCCGTGGATGAAAACATCATCGTCTGAACGGACAAACCACTCATACTTATTGATGTAGTTGTCATGCATATATTTCAACATCATGAAGGATTTTTTCTGCGGTGGATATGTGTTGTCACTGACCCCTGGCAGACTAACAATAGGCAAGCCATTGTTAGCTTCATTATCGATATCAACATTCGAGAAAAACTCAACTTTCCCAGATATTGTCTTAGCCCACGTTCTATACACTGCAGTTGCTCTATTGTCAAGAAACTTCTTGGCGGTCATCACCCCAACAAATACAGACCCTCCAGTTCCATTGTAAGTTTGAAACGAGAGAGAATCGGCATTTTGACTTTGCCTCCCAGAATTCAAACGTACAATTCTAACAGGAGAATGACTGTCATCACAACGTTTTAGATGAGCACACGATCCAAGAGCATAGCGGCACAGAAGATATCCTGAGAGTGTTCCAAATAATACGATCAATGCACAATGTAACGTTATTCTGAGCTTTTTGGAGTACCACAAATGTTGAAACACCCTTCTTTTCCTTGGGGACATCCTGAGAATCTATTCCCTGTTCTTGTGGGTAGAAATGCCTGGAGAATAATGAAATCATTACAGGAAAAATTTGGTAAAATATATATTCCAGATGAATCTATTGTTGGAGGCATCCTGATCCTTAGGTGAAACCATTTTGAAGTCCTGAAAAGTTGTGGCTTCTTCCAAGAGCAGTTGTGGCTTCTTCCAAGAGGATTTAGAATTTGACATCAGGGATCTTGGGACTGAATTCATTCACGTCAGCCATTGCAGGGAGTCATATTCCTGAAAGTAACAAAATGACATAATTGTTTGACATGCCAGGGTATCAATAAAGTAGGGCCGCCAAGAGGGACAGGTGGTGGTGGATGAAGGATCCCAGACATCACCCACCAGAATGTCACATCACGTTCTTGCACTGTGTCGTCTCGTTGCCAGATGTGCTGATGCAGTAGCATGATGTGATGATAGGACTGCCATGAAAGATGTCACATGTGAGACTGACTGCAAGAGCCCCGAGCTGAGCTGCCAGTCCCCCAGTACGCAGTCATAAATCATCATCACCATTGCGCACTTCCCATTGGCATTGCACTTGCTCACACCACCACCACCACCACCACCACCACACCATTAGGCCTAGGCCTACACGTGTCTCATATCTAGGCCTATGTGACTGTATGTAGGCCTAATGTAGAGATAGGCCTAGCCTACGTGTACGTGTGACTGTGATACCGGTGTGACTCTGTCTGTCTGTGTCTGAAGCTGAGGGCGAGTGTTGTTGGCTAGCCTAAGTCTCGTCTAAATTTCCATTTGTGTCAACCAATAGGGATCCCTTCTCATGTTCACGAAAGACTCATAAACTCGGCCAACACATTAATCGAAATCCAAATTCCCCGCCGCACATACTTGGCTGACATCCATACAAAATTAGGAAAAGAGGACATGAGATTTGATACAGCTGACTGACCACGTCGGGAAACCCCCATATCTGACGTCATCGGGGAATTCCGTGTGAGTCATTACCTGGTCTTTTGCCCCCGAAACAAGGAGGGCAGAGAATCAGTCTAGTTGATGCAGCGCACCACCTATCGGGAAATAATGCAACTAATAACAACATGGCGGGATAGATTTCCGACCAGGTCGGCGAAAAATATCACTGAAATTACCACATTTCCTTACAAAAGTATGCCATAATATTCATTTTTGAATGTCACATGGGTAGAATATATACCATAGAACATTGTCAATTATTCAAACCGACTGGTTAAGTCCAATTTTTATGCACTAATGTTTTGATTTGTTGACGAGTGAATGAGACCTGAGAACGACCGAGACATGAGCGGAAAAAACATGGCCGATGCTGCTCAGTTCGATAAAACAGTGGAGAAGAAGTTTCATGTTGTAAACAATTCCCAGGACAGTATTCAAGGACTTTCACTCTGGATCATACATCATAAATCTGATGCTGATAAAATCGTCAAAAGTTGGGTAAAAGTTGTGAAGAAAGGTCAGTATTTTATCAGAACATGATGATGAAGTCATTTGACATCACATGGGATCATGATGATGATGATTGCCATTCAGCTTCAGCATGTTCAGGTGATGTCTATTGTCATGATGTCCTCCACCACGGGTTCGTAAGAACACCAGTGTCACCAGATCGAATCGAATCGGAGCATAAAGTCACCGAATCGGAAGTAACTAACATTCATTTTTCTTCTAGGCCTACTTAAACGCAAGAAGAACCATTAATGACTTAGAAATAAAAATAAAAGGCCAATTTCGATTTTAACGTTGCATTTTGTAAGAAATCTGCCGTCTGAAACACGCATGCTGTCGCGCAAAGACGGTAAGCACTGTTGCGCCACGACTGTGATGATGGCAGATATTGGAACTAGCTGCTGACATTAGCCTGGCTTTGAACAACAGTTCATTCATCAAAAAACTCAATTATCTCCCTGATGATAGGATGAATATCTGTTCATGATATTCCATAAACATAAGAACTTAACTTAAACTTCATCTCCCGATTCGGTCCGGTTTGGTCCGATTCGGTGTTCTTACGAACCGCTCCATCACCAAAATAGACCATGACCACAACTGCATGCTGTTGCATTGCCTTTGTGCTTGGCCTAACATGAAGCATCCTTGGCATAGATAGGCCTAATTAGAGGATTCCGATTGATGATTGGATGATACCGGTAGTAGGCCTATGGCTAGCCACCTTTTTCAATAAATTCATGATATTGATTATGTTACGGTTCAGGTTTGACACGATGCTATTGATCATGTTCAGGTGTTGATAGAGAACACAAGTAGGGCCTCGACCTATTATTATTAAGTCATAAGATGACGGAAGCTGGCATGTGGCATGATTAGAAATCATCCCTATGGCTACGGCAGCTCTAACTTGTCTTCTTTCACTTCCAGCTAAGACAAGTCACCGACTGACGTTGTTTTACTTGTGCAATGACGTTGTACAGAATTGCAAAAGGAAAAATGCCAACAAATATCAAGAGTTGTTTAAAGGTGTCCTCAAGGAGGTTCTGCCTCTTGTCAGGTATGGTTTCATTTGTCATTTGAACTGTGTATTTTGTTGTTTATTATTACATGCAGAAAGGGTTCAATTTGGGTTGAAACATGGCCAAATGGGCCTCCATCGCTGTCGTTATCAAATACTTGAATTGTAAAGGTGCATTTTATAGAAAAGAATTCATGGAGTGGAGTAGATGTCATATTTGTACAGCAGTAAAACTGTCTCCAGAAAATTGACATAAAATTCAAGACCAACATTGTCTGAGGGATACATTGAGATATATTTGCTGGTTCCTACAAGAATGTTTGTTTGAAACTCTTATGTAAAAGCATAGTAACCTTTCATTGTGTTCAGATTGCTCTTGCCTATTATAAAGAAATGAAGAGCCACACCAGGATTCGAACCAGGGACCTACTGCTTCTTAGTCCAACACACTACCACCTGAGCTGAAGCAACATAAGTCAGTTTGATGCATCAAAACTTAAATTGCTTCTGTTTGCATCTATCAACAGGCATGAGTCAGTGCGACCATCAGTTCGACGAATCTTGAAAATCTGGGATGAGCGTAATGTGTATGATGAAGAGTTCATTCTTCAGCTACAAGAACTATTGGGTAAGTTGTCAGAATGTTCATCAAATACACATTTGAATTAGCAGGTTAGAACTTTTCTGGATTGCTTCAGGTGGATCTGACTCTGGGAAGTAAAAATAATTATTGTCACATTCCGCCTATTGAAGACTCCTAATGCACTCATTTCTCAGGATCACGGAATGGATATTAATAAATTAATGATTTTTCTCTCTTGTAATCCAGTGACAAATGAAGAGCGAGAGCTAAAGCAGCAACAAGACGTTGATGCAAAACTTCTGGCAGAATTCAAGGTATGTTAGTGTTTACCTCTTTTTATGCAGCGAAAAGTAGGAGAAACAAGGTGACTGGAGTGATCATCACTTCCCCCTTACTTCCATAAAAATAGGAGTGGCTGGATGGCAGTAGTGACAAAGTGTTGAAGTTACTTATAATTGACAGTTATTGCAGTATCTTTTTAGCAGTTTTAATTGCAGTTATGGTTATTTTTCTCTATTTCAGCCTCAAGTGGTGGTTGAGACACTGCGAGGGTTTCGCAGGTTTGAAACTGAGCTGGATGCAAAACAGAGACAGATATCATCGTACAGAATTGACGGCAGTACTTCTGAGGCCATCAAAAGATTAAAAGGTGAGGCCATTTCAATAATCATAAGGAGATTCCTATTGTAAGTTCATAAACTGGCATCTATTTATACCACAGGAGGTTCATGTTAGGAATGACTTCCATAAGACCTGCCATTCAGCTAGTTAACGTTGTTGGTATTGAAGTCATTTGTGCGGTGGTGTTTGTTCATAGACGTCAGGGAATATAGTTCAATGAAATCGCGGGATTTGGTTTCATTCTCATATCTGTACTAAAATGTGACTTAATCAGGGATGTCAAATCTCCGCCGATCGGCGGAAATCCGACTTTTTGGCGGCGAAAGTTGGGTCCTGAGATTCGTGTAAATCTGCAATAAAAATGGGGGGGGGGGTATAATAGGTAGGGGCCTACAAGGTTGGGCTTTTCAACCATGTTCAACAAGATCGTTAGATATGTCAAACCGCCTTCCCGCGCCGGACCCCGCAGAATCTTTGCCGATCGCCCTCGCCGCCATCCTAACAACGCAGAGCAGACACGACAGCCCAGTCAATGGGAATCCGGTGGCCAATCACGTATAAGCCCGCCACACACTTTGCTGACGCAGTGAATGAACCGTAGTAGCATGCCCAAATTTGGAACGGCATCGTATATGTGGCGGGAAAAGTGGGAGATACTTGATTGGCTGTTTCCTTCCTGGCGCAATACAGTTCCGAAACTCCGTTAGGTTATCTCGCCATATATGGCTAGCCCTACCGGCGGCTTTTGGAACCAAACTGGCCATGTCGGAGCTTTGGATCTTGACGCCTGAAATGTCTGGAAAAAGCCTCTCTGGCGTTCCCAAATGACAAAATTTTCTCACGGGGGGGGGGGGGCACCCCCCTCGCGCTCCCCCCAGAAGTGTTGTCCGACTTTTGCCTAAAATCTGTTGACATCCCTGCTTAATGGAATTTCTTCTGACAGATCGACGCCAAGGTGCTGAATTCAACCATCAGTTTGAGGATGCCCAAGCCAAACTTGAGGATTATATTCAAGGTGTTGAAGGGGTCATCAAAGAGAGAGCTGCTCTCATTGACCTTCTCGCCATGACAGAGCATTTCTTTGAGCTTCAATACGGCGAAGCAAAAGTGGTGGCAAATGTAAGTAGTGAGGAAGACAGAGCTGTCTTCAATATAACCTAGTTGAGCCTTTTTGGAAAAGTGGGCAGCATTTTTTCTCCTTGCAGACATGTCTCAACATGTTGGCAGAAGCATATGATCGTCACTGATGCTAAGACATATATTTTTCTTCATTCCGAACATTTACTTCTGTGGATTCTAACAGAACTCTTTGCATGCAAAAAATATCAGTTGATGAACGTAACAGAGAGTATCCATTATATTTCAGGCCTACAAAAACTTTGGAACGAGAGTCAACAAACAACGAAAACATCTAGAGGAAGTGAAGCGTACTCTGCCAGAGTCATTGAGTCCTCTGCCGTCACCAAATGTTGATGCCCCTTCGCCAACTGGTAGTGCCACTCCTCCCGATCTCACTGTGCCATCTAATGTCAATACACAGGTGATTGACATGGAACTAGACGAGGAAGCCACTGCTGAAGCTATAGTCAGTAAGTACCTTCTGTGGTGCGGCTGTGAACATTCCGATGTCAAGAGTCTACCAATAACATAAAAATTCCCTCATGATATGGTTTTGGTCACTTTTTCATAACCTTATTATGAGCTGAGGTAATTGTTGATTGGCTGTGTCTGTGACAAAATTGGCTTTTATGCTGCTGAATGCTGTTTATTTTGTTTTGATACGCACTGGGAATTGTGGTAGAGAATAAGACATGTCTTACATGTAGGAGGCCTGCACTGGATTCTTCATTGAGGTGCTACCTCCTGTCATTTGCACTGTCAAATGATTTGCAAAAATGAAACAACTCTGAATAGGTTCTCCTTGAGATTTTTGGGTCTACAGTGTTGTAAAGGGCTGTGAGACTGGATTTAGTGAAAAGCCCAAGATAAAAGGTCCACATTTGACATGCCGCATGACAGATTGTGCGGTGAGTGCAGTCATGTTGTTGTTGGGAAAATAAAAAGTGGTTACCTGGATCTATCATGACATTGAATTGGAATTCATATGTACTTCCCATGGACTTCCACTGCCGTATAGAAAATCTCTGCTTAGTATAAACTCTCTGGTGGGAACCCTGGTCGTAGCGTACTGATATATAGTAAGTTCACGTTTTATTGGTCTTCCACCTGAATTTTACCTAACACAGTAATGAGGCCCAGAATGGGGGATTACATACATGTATAGGCCTATTAATTAGAACTGACGTGCATAACTTTGGAAATTCAACACTGCCATTGGAGAAATTTCACAGTTCAATCGCCCCCACATTCTGTGATTTTCCGTTCGTACCCAGTCTGCGGTTTTCTACTTGTGTTGGTAGAAATCACAGGGTTTATGCAGCGTCATAAAAAGTCATAAAAGGTCATAAATTTGGTAGTATGCTTTTATGGCCATTAAAAGTCATTGAATTTCAGCAAATCTGTTTGAATGGTCATAAAAGTCTTTAAATTTTGAGCAAACAGTTCTTTGTTTTCATTCATCCAAGCTGTCAACGGGTTCAAATGGACTAATTTAGAAAGGCCAATTAACACTTCCTCAAGACTTCTGCAACACCACCAGCCGTGTCAGCAATTAGCTCGGCACTGTCTCACTCAAATCATTCATTGACTGAAGGTCTTCTGTATAAAAAGGGTAATGATGGGAAAGAATGACATTCATTAATTTGGGACCTGTTGATTGGATTGAGATTTAAAAGATTCAGAAATGGACTGGAAATTGGTGTTGGTTCTTCGGCTTGTTCAGTGAAGGAAGTTCAAAAATTAACTTTGCAGAAAGTGTGTACATGTAGGCCTAGTTGGACTGTTGTTGGGGTGATGAGTGGGATAAGATTCCGAAATGGACTGGAAACAACAGTTCGTTCCTCAGTGTTCAGTGAGTGCAGGCCTTTATATTTACCCAAATTAACGACGTTTACGTCGGAGCCCAAATTAAGGGCGCCCAAATTTGAGTCTTGTTTTACATTTAAATAGGAATCTCAGATGCCTGGAAAGGTGTCTTTTATCCTCTATTTAAAAAAAAAATCTAACGAGGGGGATACCCCCTTGCCCTCCCCCCCCCCCATTGCGCCTTCGGCGCTCTGATGGGGCCGCTCCGTACCACCATAAACAGAAAAAGGCCTGAGATGGTAGTAACTTACAATAGTTTGCAAATATTGTGGTTAAATTTGCTGCTGTATTTCTTGTCTGGTCAGTATCTATTGGTCTATATGAGTTTTACCTTTTTTTGTGTTACGAAGAGGTCATAAATTTTAACCTTTTCTGGTACTAAAAGTCATTAAAAAGGTCATAAATCCTAACCACAGATTGCTGCATAAACCCTGAATCAGATTACAGATTGTTCAGTGTCATTACCGGGATTATTCCAGAAATGGCCCAAGACCAACAAAACATGAACTTACTGTATTTGCGAAAAAAAACTTGACATCGGTGAGCATCAGATTGTGTACAAAGAAAGTTTGGTGTTATAGTCTGACACAACCTAAAGGCGGACAATTATAATGTGGAAGTGAGGAAATGGAACATTCAATTTTGACCACTAACTTCTGGCTGAGAACAGTGTATAGTCTAATGTTTATTATCAACCCCAGTCATCTGATTCACTATGGCATAACATAACTGCAGTTATTTCACTCTAACCACAATCCACATTCCAATGGTCCGCCTTTTGGTTGTATCGGACTTTTGACAACCAATCATGCCAATAACTTTTGATCAGTTGAAGGCAATTTTTGTTCAGGTTTAAGGCAGAGTTAGCAAGTCTAACTCTTTCACCTCTTACCACCTCCAGTCACCTTTGCGTGTGCGGTGTATGATTGTAAGCTTTGATTTCAGCTGCTGGCCTCGAGCGCCGAGCGCACACGACCACGGTTAACACCATCGTTTATCCCATAGCCAGTGTGACGCAAATAAAGATGGGCCAGCAGCAAGGTATAAGCAATGGGGCGCGGTAACCTAGGTTTCCACTAACTATCACCCTGCCTTGCTAACTTGCTTCTGGCTGTGAATCTTGGTTTCAAAATTTTGTCATAACCATTATTTATCTACCGGTAATAACTTTTGCTGGTTAAACTAGCAATATTTAGGAGGTGTTGAGGTGTCATTGCACCATAGATACATGTAGATGTTGAAAAGGGTAACGTCCTGCTGTGCATAACTGCTTGGCTGGACCAAGAAATCTTAGACTCTCTGAAAAAAATATTCTGAGTAGGTCCCATGTTCAGTGTGTGGAGCCTTGCTTGAATTTCATCTGTTGATTGCTTTAATTTGGTTAGTCATTCCTAGTGAAGCGTAGAGCCTATAGCTATTTTACAATTATTTTCCTCATTTGTAGCATGGTTCCTTATTTACCACAATGAACGAATACTTCTAGTAGATACTACATTTAGGCAGAAATTTCCATCCCTGATGAGTTGATGTCACCTTTTGTTTCATTGCCTGTTCCTGAACTGAAGTGATGCTTCTTTTTCGTAAATCGCTTAAGCATAAATGATAGTGTCTTTCAGAGAGAGCTTAGAATTTTGTGCATGTGTTATTCGTAGCAAATGATGTTACTTCTGGTCAGTCCTCTAAGATCTAATGCTCTCAATATGGAAAAGTAACGCCGTGGCCCAGAAAATTGTTCAGAGATTGTCTATACAGTTCGGTAATGATGAAAAACACTATTCTCAGTTCTGACATGTCTGATGCCAGGATCCCGACCTTGGCAAAACCCTTCCTGTACATGAAACACTAATTCCTTGGTCTGAGCCATGTTGCACCTTACCAATTGTCATTTCTGCTGCATGTGCTGTGGGCAGTGCTTTCAGTGGATATTCTTTATCTTATTCAAAAGACAAATTGAATTTTGAGTTCGTGCATCTTCGTAGTTTTCCATGCAGAAGAACGAGAGTTCCTGTACAAACAATATTTCTGTTTGATTTGTAATTGCCAGGGCCGACCGCACAGAGAGTCCTATAGAGGACGTGCAGCAACGATTATGACGTCACCGCGACGTCGAGATGCCGCCATCCAACGCATTCGTAGCGTCAGATGCCATCCAAAATGGCTGACGTGCGAATTATGACGTCAATGATGACGTTACGTCGTGCACATGGTCTATAGTGCTTTCGGTGCCTATCGGCGGTTTAGTTAATGGGAGAATGCGTTATAACTAACTACCGATAGGCACTGGTAGCACTATCGGATTTTCTGTGCGGTCGGCCCAGATCTTCACTATATGCACCTTTTACCATGTTTACTGCTTCACCATGATTGGGCGATGTTGGTGTTTGCATGGCCTCCACAACATTTGCATACTTCTAGGTGTTGCACGTTTCAGACCAATATTCTCTCCTGCTGTCATCTGCTTTGTTCTAGTTTAATTGTTCTAGTTTAATTCATCTGGTCGTGGCATCTTAGATCTGCTATTTTTGGAAATTTTTTTAGCTTCTTTGCATAGGTTCTTGTACTTTCCTTTCATGTTTCCTTATGGTGTAGGTGATTTCTATACGCCGGAAGACCAGGTGCATTTCATGGACACTGCGTGAGTGCTGTGCACATGGCCTAAGTTTATCCGTGCAGTTGTCAAAGCTGGGAATCGACTCAAAGACATAAGTCAGAGGTAATGCACAGGTCAGAAGAGGCCCTAATGTACGATCTCTTTTGTTGTGTATTTGCAGAGGCTCAGAAGAAAGGCGATGAAGCGTATTCTCCCAGGTCAGAAGATTCTGCCCCTTCTCCCGAAGGTTCCCCGATAGACCTCCAGTTGTCTCCTGACACCACAAAGGAAGACATGGATATTGTCAAAGGCAAGTATTCATTTGGATCTTCCTGGTTGGCAGTATACTGCTAGCCCTTGAATGATCTGTCAGTTCTTTCAATGGATACATTTATTTCACAGACCTGCCAAGTCTCACGCATTTCACGGGAGACTCGCGCATTTACACCTGTTCTCCCACACTCTCGCGAGTTGTGTGTAATCTCACGCATTTGCCCAAAAGTGAAGCCCTTCAAAAAAATTGTTCCGCTATTTCTCAAACTGCGTTTTCCAACCGCGTTTGCTGACTATCGTCTGCTCAGGCAGCGCTCACGCCATCTGCCGTTTGATTCTGTAATCAGTGTTTTACCGCCAAATCTATCTGACCAATCACAGCCCTTCGCTAAAGGACATTATGCGCTGTGTGGTTTTGTGCAGAACAATACAGGTATGGGACCATGGCCAGTTGAATGTCAGTATTAGTGAAGATGATGAGCCTGCCGCGCCACTTGGTTCGAAGCCAAATCTTAGAAAGTTTGTCACGTTTCAGATGCTCAAGCAAGGCAACCCAAAAATGGCCCATTTTCCAGCAAAATCTTGCCCATGCGCCAGCAAAGTATCATATAATCCTTGGCAGGTTTGATTTCATTTCTTAACATTCTTCACATTTTTCTGCAGGTGCAAGTCATGTACCACAATACTCACCACGAGGTGCTGGAGGTGGTCTAATGGAGAACATACCAGTCCATCAAGTCCCAGATGCCGTTTACAATCCACGTGTTCATCTGGACCCGCGTCAAAGTAAAGATGACATGGTGAATGACGAAGTCTATATTCCCCAGTCAACATCGGCTCCTGTTGTGAGTAGCACCATGTCGGCTCTTGCTCAGATTCGCCAGATGGACTCAAGCGGTGATTCAACCCCTGTGAAAGACGAAGGCGACACGACACCTACACAAGATGAATTCCCCGACAGTGCTCAGTCAAATCCTGTGGACTTTCTGACTAGGTTGATAAACCAGTCAAAAAAGAGTACAGAACTTAGTCCGAGTTTGTTACAAAATTTGTCGATGCTTAGAGAAACGGTGAAAAAGCAAGCCACTGTTGCCAAGCTAATGGAAGACCACTCGGATAAAGAAAAATCTCAAAGTCCTACTCCTACAGGACCGTCTTCTTGGGCAGCGTGGAAAGCACAGAAACAAGCAGCTTCATTGCCTGGTTCATCGGCAGAGAGTACCCCGGTGCATGACCCAGAGCCTCCGGCAGCTAAACTGATTCATAACGGTAGGAAATCTTTGGATGAGAGGTTACAGGAACAGATCCACGATGTGAACCGCATTGCTCAGGTGGCACCCCCACCTCCACAAGCTGAAGTCGTGCCAGAACATTACACCCTAATGCCAGATGACTATGGACCGAACGTCACGGATCATTTGGTACCAAATGAGGCACTGCAGCGACTCAATCCCATCATGCCGGTTCAGAGGGTGCCAGTACAGGAGAATAGTCTCCGACTTAGCTTTTCACCACCTCCTGAACCTGAGCCAGCGATTCCCCAGTCTGTGTCACCTGATGAAGAGACTTCGGCATCACTCATGCATTTTAATGAACCAAAAAAGAGTATTTTGAAGAATTCATCCAATATAACTGTATGTACAGGGGACAATGACACTAATAAGCCTAGCCCAACATCAACACCTGAATCTCCAGGCTTGAGCATACCTACAATCAGTGGTCTGAAGCGCCCATTGAGACCAGCATTTCCTCCTATGGAACCAAGAGGCCCTGCACCAATTGGCAATATGGCTGTCAGACCACCAGCTCCTCCGCCAACTCCAACGCAGAAGTCATTGGAAGGAAAAGTTGAGGTCCAGAACGAGTTTATTAATAAACTGAAACAAAAAACTGCCACATCTGTTTCATCGGTATCAGTGCAGCGTCAGAATTCAAATTCCAACCTTCGCACAGTCATAACGGTCGAGGCTGCTCAACCTCCTCCTCCACCTCCCCCTGGTCCACCACCTGCCCAAGATGGTCACCAAGATCCATATCGGCCTCCGCTGTACAGCGCACCACCCACGGATTTCGGCCAACCTCCTATGGCCTTCGAGCAGCCATATGAACCCAGTCAGACATATCCAGAGCAGCCTCCAGCATTCAATCGTAATGAACCCCGCCCTGGATATGAACGGCGTGAACCACCACCCTTTGATCCAATGCGACCACCCCCGACATCTGCGCCTCCATTTGACCCGTCAAGACCTCCACCAAGACTCGACTTCTCTAGACCACCCCCGCAAGATATGGGGCCATCCATTCCAAAAAGTCCACGTGGGCCACATCCAGGGGATAAGTCGGGCCCTCCTACTCCTGATACTCCGCCTCTTGAACCACATCTGTACAGCCCAGAGAAGATTGGCGCTCCAATCAGCACAATTCACCATGGCGACAGGCGGGACCACTTTAAAGATAGGCGTGATCACTACCCTATGAAGAGCCCAGTAGAGAAACCATTTCATCATCCATTTGACAATGAGCGGCTGCCGCCTTTTCCGCCACCCCCACCCGCTGGGTGGCGTCCCCCTCCTCATCCTATGGATCGTTTTGACCCTTTCAGGGATCATTTCGGACAACCACTGCCAAAGAGACCGCCGCCACCTGGCCCAGGTTTTGATCCTTTCTTTCCGAGACGTTATTAATGTGTTGAGATCATTTTTTAAATCTTTTTTATAGCTCGAGGCACAAGACTTCAAGCTTACCTTTTATCAGTTCATTAGCAATCCAGTTGGGGTGGATTCTGGTGTGTTGTATGATAACTTGTGTTGGAATCTAGTGGTTCTCCTGATACATCGAGTCACCTCCACCTCTCGCTTTCTTCATTTCCTCTTGGGATCATTGGTCACATTCAAAATACATGTAGGAAAATGTACCGCTGTATAATATGTAGATCTCATACATCAGATTTCATTCACCTTTTCACCTCTCTCAGCTAACATTTCAGGAACGCCATGTGGGAAAGGCGGGGATAATTTCGTGGGGTATATTGTATTCATTCAGAAATGAAATCATTTGGACTTGTTATTGAGTCTTGAGCATCAAAATGATCAACAGAAAAATGTGCATGGTAGCTATGGGTCTTACTGTAAATAGAAAAATGGAAAATTTAGAATATGATGCATTCATGTAAATATGCCTGTTTACCTGATTATTATGAGTTCATTTTTCTGTGTGATTTAGTTTCAGTGATTGAAAAAGTGGTTGGAATGTACTGTTATGCTGTTGATTTTTTTCAAGCTTAAGGGATCTGAGTTCTTGAAGAGTCCAATTAGCTAACTGTCGAAGGGGATTGCAGGAGACGTTACATGTACTTGCCAGTGGTTACAATGGTTAATTTGACCTTGCAAAGGTTAAATGCTCACACCTGTTGTCTTTGCTGTTATGCATGTATTTAATACCAAATGTCATTTGTGTAATGTATGAGCCACATTCCATTCTGTAAAGACAAATGCTACCCTTTTGTTAGAGAAACCAGTTCACCATGTATGTCCTGCAGATATCAGTTTGTGATTAAGTCATTTGGTGACATTTTACAACATTTACATACAATGGCATGATTCATCCTAACCATAAAGAAGATTTTGTACATAGTACTGAATAAAAGGTACACCTCTCTTCTTCATGGTTGGGATGAAACACTCCATACATGTAAATAGCCAGTGCATCATCGCATCGGGTAGCCTACAGACTGATAACCGGCCTAGTAATAGCTGGTATCTTACTGTTTTTCTGAGCTTGTTCACATTATGTCAAATGTCAGTGTTAGTCATTCAGAATGTCAACTGCTGTCATGATTGTACGTCCCAGTGAGATACAGTGGACCAGTCATTCATGTATACAAATGTATGTCGCATTTAGAATTGTTCTAAAACAACCCTGTCTGTAAAGCTGGCGATTCATTTGTATGTTGCAGAAGAAATTTGCTCTTGTGGTTTACATGTACCAGTGCCAATTGTTAACCCGCTGCAAAAGTGGAGAATGCAGTCTCTCGGTGACCTATCTACATGTTTATGTATGCCTGAGTGACAGACCCAATTCTGTGACTGTGTTGTACTTAAACAGTTGCAGATTATTCGACTTCAATTCAAATTACGGCAAGCATAAATTGCAACTACATTATGGATAGCCACAGTACCTTCTGAATGACTTCTAACACGCCATGCCTGGTGACTTAGTTTCTCAAATTTGTAAATCAAACTCATGTTCCCATTTGAGGAAAGGTAGAAAGTATTATGTTGTAAAAAGAAACGTTTTGTATGGTACAATTACCACTTTGATCAGGTAAAAAAGGTGTTCAATGCACTGCCTTCAAAAGCAGTCAAAAGGTTCAATTATACAAGTTATCAAGTAAACAACTGTGTTTTCTTTGCCATTTATCTCTTTGACTTGAGGAACAAGAATGAGATCCTTCAGCTATTATCTGTGCTCCCCAGTGCCCAACTGGGGCTGGTATCCTACCATCAATTAGCAATGTGACTGTCAGACGAACAGCTCCTCCAGCAACAATCAGTGGTCTCAAGCACCCATTGAGACCAGGATTTCCTGCTTTGGAATCGAGATATCGTGCCTTAATTAGCAACCAGCAGTTCCTCCAGTAACAACCAGTGATCTCAAGTGCCTATTAAGACCAGCATTTCCTCCTTTGGAACCAGGAAATCCTGCCTTAATTAGCAATGTGACTGTCAGACTAACAGCTCCTCCAGCAAGAGTCAATGGTCTTAAGTGCCCATTGAAACCAGATTTCCTCCTTTGGAATCAAAGAGATCCTGCCTTAATTAATAAGCAACCAGCAACAATCAGTGGTCTCTACATGTAGGACCAGTTGAGACCAGCATTTCCTCCTTTGGAATCGAGGTTCAGCCTTGACTAGCAATGTGACTTTCAGACCAACAACTCCAAAATGGTAGATGCTGCGTTAATATGCTGGCCTTGGAATGTCGCTTCTTTAGTGCTCAGTCGTTACTGAGTGCAATGATAGATTGATGGTACACAGGTCTGTTGTATTGAAATCCATGCTTTTGTCCTTTGATGAAAATCGCAACCATTCAATTGTGCCTGGTTTCCGACATTTCAGCACCATTCGTTTGGCTGTAATGATGTTTCAGGGCAAAATTGTGTCTCAAGACACTAAAATCTTGGCACCTTGACCTTTCAAATTGAGGTGATGATGACCTTCAAAATGACAGATTTCCAGTTGCTAGATCAGTATTCAGGACTTATAAAGATGTGCATGTAGGCCCTGATGGGTACTGCTCATACATGCTATGACTGAAGGAAGTCAAATTTTAACACTCTGCCTCTACTTTCGCTCTTCGTCTGAAGGAAGAACTCAACCTCCACCTAGGTAGGGTACACGTACAATGACTGTATTTCTCATCAGTGTATTCTTAGGTTCATACTCAAGAGAAAGAAATGAAATGGCCAGGGCCATTGTGCTCACCTCTGTGTCAAGTCTCCATGGTTAAGTGTGAAACTATGACTCTCATGGTGAATGTTGAAGGANACCCTGCATTTGAACTGTGTATAATTTTGTTGTTTATTATTGCATGCAGAAAGGGTTCAGTTTGGGTTGAAACATGGTCAAATGGGCCTCCATCGCTGTCGTTATCAAATACTTGAATTGTAAAGGTGCATTTTATAGAAAAGAGTTCATGGAGTGGAGTAGATGTCATATTTGTACAGCAGTAAAGCTCTGTCTCCAGAAAATTGACATAAAATTCAAGACGGACATTGTCTGAGGGATACATTGAGCAGGGATATAGTTGCTGGTTCCTACAAGAATGTTTGTTTGAAACTCTTATGTAAAAGCATAGTAACCTTTCATTGTGTTCAGATTGCTCTTGCCTATTGTAAAGAAATGAAGAGCCACACCAGGATTCGAACCAGGGACCGACTGTTTCTTAGTCCAGCACACTACCACCCGAGGTGAAGAGACATAAGTCAGTTCGATGCATCAAAACTTAAATTGCTTCTGTTTGCATCTATCAACAGGCATGAGTCAGTGCGACCATCAGTTAGGCGAATCTTGAAAATCTGGGATGAGCGTAATGTGTATGATGAAGAGTTCATTCTTCAGCTACAAGAACTATTGGGTAAGTTGTCAGAATGTTCATCAAATACACATTTGAATTAGCAGGTTAGAACTTTTCTGGATTGCTTCAGGTGGATCTGAATGTGGGAAGTAAAAACAATTATTGTCACATTCCACCTATTGAAGACTCCTAATGCACTCATTTCTCAGGATCATGGAATGGAGATTAATAAATTAATGATTTTTCTCTTGTAATCCAGTGACAAATGAAGAGCGAGAGCTAAAGCAGCAACAAGAAGTTGATGCAAAACTTCTGGCAGAATTCAAGGTACGTTAGTGTTTACCTCTTTTTGTGCAGCGAAAAGTAGGAGAAACAAGGTGACTGGAGTGATCATCACTTCCCCCTTACTTCCATAAAAATAGGAGTGGCTGGATGGCAGTAGTGACAAAGTGTTGAAGTTACTTATAATTGACAGTTATTGCAGTATCTTTTTAGCAGTTTTATTTGCAGTTATGGTTATTTTCTCTATTTCAGCCTCAAGTGGTGGTTGAGACACTGCGAGGGTTTCGCAGGTTTGAAACTGAGCTGGATGCGAAACAGAGACAGATATCGTCGTACAGAATTGACGGCAGTACTTCTGAGGCCATCAAAAGATTAAAAGGTGAGGCCATTTCAATAATCATAAGGAGATTCCTATTGTAAGTTCATACAGCTGGCATCTATTTATACCACAGCAGGTTCATGTTAGGAATGACTTCCATAAGACCTGCATACAGCTAGTTAACATTGTTGGTATTGAAGTCATTTGTGCAGTGGTGTTTGTTCATATGTGAGGCCGTCTAGGAAAACCCGTCGGATGTCACGTTTGAGGAAAGTGTTTATGGCTTTGGTGAACCCGCACATTTCAATAGCTGAAATGTACTACATAACAGGTGAACAGTAGCAAATCAATGCACAGGCAATCTAACAACCCTTGTTGATCACTCAGAGACTTCCGGCGGGTTTTCCTAGACCGACATCTTTTCCTGACATCTTTGACGTCGGGGAATATAGTTCAGTGAAGTCGCGGGATTTGGTTTCATTCTCATATATGTACAAAAATGTGACTATTAAATGGAATTTCTTCTGACAGATCGACGTCAAGGTGCTGAATTCAACCATCAGTTTGAGGATGCCCAAGCCAAACTTGAGGATTATATTCAAGGTGTTGAAGGAGTCATAAAAGAGAGAGCTGCTCTCATTGACCTTCTCGCCATGACAGAGCATTTCTTTGAGCTTCAATATGGTGAAGCAAAAGTGGTGGCAAATGTAAGTAGTGAGAAAGGCAGAGCTGTCTTCAGTATAACCTAGTTGAGCCTTTTTGGAAAAGTGGGCAGCATTTTTTCTCCTTGCAGACATGTCTCAACATGTTGGCAGAAGCATATGATCGTCACTGATGCGAGGATATATATTTTTCTTCATTCCTAATGTTTATTTCTGTGGATTCTAACAGAACTCTTTGCATGCAAAAAATATCAGTTGATGAATGTAACGGAGAGTATCCATTATATTTCAGGCCTACAAAAACTTTGGAACGAGAGTCAACAAACAACGAAAACATCTAGAGGAAGTGAAGCGTACTCTGCCAGAGTCATTGAGTCCTCTGCCGTCACCAAATATTGATGCCCCTTCGCCAACTGGTAGTGCCACTCCTCCCGATCTCACTGTGCCATCTAATGTCAATACGCAGGTGATTGACATGGAACTAGACGAGGAAGCCACTGCTGAAGCTATAGTCAGTAAGTACCTTCTGTGGTGCAGCTGTGAACATTCCGATGTCAAGAGTCTACCGATACTGTAAAAAGTCCCTCATGATATGGTTTTGGTCACTTTTTCATAACCTTATTATGAGCTGAGGTAATTGTTGATTGGCTGTGTCTTTGACAAAATTGGCTTTTATGCTGCTGAATGCTGTTTAGTTTGTTTTGATACGCACTGGGAATTGTGGTAGAGAATCAGACGCGTCTTACATGTAGAAGCCCTCACTGGATTCTTCATCGAGGTGCTACCTGTACCTGTCGTTTGCAGTATCGAATGATTTACATGTGAAACAAGTCTGAATTAGGTTCTCCTTGAGTTTTTTGGGTAATGGTGTAAAGGCCTGTGAATGTGAGACTGGATTTAGTGAAAAGCCCAAAATAAAAGGTCCACATTTGACATCCCGCATGACAAATTGTGTGGTGAGTGCACTCATGTTGTTGTTGGGAAAATAAAAAGTGGTTACCTGGATCTATCATGACATTGAATTGGAATTCATATGTACTTCCCATGGACTTCCACTGCCATATAGAAAATCTCTGCTTAGTATAAACTCTCTGGTGGGAACCCTGGTCGTAGCTACTGATATATAGTAAGTTCACGTTTTATTGGTCTTCCACCTGAATTTTACCTAACACAGTAATGAGGCCCAGAATGGGGGATTGCATATACGTAGGCCTATTAGAACTGACGTGCATAACTTTGGAAATTCAACACCACCATAGGCCTTATCGCACCTAGCACATGGCTAATCAGCATAAATCAGCGAAGCGGAAAGGGCCCAACCATCAGCGCCACCGCAGTACATTCACAATGCATTGGCCTGTGCATGGGATGCATTTTATGTAAACATTGGCCAATAAAAGTAACTTCCAAAAGCCGGATGCGCCTAAACTACGAGCTACGTGGGATACGGTATGAAGTGATTCAAATCGATAAATATTTGACCACCGACCGTCTTCGCGATCGCAAAAAATCGATGATTAATACACTGACAGGCCATAAACATCACCAAAACAAATCACGCAAGTCCCGCCCCAACCCCGCGCTGATTGGTCAATTCTGGCACGTGACCGTCGAGACAATAGAAGAGGGAATTATGGGACGGGGGCCCATGATAATGTGTTTGGTATGTCAGTGTATTAATCATCGATTTTTTGCGATCGCGAAGACGGTCGGTGGTCAAACATTTATCGATTTGAATCACTGCATACTGCATCCCACGTCAGCTAGTAGTTTAGGCGCATGCGGCTTTTGGAAGTTACTTTTATTGGCCAATGTTTACATAAAATGCATCCCATGCACAGGGCAATGCATTGTGAATGAACTTTAAGACCAGACAATGAGGAACTTCCAGGCCCGCGCCAGTGGCATTCACCCTAGTAAAAAGCCTATTGTACAATTTGGTCAATCAACCCCAAGCTCTACTCGACGGCGCTGAAGTGAATTGTTGATGAACATGAATTGACTGGCTGGGGCGGAGCACTCTGGTCTTAAAGTTCCGGATAGAGAGTATTATACTAATAGGTATTACCGGGATTATTCCAGAAATGGCCCAAGACCAAATAAAACATGAACTTACTAATTTGTGAAAGAAAACTTGACATTGGTGAGCATCAGATTGTGTACAAAGAAAGTTTGGTGTTACATGTGGTCTGACATAACCAAAAGTCAGACAATTGGAATGTGGAAGTGAGAAAATGGAACATTCAATTTTGACCAAAAACTTCTGGCTGAGAACAGTGTATAGGCCAATGTTTATTATCAACCCCAGTCATCTGGGGGCCATATTTGTGACCCTCCGCTACAAAACCCGTGTTAAGTCGCACGGAAAATGAGCCTAAACGTACCGACATGACACCAGAAGATAAAGATAGAAATAGAATCGCTCACACTTCACAACAGACAGGTAGACAATACTGAAACTGACAAATGCATTGGTCCCAACTTGCCAACCTCAGCGTGACTGATGATTGGTTTTGTGGTGGAGGTTTACATTTGTCAATTTCGGTGTTGCCTGTCTATTGTGAGGTGTGAGTGATCCTGTCTCTATCTTTATCTCCTGGTGTCATGCCAGTACGTTTAGGCTCATGTTCCATGCGACTTTACACTGGTTTTGTGGCGGAGGGTCACAATCCACATTCCAATGGTCCTCCTTTTGGTTGTATCGGACTTTTGACAACCAATCATGCCAATAACTTTTGATCAGTTGAAGGCAATTTTTGTTCAGGTTTAAGGCAGAGTTAGTAAATCTAACTCTTTCACCTCTTACCACCTCCAGTCACCTTTGCGTGTGCGGTGTATGATTGTAAGCTTTGATTTCAGCTGCTGGCCTCGAGCGCCGAGCGCACACGACCACGGTTAACACCATCGTTTATCCCATAGCCAGTGTGACGCAAATAAAGATGGGCCAGCAGCAAGGTATAAGCAATGGGGCGCGGTAACCTAGGTTTCCACTAACTATCACCCTGCCTTGCTAACTTGCTTCTGGCTGTGAATCTTGGTTTCAAAATTTTGTCATAACCATTATTTATCTAATAACTTTTGCTGGTAACTAGTAATATTTAGGAGGTGTTGAGGTGTCATTGCACCATAGATACATGTAGATGTTGAAAAGGGTAACGTCCTGCTGTGCATAACTGCTTGGCTGGACCTTGGAGGAATAATTCCTCCAAGGCTGGACCAAGAAATCTTAGACTCTCTGAAAAAAATATTCTGAGTAGGCCCCATGTTCAGTGTGTGGAGCCTTGCTTGAATTTCATCTGTTGATTGCTTTAATTTGGTTAGTCATTCCTAGTGAAGCGTAGAGCCTATAGCTATTTTACAATTATTTTCCTCATTTGTAGCGTGGTTCCTTATTTACCACAATGCACGAATACTTCTAGTAGATACTACATGTACAATGTAGGCAGAAATTTCCATCCCTGATGAGTTGATGTCACCTTTTGTTTCACTGCCTGTTCCTGAACTGAAGTGATGCTTCTTTTTTGTAAATCGCTTAAGCATAAATGATAGTGTCTTTCAGAGAGAGCTTAGAATTTTGTGCATGTGTTATTTGTAGCAAATGATCCTGTTACTTCTGGTCAGTCCTCTAAGATCTGATGCTCTCAATATGGAAAAGTAACGCCGTGGACCAGAAAATTGTTCAGACACTGTCTATACTGTTTGGTAATGATGAAAAACACTATTCTCAGTTCTGACGATGTCTGATGCCAGGATCCCGACCTTGGCAAAACCCTTCCTGTACATGAAACACTAATTCCTTGGTCTGAGTCATGTTGCACTTACCAATTGTCATTTCTGCTGCATGTGCTGTGGGCAGTGCTTTCAGTGGATATTCTTTATCTTATTCAAAAGACAAATTGGATTTTGAGTTCGTGCATCTTCGTAGTTTTCCATGCAGAAGAACGAGAGTTCCTGTACAAACAATATTTCTGTTTGATTTGTAATTGCCAGGGCCGACCGCACAGAGAGTCCTATAGAGGACGTGCAGCAACGATTATGACGTCACCGCGACGTCGAGATGCCGCCATTTTGGACGGCACGTCCAACGCATTCATAGCGTCAGATGCCATCCAAAATGGCTGACGTGCGAATTATGACGTCAATGATGACGTCACGTGCACATTGTCTATAGTGCTTTTGGTGCCTATCGGCGGTTTAGTAAATGGGAAAATGCGTTATAACTAACTACCGATAGGCACTGGTAGCACTATCGGATTTTCTGTGCGGTCGGCCCAGATCTTCACTATATGCACCTTTTACCATGTTTACTGCTTCACCATGATTGGGCGATGTTGGTGTTTGCATGGCCTCCACAACATTTGCATACTTCTAAGTGTTGCACGTTTCAGACCAATATTCTCTCCTGCTGTCATCTGCTTTGTTCTAGTTTAATTGT
>NMRB01000184.1:256463-297244 GCA_002633025.1 Notospermus geniculatus | reverse complement strand
TCAGTGCAGCGTCAGAATTCAAATTCCAACCTTCGCACAGTCATAACGGTCGAGGCTGCTCAACCACCTCCTCCACCTCCCCCTGGTCCACCACCTGCGCAAGATGGTCACCAAGATCCATATCGGCCTCCGCTGTACAGCGCACCACCCACGGATTTCGGCCAACCTCCTATGGCCTTCGAGCAGCCATATGAACCCAGTCAGACATATCCAGAGCAGCCTCCTGCATTCAATCGGAATGAACCCCGCCCTGGATATGAACGGCGTGAACCGCCACCCTTTGATCCAATGCGACCACCCCCGACATCTGCGCCTCCATTTGACCCGTCAAGACCTCCACCAAGACTCGATTTCTCTAGACCACCCCCGCAAGATATGGGGCCATCCATTCCAAAAAGTCCACGTGGGCCACATCCAGGGGATAAGTCGGGCCCTCCTACTCCTGATACTCCGCCTCTTGAACCACATCTGTACAGCCCAGAGAAGATTGGCGCTCCAATCAGCACAATTCACCATGGCGACAGGCGGGACCACTTTAAAGATAGGCGTGATCACTACCCTATGAAGAGCCCAGTAGAGAAACCATTTCATCATCCATTTGACAATGAGCGGCTCCCGCCTTTTCCGCCACCCCCACCCGCAGGGTGGCGTCCCCCTCCTCATCCTATGGATCGTTTTGACCCTTTCAGGGATCATTTCGGACAACCACTGCCAAAGAGACCGCCGCCACCTGGCCCAGGTTTTGATCCTTTCTTTCCGAGACGTTATTAGTGTGTTGAGATCATTTTTAAAATCTTTTTTATAGCTCGAGGCACAAGACTTCAAGCTTACGTTTTATCAGTTCATTAGCAATCCAGTTGGGGTGGATTCTGGTGTGTTGTACGATAACTTGTGTTGGAATCTGGTGGTTCTCCTGATACATCGAGTCACCTCCGCCTCTCGCTTTCTTCATTTCCTCTTGGGATCATTGGTCACATTCAAAATAGGAAAATGTACCACTGTATAATATGTAGATCTCATACATGAAATTTCATTCACATTTTCACCTCTCTCAGCTAACATTTCAGGAACGCCACGTGGGAAAGGCTGGGGTAATTTCGTGGGGTATATTGTATTCATTCAGAAATGAAATCATTTGGACTTGTTATTGAGTCTGAGCATCAAAATGATCAACAGAAAAATGTGCATGGTAGCTATGGGTCTGACTGTAAATAGAAAATTGGAAAATTTAGAATATGATGCATTCATGTAAATATGCCTGTTTACCTGATTATTATGAGTTCATTTTTCTGTGTGATTTAGTTTCAGTGATTGAAAAAGTGGTTGGAATGTACTGTTATGCTGTTGATTTTTTTCAAGCTTAAGGGATCTGAGTTCTTGAAGAGTCGAATTAGCTAACTGTCGAAGGGGATTGCAGGAGACGTTACATGTACTTGCCAGTGGTTACAATGGTTAATTTGACCTTGCAAAGGTTAAATGCTCACACCTGTTGTCTTTGCTGTTATGCATGTATTTAATACCAAATGTCATTTGTGTAATGTATGAGTCACATTCCATTCAGTAAAGACAAATAATGCTACCCTTTTGTTAGAGAAACCAGTTCACCATGTATGTCCTGCAGATATCAGTTTGTGATTAAGTCATTTGGTGACATTTTACAACATTTACATACAATGGCATGGTTCATCCTAACCATAAAGAAGATTTTGTACATAGTACTGAATAAAAGGTACACCTCTCTTCTTCATGGTTGGGATGAAACACTCCATACATGTAAATAGCCAGTGCACCGTGGCATGGGGTAGCCTACAGACTGATTACCAGACTAGTAATAGCTGGTATCTCACTCTGTTTTTCTGAGCTTGTTCACATTATGTCAAATGTCAGTGTTAGTCATTCAGAATGTCAACTGCTGTCATGATTGTACGTCCCAGTGAGATACAATGGACCAGTCATTCATGTATACAAATGTACGTCGCGTTTAGAATTGTTCTAAAACATCCCCGTCTGTGAAGCTGGCGATTCATTTGTATGTTGCAGAACAAATTTGCTGTTGTGGTTTACCAGTGCCAGTTGTTAACCCACTGCAAAAGTGGTGAATGCAGTCTCTCGGTGACCTATCTGTATGCCTGACAGACCCAATTCTATGACTGTGTTGTACTTAAACAGATTAAGCAGATTAGGCCAGACCCAAAAATATGTCCATTTGCCATAACGCGACTGACCCTAGGTAAATGGTACTGACCCAAAAGTTTTTATAGGGGTAAAAGCCAATATGTTTTTTTTTATGCCCCAAAGGACCCGATTTGCCGACCGCCATGATGAAATATGCCGACCTCAAACTTTTTACACTTCAAAACTGAATGTCAATGCGTCATAAACCCTGAAAGACATTGTTTGTAAATATTAGTATATTTTTATTTTATTTTGTTGAAATTGCCAATTTTTTTCCCACCTCCAACTAAAAAAAATAAATATATGCCTACCTACCTACCCAAGCTATTAGGGCGGAGTAGGGTTACAGCAAACAGACATATTTTTGGGTCTGGCCTTAGCGTAATGGTCCAACATTGGCAATTATTCGACTTCAATTCAAATCACGGCAAGCATAAATTGCAACTACATTATGGATAGCCACAGTACCTTCTGAATGACTCCTAACACACCATGTCTGGTGACTTGGTTTCTCAAATTTGTAACTCAAACTCATGTTCCCATTTGAGGAAAGGTAGAAAGTATTATGTTGTAAAAAGAAACGTTTTGTATGGTACAATTACCACTTTGATCAGGTAAAAAAGGTGTTCAATGCACTGCCTTCAAAAGCAGTCAAAAGGTTCAATTATACAAGTTATCAAGTAAACAACTGTGTTTTCTTTACCATTTATCTCTCTGATGAACAAGAACGAGGTCCTCCAGCTACTATCTCTGGTCCCCAGTGCCCAATTGGGATTGATGTTTCCTCCTTTGGAACCAGGAAATCCTGCCTTAATTAGCAATGTGCCTGTCAGACTAACAAAACGGCTCCTCCAGCAACAATCAATGGTCTTAAGTGTCCATTGAGACCAGCATTTCCTTTGGAATCAAGAGATGCATAAATTAGCAACCAACAGCTCCTCTTGCAACAATCAGTGATCTCAAGCACCCATTGAGACCAGCATTTCCTCCTTTGGTGGAATCAACAGATCCTGCGTTAATTAGCAACCTGCAACAATCAGCGGTCTCTAGGACCCACTGAGATCAGCATTTCCTTCTTTGGGATTAAGAGATCCTGCCCTTAAATATGACTGTCAGACCACCCTGCTTGAACTGCAGGCAGTGATCCCAAGCGCCCTCCGAGACCAGCATTTCCTCCTTTGGAACCAACAGGTCGTGCCACGATAGCGTCGTGGCTGTCAGACCAACAGCTCCTCCATAGATGCTGCATTATGCTGGCCTTGAAATGTCTCTATAGTGCTCAGTCGTTACCCAGTGCAATGCTAGTTCGATGGTTTGTTGTATTAAAATCCATGCTTTGTCCTTTGATGAAAATCACAACCACTCAATCGTGCCTGGTCTCCGACATTTCAGCACCATTGGTTTAGCTGTAATGTTTCAGGGCAAAATTTTGTCTCAAGACACTAAAATCTTGGCAACTTGACCTTTCAAATTTCCAATTGCTGGAGGAGTATTCAGGACTTGTAAAGAGGTGCACATAGGGCCCGATGGGTACGCCTCATACATGTTGTGACTGAAGGAAGTCAAATTTACACACCCTGCCTCTACTTTCGCTCTTTGTCTGAAGGAAAAATTCAACCTCAACCTAGGTAGTGTACGTGCATGTAGGATGAGTGTATTTCTCATCAGCTTATCCTGAGGTTCGTACTCATGAGAGAGAAAAGATGCTGAACAAAAATGTTTTGAAATGACACATAATGATTCAATGTACAGTGGAACCCCGGTAACACGACCACCCACGGGACAGACCCAAAGCGTTAGCGGGGTGGTCGCCTTACCGAAATCGGACCGATGAGTGCCGATCCAGACCGAAGTAAACTGGGTCATATTTTCATTTTTATCCATGTTTCATTTAATAAACCAGACTAGACCATTTCCAACCTGGCCTGATACTAGTAAGCAGTAGCCGACTGACAGTCCGACTCCTAGGATGGACGACCGGCAGGTACCGAAATGGTGAACTCCGCGTAAATATTGCGCCCGTCACATGTTTCATTCTTAGGCCTGCCTTTATATGACCGCAACCATCATGCACATGGCATATGCCATGTGTACATTGGTCCTGTTAGGTACACACACGCTGCTAACTCGCCTTTGTAAACTTTGTTTCATAAGCAGACCCCTAATTAGCTTGTGTGTGGTCGTGTTACTGAGGTGCTAATTGCCACTTGGGACAGCCAAAGCTGTGGTCGCGGTCCGGATAGCGGGGTGGTCGCGTTAGTGAAACTCTCCAAAGGGAAATACGACACCGGACGACGCCGGACGACACCGGACGACGACGGACGACGGACAACACACCATGGGAGAAGCTCACCTCACAGAGGTGAGCTAAAAATGCCAAACAAAAATGTTTTGAAATGATACATAATGATTTAATGTACATGTATCCATTTTAATGATAAAAGAGAAAACCTGATCATGAATACACTTCATTCTTCCACCTGCACCTGATGAATTTAACCACCAGAACTTGCATCCAGTCAGCACTAAACATTCTTTTTTAAAGTCCTCTGTTTTTCTGCATGAACAACAAGCTGTTCTTTCACTTTGAGTCCTTTACGTTTCCGAATATCATTCATGTATTTACGGGCCAGATTGTCTGAATCTGCCTTCTCACCGAAGTGAAGTAGTTCTTCCTCAGTCCTTGGCTCCCAAAACGGATCTATATCCACAACCTGCCAAAAGAAGAGTACTGGGTCAAACTAGTTCACACTTCAGGAAAACACTTACGTGGAACAGTGTCTTAGTCCAATTAATTTATACTGAAAATACAGTGCAACCTCGCTATAACGAACCTCGATATAACAAACTCCCAGATATAACGAACCCTACCCAATGGACCCCAAACTTTTCACTAAAGGGCTATTTTTCAGGTTCACCCTGTAGCCCCTGTCAGTGTCAGCTGGTTGATCCAACTCTGTGCGTGTGCAATTTGCCGTGAAACAAATCACAGTCAATGAATACATATTACAAATTACATGTACTTAATGTGTCGTTTAATTACCTGTTTGCTTAATTTGGAATTTAATAACAAATTGAGACATCAAAACTTTCATTTATAGCAGTGACAGCGTTTTCAGTGCATACATGTCAATGAACATCCTCGGACCATTGCCATTGACCATACAGACTCGCCTTTGTCGGATTCCTTGCTATATATAACGAACCCCTCGCTATAACAAACTTTACCCTTGGATCCCAAGCAGTTCGTTATAGCGAGGTTGCACTGTATTTCGTATCCCTAACTCACCTCCCAGTGACTAAACTTGAGCTGTGGACTTGCCAGACCACTCGTTCTCTTCCTAATTTCTTCAGCAAAGCCAAAACTTTCAACAACAGGTAACACAGCTTCAATGCTGAACATTTGTGAACCCTCCTGCAGGTCTTCGCCAAGGACTCGACCATTTCGCTTACCAAGAACAGCATACAGTTTACCTGGAATGATAAGAAGTGTTTGAATTGTTGTTCTTCATTTCATAAGGACAAGGTAGATGGAGGTAGAAGCTCAGACCTAATGATTGCGTTCTGTTAGATTTTTCCGTCAGGGCCAAGCCAAAGTATTATTGACCCGGTAAGTACGGAAGAGGCCATCTCAAGCTACTCATGTTCCTCACCTGGATGGCCTAGGATTTGAACCCAGGACCTGCTGCTTGTTAAGCAGACATGACAATCGCTAGAAGACCCAGGGATGATTCGGGATTCTAACGCGGGACCTGCCGCTTGTTGAGTAGACGTGACAGCCGCTAGGACTGAAGAGCAAGGGATTATTAGTCCCATATGACACGGGATTCGAACCCAGGACCTGCCGCTTATTAGGCCTCACAGAATGGTTTCCATTCCAGTGAATATCTATGCAAAACGGTTTCTGCAATGTTTCAGAATCAAGTACACTGCCCTCTTTTCATGAAATTCCCACCGGCAGGAAAGGGTTACATGTAGGTTCTTCACTTACCTAATGTATCAGCAGTGGCCTGTATTTGACACGTGTACATCGCAACCATGAGTCGCTGTGGTTGCGACTTGAATGCTTTCCGACAACCGTTCTTCATAGCTGTCATTAACTGTCCAGTAAACGGACCATAGGAATGTTTCCTTGACATGCTTGTGCCTGTGGTGGACGAATCCTGAGACATCGTGTCATCAATTTTATCCTCTGTCTTCAAGTCGTTAGCAAATGGCTTAGAACACAAGTCACATATACCTGTGCCTTCTTCTGAAACGCCCACATGGTCCGAGCCCCTCTCACACTGACAAACTTCTGCGAGAATCACTTCAGCGAGGGCCGCAGAAAGTTCCTTCTGTCCATTTTCTGTGTTTGCCATTTCCCAGCCTTCGATGGCAAAGCAGATGCCCATCAAGGGCTCTTCACACAACGGCCCTGCTAACGTAGCAAGCTGGAATCCACTCATGATACTGCTGTCATAGTCCCACAATGCAGCACCTGATTTTCCCTTCTCAATACAAGACCAAACAGACGGCCGATTGTAGCCATCAATTCTATTCAACAAAATATTAGGTCCACAACGTCTGGGGCCGAAAGCCCAGATGCCATCCACAGCCCCATTCCAAGTGTCACCACTCTCTTCAAATGCAGCTTCCAGTTTCGTTTTGAAATCCTCCACCATCTTGATTGCTTCTTCAGTTAACCATGAGCCTTTCTGGAGCACTGACTTCTCAGAAAACCAAGTGTACTGATCCATAGTTTTCATCAAGTCTGCATGCTCGTCCAATAAACGTGTGACTCCGTTAGGTAGAGGCAAAGCTTTGATTTTCAACGTGCATGTCTTGTCTGATGTTTTGATTTCCACAAGGCCACCAACATGATCTGACTCTTCGTCACTTTTCTTAGGTTGGTTTTGATTTTGTTGGATTGCCTCATTCACCATGTCAAGTTTTGGGGGCTCAATCACCGTCTCTTTGAATGGCACAATTGAGGCGGAAACATTGATTTCAACTTGGCCATACCTGAAATCAGAACAAAGTTCATTCTGACGAAAGTCAACGCCATATTTCAGAGCTGCATTGTTCAACACAGAATGGCTGCTATCTGTTGTGTTGTATTGTAATGTACATGTAGATGTATTATTTTTTTGTCAGGGCCAAAGCCATAGCATTATTGTCCCTGTAAGTACGGAAGAGGCCATCTGAAGCTACTTGTGTGCCTCACTTGGATAAGATCTTTCACTTGCCCTTGCAAAGGCAAAAGGTACAAGGCACCACGGCTTACTCTCCCATGCAAGGGACTGAAGAGCCGGGATGATTAATTCCATATGGCCCGGGATTCGAACCTGGGACCTCCCACTTGCTAAGCAGACGTGATGATAACCACTAGGCTATCAAGGCTCCTCACGTTGCTATCACAGGAATTGTACGATATCCTCCCAAAATTTACCTTCCATTTTTCTCTTTTGCCTGTACATACTCCATCTAATACATGTATTAAGTCAAGAGCCAAGTGACAATATGGCATTTTATTGGCTCTATAGACAATACTGGGAGGATCCATGTAAAGCAGGAGGAAACCAGAATGCCCAGAGAGAAAATCTGCGATGTCAAAGAGTCACCCTCTCTAGCTGTACTCTGAAACTCATCTTACCTCTTCCTGAGATCATCTAAGCATCTTTGTAAATGCACTTCTCCTGCAGCTATAATCACATGTTCCCCAGTCTCCTGGAGTAGGGTCTCAACACAAGGGTCTGCCTGGTTCAGCAACTTCAGCCCCTTGAGCAGCTGGCCAAGGCAGCTCGGATTCTTCGGCTCAACAGCCACCCGTACGATAGGTCTGGCTTCAAAGTGCATCTCTGTGAATGATGGACATGCTACTGTACTGGATAGCGTGGCTGATTTCAGAACATGTTCTTCAAGGCCTCCAATACCTGTAAATAACACACAATTTCTAGTACATGTAACTAACTGGTAAAATGCCACGCCAATACAGCTACATGTACTATGAAGAAGATAATAATAATAATGTGTGGGCTTATACCGGTAGTGCCTTTTACATTTAAGTGTCAAGGGACTTCACAATTATTACCCCAGCTATAGATCTTTTCATTCCAATTTCATTTCTCCGCTCCCTGGGGAGTATTACAGTCCCGGCAGCCGATTTCAGCGCCCTTGGACTAACATTCACATAGACCATCACTACCAGCCAGGTACCCCTTTTACACCTGGGTGGAGAGAAGCAAGTGAGGCAAAGTGACTTGCTCAAGGTCACAAGCAAGCATGTTTTTTTGGGGTCAGGACTGGGAATCGAACCCGGGACCTTCTGATCACAAGTCTGTCTCGCTAACCACTACACCACGCCGCTCCTCATAGCTAGAGAGGGTACCATCAGATTTACATGTATGGTAATTGGTATATTACCTCAGATTTGTGCTCAGCATTCTCGTGACAGCCCTGCTTAATTTTTACATATGTACAGTAGATATTCAGGTCACAAATGTCACCTACCGAGGATGTTTCCAGCAGGAACATCTTGGAGTGCCTCCAACTCTCTGCCCATGAACATGTAGAGGTCAGATACAGTGACACAGGTTATGTGTTGATCACGGCTCAGGTCCTTCAGAGTGAGAGACTCATCCAAACTTTCACCTGCTTCAAGCTAAAACAAATGAAACAGACATTATAAGAAAACAATGGTGCCCATTACCTACATCTCGATGAAATAATCCCACAGGCCCGGGATTCGAACCCGGGACCTGCCGCTTGCTAGGCGGATACATTTGTATTTGTACGGTATTACATTTTTCCGTTAGGGCCAAGTACAGCAAGTACAAGTACAGCAGAGGCCATCTGAAGCTACTCATGTTCCTCACTTGGATGGTGTCTTTCACGTACCCTTGCAAAGGCACAAGATAAAAGGCACCCTGGCTTATTGTCCCATGCGATGGACAGAAGAGCCAGGGATGACTAATCCCATACAGCCCAGGATTTGAACCCGGGACCGGCGACTTGCTATCAAGGCTCCTCCTGTCACGTCCCCTTTGGACTCGGAGAGAACAATGAAATGGTCCATGGACCATGTGCTCACTGGGTTGGACATAATAGTCTAATGACAGAGGGAGGTACATATCAGTTATGAGCAATCTGGGTCAAGTCATTCCCAGAAAAGACTGAAGATTTTTGGGTTATGCCACCTGGCGGCCATATTGGATGTCCGATCGGGCTGGAACTTCACATGCACATAAAGGTCATCTGCAGGGGACCACATAGCACATTGGAGCGCTTTGGGTCAAGTCGTTCCTGAGTTACAGCACTTTGATGATTTTCGGGTTACGCCACCTGGCGGCCATATTGGATGTCCGATCGGGCCGAAACTTCACATGGACATAAAGGTCATCTGCAGGGGGCCACATAGCACATTGGAGCGCTTTGGGTCAAGTCGTTCCTGAGTTACAGCACTTTGATGATTTTCGGGTTACGCCACCTGGCGGCCATATTGGATGTCCGATCGGGCCGAAACTTCACATGGACATAAAGGTCATCTGCAGGGGGCCACATAGCACATTGGAGCGCTTTGGGTTAAGGCGTTCCCGAGTTACAGCACTTTGATGATTTTTGGGTTACGCCACCTGGTGGCCATGTTTGAAGTCAAATCAGGCCGAAATTTGACATGCATGTAAAGGTCATCTAGATGGAGGTAAATATCAAATTTGAGCACTCTGCGTCAAGCCGTTCCTGAGTAATAGCACTTACTTGATTTTCAGGTTACGCCACCTGGCGGCCATATTGGATGTCGAATCGGGCCGAAACTTGGTATTTTTTAAGGTACCCCTCCAATGCATGTTTATGCAAGATATGAAGTTGCTCGGTGAAATAATGACAAACTGTGGCAGGTTCGTCACTTTTGTCGAACTTTGACCTCTGTGACCTTGAAAAGTAGGTCAAATCAAAAACCCGTTATATATGTTATGTATCCTTATTAGCTACACCTATGATAAAAATTTGGAGATGATCTAGTCATTAGTTCAGGAGTTATTGCACTTTTTGTGTTTTTGGTTTCCGCCACCTGGTGGCCAAACTGAGAGTCGAATCGGACCGAAACTTGGTGTCGTGGGTCATCTGACCTAGGGGTATATATGTACCAAGTTTCAGATCAATAGCTCCAGCGGTTACGAAACGTGCCCTGCTAACGGACCACGACGGACGACGGACGACGACGACGACGACGGACGACGACGGACGACGGACGCAGCACCATCGTAATAGCTCACCCCAGTGAGCTAAAAAGCACTGACTGAACTCCTCCTTTGTGGGGCAACTCCTCAAGAACTTAGAAACAGAAGACATTCTGCCGGACTCTCAACCCTCGAAATAGAGCCAACAAAATTTGACCTTCAACCAAGAAACATACCTCCTCTAAAGCTTTCCTCGGATCATGTTTTGGTCCAAGTACATACAACTTCTGGTCTTTTTTAAGTGTCCCACTAAAAATTCTGGCAAACGCAATGAATGTTTGACCAGTCTCTTCTGCTGCTGGAACTTCATTCACCAAAGGAACAGCTATTGCTCCATTATAAGCAACCGGAACATCTGAATGTAAATAAACAGTATCAAATTACCCACTATTCAAATTACCGTACCTTGGAATAAAAATCTCTATGCAATTTGCCCTTTTTATAGAGCTTGTTGAGATGACATCATCACAGAAAAATCCGCCATCTTGACGGTCAAATTGACGTCAAATGACGCCGTCGTCCCACGTGGTGCGTGAATTCAACCCTCGACGTGATCTACACGTGGCGCACTTTGTCGTCAACGTCAGCATGGTGGACCGCCGGTCAAAAGTGACGTCATAATGAGCCACTGACTGCACAAGCTCTATTCCATTTTAGGCCTACCTTCCTTCTCTAAGGCGATGGCTTCCCTCTCTGCCATCCTGTCAGCATGCCTCTTCTTCGCTAGTTCCCGCTTCGCTACCAACTCTTCCCGTGTTAACGGCCTTGGTCGATTCTTTGGGAGGCATTTCCGATCAACAGGAAACATCTTAGAAATGAATACAAGGACGGGTGCATCGTCTGAGGGACTACAGGCCACAAAATCTATTGAAGACAAACGGAATCATTCTGAAAAGTGCATTAATGCACTGAAGCCTAATGTCATACATGTAGATCTGCAATGCCCATTTCAGATTCCACAAGGACAGGTTCAGATAGAGCTACATGGTACATGGATATGACGGCAAACAATGGCTTCACAAAGGGTTCATGACCATGAAACCTTGTTTGCAAGCCGTGTCCATGTAGGTGTAGCTCTATGTGAACCCAGCCTAACTAACCAGTGGCATGCAAAGTAGTGAAATTTTAAGTGAATTCGTGGTTTTCTTAACTACTACTTTTAGGGCAGGCCCAAGAATATGGTTGGGACAAGAAAAGAAAACAAACCGAGATACAATTCAAGTAAAGCACTTACCATTCTTTAGTTTCTGTGTTTCTTGAGGTAGTGTATCAAAACGTCTGAGGCTGCTGCACATTAGCTTTTCAATGCGTTCACTTGACATATCAATAGGGCTGGGCAGTTTGTTTACTACCAAACCTGTGAACATAAGGAAAAAATTCTAGAATAAAATTTCTATTTGTGTCAGATTTTCTGTCAGGGATGAAGACATACATTACTGACCCGGTATGGAAGAGGCCATCTCAAGCTACTCATGTTCCTCACTTGGATGGCGTCTTCTACTTGCCCTTGCAAAGGCACAAGGTACAAGTCACCACAGCTTACTGTCCATGTGACAGTCTGAAGAGCCAGGGATGATTAATCCCGCATGGCCCAGGATTCGAACCCAGGACCTGCCGCTTGATTAGCAGACGTGATAACCACTAGGCTATCAAGGCTAGAATAACATACCCTAGAAAGACTGGTTTATTTGGGACAATTTAAGTGAATGGACTCCAATCCAGTACTGGCAAGCGTTAACTTACTTAGCACAGCATCTGACAAAGGAAGCCACTGTTTACAAATAGCCAACAATGGCACTTTGTGATCAGAATGGTTCAGATCACGGCTGTTCACTTTCAAATTCAAGGAATTCACGATCTTTTCTGTCTTCGTCTTGTCTCTGAAAAACATGAATATCACTTGTGATGTATGAACAAACACAGGCTCAAATTTATCACTCTGAGCAGTTCATATGGATTTCTCACCAGTAACCACAAATAAAATATCCCTTCTTTTATGCTCAATTTCAATGAAATTTACTCACCTATTTAAGCAGACGGCATCATAAACGGCCCAAATGTTTTCCAACACAAACTGGACAAACATTGGTTTCTTCCCCTTGGCCTGAAAACAAGAAAAGGTATAAAAGTTAGGCTAACTCTTGAAAACACCTCATCTTAAGGAAAGATGGATAGGTGCGATACCCTCTTTCAAATCCCCAGCCCTGCTCCCCGCCATTGTTGGCCCCATTGTCTATCAACATAATCACTAACCTGTGCTCCCTTCATGATCCTCTTTGTCTTGTTATTCAGGAAGAAATCTCCCCATAATGTCTTTTGCAGGATTTCCGCTTTCACACCAAGCTTCTTTGCGAAGATATCAGCAAAGTGACTCACACTACAAATAAAAAAAGCAGTTGGCACTTTATAAACCATCTCAAAAGGATGCAGTTGGCACACCAGTTAATATGGGAAGTACACAGGTAAAAGTCATCCTTAAACCTCCTGACAGCAATGCCTGGTCAGGGAAGTCCACTACATAGGGTGTCTTATGAGTCAAAATTATTCTGCCAGAAAGTTATCGCATTTTACGATTCGCAAACGTATATCAAATCGTTTTTATCAAGGATGTCTGCAGCGGACTGCAATTCATTCTAGTAGTTGGAGACGGAGTGGGTGTCGGAAAGGTGCTAAACCTCGCTATTTACCTAAAACCCCACCCATCGATGGCACTGGCAAAGACAACATTGCCAAGGTCGGGTGAGAAATAAAGGTGTGAGTCATCAGCATCATCCAAACCAACACTCCAATCGTAGAGCTTTTCCTCAGAATGCTTTGGTGAAATTGGACTCAAAGGTGCACTTTTCTGAAAAGCAATACAGAAAGGATCATGCCTCAAGTTCAGCAGACAGCTACTCACAGAAGTTTCACAGGGAAAAATATATTGAAACCTATGAAATGATGAATCAAAAACACACATCTTCTAACCACAGGCACCTCTGAGAGTCGTCAGTAGGGTTAGGCCTATTAGGGTTAAACTCGTGGTCAAGGGATAGGGTTAGGGGCTAAACGTAGGGAGGTATCTACCGTAGTACATATGTATTCTATATATACACTGTACTAGGTACCTCCCTACGTTTAGCCCCTACCCTAGCCCTAGCCCTTGAGTTTAACCATAATAAATGAAATGAAATGAAAATGAAAAGTATTTAAAGTGCCAAAATCCACAGAAACGTAACCCCACAGAAACAATAACCCTACGGACGTCTCTCAGAGGTGTCTGTGTTCTAACTGTAGACTGTGTCTTTTGCTTTTTTTATTACTCACTGAAAAGTTGCACTGAAAAATTATCAAGGACTGCCAAACAAGCAGGACACATAGAAATCATGAGTATACAGCCATTTTCCTTACCTCTGCATTCATAGCGTAAACATTCGAGGCAAATAGCTCGCCAGTGATGGCATTAACCTGCTCCAGTATTTGTTGAAGATGTAGATGAGCTTCCAGAGGAGAGAGTTTAAGCTCGGTGATGACGCGATCAATTTTGTTGATGACAAGGACAGGTTTTATATCCTCCAGCCAGGCCTGTCTAAGGACCGCTTGTGTCTGCAAGAAGGGCATTTTATTTACGGTACTGACACTAAAAAAATCTATCAGTGAAAAAAGCACAAGGGAATGCAAGAAGAGCAAATGCAGAAGAATTATTCTCCACCAGGTTTTCAAACAGTAGGTTTTCTGGTGAAATTGGCAACTCGAGACTTACCTGTGGGCAAACACCTTCAACAGCATCTACTACCACAATTGCCCCATCACAGAGTCTCACTGCAGTAGAAACCTCGCTAGAGAAATCAATGTGACCAGGGGAGTCAATGAGATTCACCAAGTAATCCTTGTCACCTGAAATTAGCATCAATGTCTGGTGATCAGCAAAGATTAATCTTGTCAAAGATGACAAAAATTTCTACAAGAAATTCTCATAGTCAGCACGGCAGGAGACCACCTCCCCTTCAGGGCCAAATTCCAATCTTGAATGTGAGGGCAATATCAACTTTGTATTTGTATTTGATTTTTCCATCAGGGCCGAAGCCATAGCATTATTGGCCCTGCTAAGTATGGAAGAGGCCATCTCAAGCTACTCACTGTTCCTCACTTGGACGGGGTCATTTACTTGCCCTTGTAAGGGCACAAGGTACAAGGCACCATGGGCTACAGTCCAATGTGAGAGACTGAAGAACCAGGAAGGATTAATCCCATTTGGCCTGGGATTCAATGCGGGACCTGCCGCTTGCTAAACGGGATGTGATAACCACAAGGCTATCACTATAAGGGCAATTTCAACTTGATAACTTAAACGACAATCAGGGCAGTTTTCAGGAGAGCAGTCCTGGACAAAGAGTCTACAAGATCCATGAATTGATCCCAACCTTCGGTATACTGCAGCGAGATGGCACTTGACTTCATAGTGATTCCTCTCAACTGCTCATCCTCTCGACTGTCCAGGTATCGCAGCTTGCCCGCCATCCTCTGCGAGATAATCCCATTACTTGCCACAAGGGCATCAGCAAGGGTGGTTTTCCCTGGAAACAAGCAAACATTATACACAATAGCTTTTTGGTCCCATCTGTAACAACTAATAATTTTCAGTGTGGAAAAAACAAGGTGGCCAAACTGCTGAACAAAACTAAATGATGTGCCCTTTTGACATTAGCAGCAGTATTGAGTAGGCCCCTACTACCAGGCATGTCAATGTGCTTCATCAACCCAAAGTCATAAGCCAATGCCATGATATACTAAGTACCAGTAGGGCCTTTCTTACCATGATCCACATGAGCCAAAATACAGATGTTGCGGATGTTTTCTGGATGGCCCTGTAGCTCTGCTAGCTTCTGAGGCGTGGTTGTCGGCATGATTTTGTCAGATATTCATGGATGCTGAATTACGGAACAGGATAGGTCAAACAATAGTGGGCATAGAACACTAATTTACATGGGCCTGCCTATTCATCATATCCATGACGTAGGCCCAGGCCTAAGTCGTTCTGTGACGTTGCGTGTTTTGCCCACCAGCTTTCTTCGGCAAAGCTTGGAGAAATTATATAATTTTCCTCCAAGAGCAAAGCCAAAGCAATGAATTTTGCCCACCACCTTTGCGTCATTACGGCGACGTCAGCAATGGCCAGGGTTTCCGCCAGAAAAAAAAATTAGAGTGCGGACCAAAGAAAATTTTTTTTTTGAAAAAAAATTGTTTTTTTTTTAAATTTTTATTTTTATTTTTATTTGTTTATTTTGGTTTTAAACAATGTTTAGTGCCATTTTAGGCGTATTTTGAAGCATAAAATCACTTTCCATCGTAAAATATGATGTTAAATGGTGAAAAACAATGAATACTGCTGATAAATATGTGAATTTATCAAATTTTTGAGGGTACGGATCCGTACCCTGGAAAAATTTTAGGGTAGGCCTACGGAATTTTACCCATTTTATTTTTACCCTCTGGCGGAAACCCTGATGGCGGACACTGTCGGAGTTACGTCATGGAAACGATGAATAGCTAGCTACCCAACTGCAGTGCAGTCAAGTACATGAATGATACTCNNCCCCCCCCCCCCCTGTAGATTGATACTCTAACTGCATGACTGATACTGGTATAGACATAATAGAGTATACACTCACCACCACTGTGACACATACTGAACATCAAATCTGACAATAATAGTCACTAATGACTGCATTAATGTACGGCTACAATAAGTCACATCCAAATACCAAGATATTACCATAGATTAGGAAATCGAATTCGTCAGACGCTTATAAACAGCATTTTTATTGCAACAAAATTTCACAACTTCCACATGCGTGCGAGAGGGCAACGTGTGGCCAATCAGATAACTGGGAACGAGATTGTCCAAGCCTAATCCAGCCTGTGTACCTCGTCCCCAGGGGACGAATGAAATTGGTACTTCTGTTATGTAACTTGGGGAAAATTCCTGAAAATACATTGTCACGACAGATGGCGCATCGTCCCTCGCACCGATCTGTCACCGCGCGCTCAAGGAATCATGGGATACTTCAGGACTACTTGTTGCATTTTCAAGATGGCGGGCGATTCCTCGCTTCGAGTTAATAAATTGCAGAATCTCCTAAAATAGGCCTACCAAGGATGTCNGTACTACTACAACGCCCCACCACGGTTAAGACAGGTACGACACACGTGCTGATGGTACATCTTGATGGCTTACTACAGTGACGTATACTGAACACCACCGCCTGGCTACTTCCCCAGATGAGAGTTCCCTAACTGAGAGATTTCCCTAAACGAGAGTACTCCTTGCGCGCGCTAGGTGGTTCTCAACTTTGTTGCTATGGTTTCATGGTTTTGCTCTTCTTTCTTGCTTTGCTGATGCTCATGGTGATGATGATGTTGCACTGGCACACTGTAGCTGTCACTGCATCAAGCATGGCATAAAAAGCCGTGGTCAGGCCTAAATTATGCTTTAGGCCTATTTTTGAGTGGTGCTAGAGTCCAGTCCATACAAAAGGATGGCCGATATCATCATCATTCACGAATTTACAATGACTCATTGAATGAGCTTAGCTATAGAGTAGCCACCAGGGGCCTATTTCATCAAGTGACTTTAAGCTAATGGTACCATTAACTTCAATGCATTTCCATTTGGTTAAAGGTACCATTAGCTTAAAGTCATTTTATGAAACAGGCCCCTGGCCTTTACAGTATACTCTTACTGGCGGTGATGTGCATATTTTATTATCAGATAGGCCTACCACAGTAGTCTATAAAAAACCTGAAGAGGCTCTTGATAGCTACCTCTTCTGATTGCCTTATTTTCAGAACTGTGAAAGATGAACTGTAGTTTCATGGATGGGACAGTGGAACAATTATTTGCAGAAGTGCAAAGAACTTACCAGGAGAAAGGATGCTGTAAGTAGCATGGTCCCAAATCAGACCTTGGTGGAATACCGGTATCCGATTTTCAGCATTACATGTACCGGTATCTATTTAATTAATCAATAGAGATAACCTGCAGGATTATTTCAGAGGACAAAGCCAGCAGTTCTGAGTTAAAAGGAACTTTAATTGGATAAACCAACAGCCCATCCAAATGAATCACTTGAAAATGCCAGTTTTTATTTGGTTTTAACCATAGTTACCATAGTTACAATCATTGCTTATCATTGCTTAAATTCTTTGTATCTTGCAGTGACAGATGAAGTTATGTCAGCGTAAGTATTCAGCAGATCATCACATGTCATGTATTTAATGTTGACATCTTCAGTGTGTTCCACATATATTCTTGCCCCGTTTGTTGGATACTTGGGTGGTACATTTTCCAACACAGGGCTTTCTTCTCTTAACTATTGTTTAACATTATCTTCCAGACTCAATTTTGTCTTCCAATCATCTTTGCTGCCAGCATTGGATTTAGTGGACAATAAATGTGTGACTTGTATCAGTAGCCCAAATGGGAGAACCGTTTACCAGGTACTATACATGTATTCCAAACGTTTTTAAAAACAGGTTTCTGATAATCATTTAGGCCTGCCAATTTTGAGATGCCCACTTTATACTGTCAGTTACAGCAGTACTCATCATAAGTTTCTGTGTTTGTCTTCAAGGTCATCGGGAGCTCTGGAACCCCCTACACATTATGTGAAACTGTCAATTTCTGTTGCTGTCCAGCTTACAGATATGCAGGTTAGTGGAATTACATCCAAAAAGTTTGTTTAATAACCGATGCCAGAATATTTTTCAGCCCATTTTCAATCTTGAGAAATATTAATGAAAAGCTGACAATTTGAAATTTCTAATTTCATTTACAATTATTTTTAGTTCTTAAAAGAGAGGATCAGATGATGGTAAGTAAAATTATTATACAGAATCAAATACATAATGTATGAACCTAGAAGTATACGGGTGTAATACATTTATGATAGTGCCAATGACTTTTTTTTTTCAATTTCAGTGCAAACATTTTCTAGCAATGAAGCTGTCACAAGCACTTGGAGTGTGCAAAAAGGAGGAAGTTACAGATAAAGAAATGGTGTCACTTCTTGCTCAAATTGGATGACAAGGAATATGTTGGGAAGCAATTGTGAATTTGAGAGGCTACATATACTGGAAAACAACAGCTTTGATGTCATTCAATGTCTGTACTATCACAAGTGTGTGAGAATGACCTGGAATGAAATATGATTAGTTGAGACTGCTAATAAGTAAGTCAAATATTTCATAAATACACCTTATTAAGATTTATTGTATTATTATTTTTGTACATTTATTACATTGGTTTGTTGGCAGTGAAAAAAAGCATCATGATTTGAACCAATATCCATTATGTTAGTTTTCTTGTATCATTCAAACATTTGGAAATTTTCCACATAGGAAACTTTCCATCGGAAACTTTCCAACAGCTCGGCCATTATCACAGCCTACTTGTAATAAGAGTAGGCTGTGGCTTTACATGCTGTCAGAAACAGAAAAGGGTTCATCCCTGATACTGTCCTGTTAAGTCATATGAATACTGCATAGGACAGTTACAATAGATCCACTCCATGACGGGTTAGATTTAGTACATGCACAGATAGTTCACTCTCCACAAATTCTTTGATAGCACCTCATCTTCTGTACCTATACCTCTTGAAGTGGAACCACAACTGGAAGATATTATTTTGGAACTGACACCGGAAGCCTCTCTTGTACGAATACTCCCATTCTCGGCTTACTATCTTGAACGCAATATCCTGTAAAATGAAGAAATGGAAATATGAGAGTGATGCCAAGAGCAGCACTTGTCTGTCACTGTATCTTACAACTAATGTCTTTGTATTAGATTTTTCCATCAGGGCCAAAGTCAAAGCGTTATTGGCCCTTATGAGTAAGGAAGAGGCCATCTCAAGCTAATCATGTTTCTCACTTGGATGGGTCTTTTACTTGCCCTTGCAAAGACACAAGGCACCATGGCTTACTGCCCCATCCGACAGACTGAAGAGCCAGAGATGATCAACCCCATATGCGTGGCGGTCTAGGAAAACCCGTCAGAAGTCGCTGAGTGATCAGCAAGGGTTGTTCGATTGCCTGTGCATTGATCTGCTACTGTTCACCTGTTACGTAGTACATTTCAGCTGTTGAAATGTGCGGGTTCACCAAGGCCATTAACACTTTCCTCAAACGTGACATCCGACAGGTTTTCCTAGACCGCCTCACAGATGTCCCGGGATTCAAACCCGGGACCTGCCACTTGCTAAGTGGACGTGATAACCACTAGGCTATCAACCAATGACTCGGGTGAGGATAGTGGTTATGATAAATTGACTGGCTTTCCATCCCTACACTGTCCAGATGGAGCCTATAGTTAGAATACTGGACCTTGATGCATACCTCGTATGGTGGGCCAGCGTGGAACTTGAGCACGGCAAAGTCTTTATTGTCTTCAATGGGTGTTAGTGTGTACTCCGGTGTGACTGTTTTATCAATCAAGTCAGGGTAGAAAATCTGCAAGGAAAATAAGATAATCAGTCACTATTTCAATTACGGTAGAGACATACAGAAAGGCACTGTACATTTTCCAAATGGACCATTCTCCATCCAGTTGAATCTGCAGTCATGATGACTTTCAACACAACAGCAGCATGTCCATTGGGTCTAAGTCCATTTTCCATCCCTGGATTTGACCTTGGATTGGATTGTCTGACTTGAACCCGGCCCAACTCCACGGACCAGTTGATGACTGAATGATTGTTGGATTTTGACCCAACACAATTTCCTATGAATTTAAACCAGACTTACGTTGAACTTGTACCCCTGGACAATTTTCGGTGGTGGATTGTCAATATCGTAGTGAGTTTGGTTATACTTGTTCCATTCAAAACCCTGGAAAGAACAAAAGTAAGATTTGTTTATCGTTTCAAATTTTATTGGCAGTCAGAAAATCTTAACTATAAGCAGAAGATTTATCCGTAGAGTCAACACGTTTGCAATATGGTATCTGTTCATGCTGTTCTTTATACATGTACTTACTGTGTGCACCCTATTGAAGAATCGAGGTTTTCGTGGCCTGTACTTATCCGACCATAAGAATGACTGTTGATCCAGTTGAAATTCAACACTGAAAGTTGCCTCGTCATCATTCATCCCTTCCCTTGCCCTCTTGATAAATTCTGTCTCTTGGTCAGCCTGCAGTGAAAAAATTGATCAATTCAGGAAGTGGAAATGACAGGTTATTTGATTTTAACATCAGCAAGTGACATCTACCTCAGTTCAGAGCTGTGATCAATACAAATACTTGTCAAGATAATAACGTAGGCCAAAATCTACCTTGACTTTGCCAGTCTTTAGAACCTGCTGCCTCATGTACTCTAGTTTCTTCATGTCGTCTGCAGGATCATACACCACAGTATCAATGTCAACATCCATCGGACGAATCAGCTTTGGGCTGTAGTTGCCAGCTTCATATTCTCTGTACCGTTCCTCCATCAGGTCATCCTCAGTGAGGATGGACTCTCCCCTGTAACAAGGACATTGTGCAATCAGATTCGTAACAGGTAAATCCAGATGGGCAAGATAAAGAGTGAAATGTCAGAAAATTTTACATAAGTGTAAAGTATCAACATGGATGATCATTGCTGGTTCCTTATGAAGGCACAAAACGGCGAGAATCGCCTTATTGTCATTAACCTCATAGCATAATTGCCACTGATGTAATTCACCCCAATTGTAGCAAGGGGAAAGAAGGACCCTTCCCACAATACATGAACACAAGCTGAGTTCATTACATTCATTAACAGGCAGAAACTTGCATCAAACTTTAAACTGGCCACTGTCCTAATATTTTTGTCCACCAGTGTAGTCAAAAATGTCAAAAACGTTTGCAACAGAATGTGAAACTTACAGTTCCTCATCTTCATCATCATCTTCTTCTCCATCCTCATTCTCAGCCACCTCTCCCTCAGGTGCTTTTTCAGTTTCCCCCACTTCAGCTGCTTCAGCACTAGTACTCGGCACAGCATCATCCGCAGATGTTGAGGGCAGTGCTGAGGGAATTGGGGTTCCCTTTCTCGATGCTGCTCTCTCACTGCCTGATTCACCCTCGTCTATCACGATTGGGAAAAGTGGGGGAGCTTCAATTCCTTGCTGTAATGTAAACGAACAAATTAAGGTACCGGTACCATGAAATACACAGAAAGTACCAGTACAACAAATACTTTGACAAATAGATTTGAAACATAATGAGAACAGACAGGGACATTCCTCTGATGGCAAATTTTTTATCCCTCATCGCAGTCACTACTGAATACCAATTACTGTGCAGCAGTTTTCGGAGCATGAAGGCATTATACATGTATGACTGTCATACATGTACATGTACATGTACATTTTTTTGCAAAGGAACTGATCACAGTACCTCCTGTTTGAGCTTGAAAAGTTTAGTTTGCAAATTCTCCTGATGTCTCTCCCTGAGCCGGGTTCTTGCCATGTGAGCAAGCAACTGTTGCAAAAGGGATTCCCAGTAACCTGAAAATGAATTACATCAAGAAGTTACTTTGATTTGAAGCTGGTGCTAAAAAATCCCTAATTTCATGAAACCAAGGTCAGAAACTGGATGCTGTGAAAAAATCCCACTTAAATTATCAACTGTACAGAGTGTTCCTTATTAGGCCATTCAACATAAATTACTTATTTATCATCACCGCCCGTCCCAACATTTAGCTCCCGTGCCGATTTTTTTGATATTTGATATATCAAATATCAAGGTACCGTCCGCTCCAAATTCTTGCCCTCTGCTTCACCTTTGATTTTTGTTATTGTTTATCAAACAACCTCCTGACCTGATTTTCCCAGACCTGATGGGCTTTTGATACCGTAATTGATATCCATTGCACCACCAACGATCCTATTCCTGGCCAGACTAAACAGACCTACCATAGCATTGGCATTGTTGATGTATGAATAATATAAAGTAGCCTGGAATCGAGATTAATAGATATACCGGGTAGGCCTAGTCAGCTGGTCACTTCCTGTGTTTTTCCACACATGTCTCGCTCAAATATCAAATATCAAAGGCCCTCCCGATCAAACATTGTTACCCAGACAAAATATCAAATATCAAAGGCCCTCCCTCCCCAATATCATAAGGTTGAATGATGATAAACAAGTAATTTATGTTGAATGGCCTTACTCACCAACATCAATTCCTTCACCTCCCTTCAGTTTTTTTGTCACCTCCTGCTGAAGGAGGACTAACTGATTGTGTGTTTTTCCTTTAAATATCTTGGCCACATCATCCATGACTGAGTTATTTATGCCCTCTCGTCTGTCTCGGATTATCATATCTGGAAAATATGAAAAATTCTTCAGTCAATCAACCAATCAATCCATCGAGCAATCAATCAATTAATCAATCAATCAATCGATCAAACTCCAACTAACTAATTGACTGACCAATCAATCAGCACATTGCTATAATCTCTAAATTCAGCCCAGGTTCTTCAATAGCTTCTTTCAAAGACACAGAAAGGCTTGTCTCTTCAATAGCATTTTACAATCAGATGACATAGCCCTTTTGAGACAAAATGCTATTTCATGAGGTATTTGCTGTGTATTGCTCCACCCCTCTAAAATTAGATTGAATTGAAATAAATTGAAAGAGAAGTTGCTTGTGCTGGTCAGCACATCAGGCTGATAAATCTCAACAAAATGCCATACTTTCCCTTGTCTGTGAATCTAAATTTACAATATAACCTTCAGATAACAGCTCACCTACCTCTCGTGGCAGTATCTAATTTCCTGAGTTTACAGAGTTCATCATCAACTACCACAGTGATGTCCTTCCAGTAGTCCAAGTTCTTGTTAGCATCCATTTCAGTGTAGACTTTGATGTCTTCCAACAAATCCTCGAGATCCTCCATTGTCAATCCCTGAGGAAAAGAAATGAGCCCATAGTAAATTGATAATCGGGTACCGGTAGGTTTATTTTTGGTCATCTCTTCACTCTATATGTTCATTTTTGTCTATCTACCAGTAATCAATTGAATAGCCAGGCCAGTTTCACAGGGCAGTTCCATCCTGTTCAAAATTCAGACGTCATTTTACCACCCTGTTCAAATTTTTACCACCCTGTTTAAAACTGTAACTTGCAATGCATTTTCCATTACACCACCAAGTTTGAATTTCACTCCCACCCTGTTTGAAAATCCAGGGCCTTAAAATCGTAAGAAAATGCAGTCACCCCACCCTGTTTAGAAAAATTTCTGGCTACAACACTAGACCTAAACTGTGTTTATGCCAACGGTGGAATAATTTTCCAGCAACTATAACGTTAGTGCCGACTTACATTTAGGTATGTGTATGGTTCATGCATTTCAACTGCAAAGTCATCATCCTCAGCAGTGATATACTTGGCAAGAAGATCAATAGGTTTAGCCCGACCATCATCAATGCGAATTTTTGAGCGCAGCTTAGCTTGTTGTAAGTGAAACTGAAATAAAGGACAAAAATATTGAACTCTAAGAAGAGTTTGGTGGTCATACTGCACAAATTAGGCCAGGGTAACAAGCAACTGTCTTAGAAATGAGCACAAAAAGACAAAGTTTATTTCAGTAGTTGTTTACCTGATCCTCTTGCTTTTCCCACTCTTTGAAATAATCTGCTTCCTTTTCTCTCTGGATGAGCTCCTGGAATCAAACGACATTTGGCTTCACTTTTACGAAAAAAACGATTAGCAGATACTGTACATGTATATGATAAGACAATGATCGAATTAACTCAAATTAATTACGGAACTAAGATGTGTACGGATCACATTATCCGCTCCACATGTTAATTCAGGAGTATCTGCAGATTTTGAGAGCCTGGTTTCAACATACCCTTTCCTTTTCTCTCTCTGCCATCTCACGTTCACGTTCCAGTCGCCTTTTCTTTACCTTCTCTAATTCTCGCTGAAGAAGGCACGAACATAGAAATGATTCAACAGTTACAACACTAAGAAAACGTTGCCCTTCAAAAGAATTGTCAAATGCTTCAAGCTGCAAACTCTCCCAATGTTTCCAAAGCTACTATGGCTGCTTAAATGTTTCCAAAGCTACTATGGCTGCTTAATAACAACTAAAACAGAAATCAAACCTGGCATTCTACATACATGTATTAATCCACAGGTACATGAGGAAAGAATACTCTAATCATAATCCATCATCAAATCACTAGAGCAAGCACACTTACACTATTTTCCTCCATCTTCAGTTTCTGTTCCTTCTGAATTTCAGGCTTTGTCAAATGTTTCTTGCCTTCCTTCTCCATCTTTTTGCGCCAAACAAATGTGTCCAGAAGTTTTTCATCTCCAAACGGATTGTCGGTGTTGGTGAAGCCCTGAAGATTAGATTCGTACATGTAACTAACTGTGATATTGAAGTTATCATTTAATAGAATCAAGAGGAGGAAAACAGAATTCACAAAGCATGCATTGAAAAACACCTCTTCTGGTGAACCTACCATGTACTCTTCATCCCAACCCATCTTCTCCTTTCGTTTCCTCTCTTTGTTTTCCTTTTTAGCTAAACGTCTGGCACGCTTCTGTTCTGGTGTTTCTGTTGCTTTCATCACCTCTTTTTGTCTCCTGTCAATGAAAAATTCTATCAGGGTCAAGAAATATACATCAAACACAAATTAAAATGAAATTTGACACTGCACTTCCTGTCCGAAAAAGTAAAATAATCCTTGCATCTATGACAACACTTACCTTCTCTCTTCTTTCATCTTCTCTATTTCTTCAAGAGACATTTTTTGCAACTTCTTCATATCAGTTTGTTCTGCTGATGAGTCACTTTCACTACTCTCTGAGCTACGAGTTCTCTTACTTTTCTTTCTGTCTCGATCACGTGACCGATCTCTTTTCTTGTCCTTGGACTTCTTTTTCTTACTCTTGTCCCTTGACTTAGAGTGCCTGTCCCTATCCCTTGAACGAGATCGATTCCGATAACTTCTGTCATTTGATCTTGATCTACTGTGTCGATATCTGTCTCGTGATCGTGACCTTTCTCGCTGTTGCCTGTCTTTTGACCTCTCCTGTGACCTAGATCTCGATCGTGTGGCGGATTTATGATGCTTTATTTCCTCCTCATCATCAGAATAGTACCTAATAGTCAAAAAGAAGAACAACCCCCTTTGTATACCATACCAGCTAGCTGTATCTGTAGGCCTAGTAGGCCTACCTATACTAGCGCTAAATTATCAAGAAAATTTTCCAATTCATCCTCTATTATCGTTATGTAATGTAGCCGAGGGAATAAGCAAATAATTAAGAACAACCAGAGCAGAAGCAGCCTATGAATGATGATGACAGGGTTTATGTCCGAAATAAGCAACATCCGACAAATGGTTGCAGTGTTAGTGTAAATGCTGTACATCAGGATAGAGCAAAAACCCAACACTCAAATATACCTTTTCCTTCGATCTCTCTCCCGGGATCTTGAGCGTGATCGATTTCGCTGGTGCTTTCTTTCATAATGTGACATGTTGTTATTTTGTTTCCTCGACGATCGAGCAGTTTTAGCTGAGCAAAATGAATTGTTTTGCGTCTTTCTAGCGTTTCATGGACGGCGCCATCTTGAAATGAAATATTGCGCATGCTCAATACAGGTACCCGGAAGTGTAACGAAGGACGCTATTTCATGAGTTCATGTGTTTCAGCACTTTGACATGCATTTATGTTCCCTATCCTTAATCTTTTGACTTCATCTTTAGGCCTGAATATTTTGTGAACTGTACAATTGTCTAATGGCGTCAACGTCTTCCACCCCCGAACTTACCGCTAGATTGACTGAAGAAGCCATTCCAACACACCGGGCACGGGCAGATTCAGATTCTGACAACAGTGGACCTGTTGTTGCCCACATTGGCGAATCCCCACCGGGTCCTAACCGAGCGAATACACGCAGTAGTCTTGTATCGCAAAGTCCATCCCAAAAACACAGGGATGGGTCGGAGAAAGGCGGATCAAGAAAGGCCAAATCTGGCTCAAAACAAAGTGTTCGTCGTCAGCAGTCACCGCCAGCAGCAGCGCGGGCCAACCATGGAAGAAATGGTTCGATCGATTTGACCGATCCTGATAAGTTGTTACAACAGTTGGCAAATATTGACCTCACTGATGAAGACACTGACATTTTGCTTGAGGAAGCATATGCACTGAATAAGAAACTCCGTGCAGAATTACACCGACAGGAGGAGGCTGCGAAGAAATCCCGTGGACACCGTCTTCCTCCCCTTGATGGTCAAAGTCAAGCCAAACTACATGAGCCAACAAGATTGTATGGCGCTGGTTTGCCTGGGACTTCACCTAGTTCACGACCAGTACAAAGTCGACCAAAGGCAACAATGTCAGCTGGATCATCTTCACATTCCCATGGTGTGATGAATGTAAGTATCTTCATAGCGATAGCGCCCTTGTCTAGCCTCTGTCATCAATTGAATAAAATACCAAAATTAACATTGGATTTGTTTTCATCTTACAGGAAAGAAGGCGTCAGCAGAGGTCCCCATCTGGCAAGAATAAGTTGGCACAATCATCACCACCAGTGCGGAACTGTAACAGACCAGAATGGGATGATAGATTTTCCTACAGTTGAAGGAACTCTGCAGGATGTGCATTTCCTACACAGGCTTAGCAGTTGTGAGAGTTTTTTGTGTTGGCCTGACAAAAATGTGAAAGGTGCCTGAAGAACTAATTGTCTGTAATTTAGAAATCTCAGTGTTCATTCTATGGAGTGTGGTATGTAAATTGAATGGTTTTTAAACATATTATCCCACACTGTCTTACTGCCACTGTTTGATGAAAGAAATTTATTCTAATCCAATGCTTATTAGATTGACAACCTTTAACAGAGCCTTGTTTGGCCCACTCAATGGGAGATTTTCCTGCCGTTAGAGGCCGCCGTTAGCAGTCCAAGAACGTCACAAAATTTGACGCCAAAGACGTTATAAGCCATGGCCTCCATGTCATTATGGACGATGTCATGGCGTGCATTTCTTCTCTATGACGCCACATTTCGTGCCGTCCTTGGACTGCTAACTTGTGACCTCTAACAGCAGGAGTCTCCCATTGATATGTTAGACCCATTAATGGACCTACTGCATGTATTGATCACTGGTACATGGATCCAATCCAATTCCAGTCCATAAATACAGTCAATGGACTTCAGTACTGCATTATTGTGTCACCACTTCCAAGTCGTCGGTCAGATTGCTTTCATATGTGACCCTCCATCACAAAACCAGTCAGAAATCGCATGGAAATGAGCCTAAATGTAACTGAGATGACACCAGGAGATAAGGAAAGAAATAGAATCACTCAGACTTCACAATAGATAGACAAATTGAAATTGACTGATAATTCATTCCCAACTTGCCAACTTCAGAGCAATTTCCGACTGGTTTTGTGCTGGAGGGTCACACACAACCTTTTCTTCAGTGTTCGTTTCACCCATCTATTTCATCCTTTGCGGATTTGTGCCAATTTTTTACCAAATTGTGCAGTTGTAGACATGGCAAGGAACAGAATACATGTATTTAAAAGCAGTCTCTCTTATGGTACACCATGGGGTGTGGATGGCTAGTGAGCAAAAATGCTTATCATTTGTGCCATTGGTCCTGGTTCTTAACAAGTTGAATTACTGTATGTGTACCGGTAAATGTGATAGTAATGATGCTACATTTCTTTTGCTGTCAAAAGAAAAGGGGTTAACAATGTCGAGGAGAGTGGCTGTCTTTCACTACAACCCCAAGGCTGACATTGTTCATTAGTACAGTCGTTCAAAATGATTCGACATTCAAACGAGATAACTAATTGGATGGATTTGCTCTTGGGTAAATTGCAGTAGGAAATTTTCTGTGATAAAAATAACATACACATATTACACAACCTGTAATGCATACGACCAATATGTACTTCAGCCCCATTCAAATACAGTTGTTTATTATTTTCTGCACTGATAATTTTGAAGTATGAATGATGCATGTACATTTGTACTGCGCTCGGAAGAGAAAATGCACCTGTGTTTAGAATAAGCACTGTTGAGAATAGACACCCCAAGATTTTCGTTCTTTGTACATGTAATCTGGTTATCCATTCCTATTGATTCTAAGTAGAGATGTCAACATTGGGATATTGATCGCAAAATGTGCCGCACTGAATATCTTAACGACACCAATATTCCAGCATTGAACAACCAACTTACATGTGGAGGTAAAATGACACTGTGTCCAACAAAATGTGAATGCGTTATTGATGTACATTTGTGATATACTATTTGTAGTTACTTATAAGTAAGATATTTGTACATGTATTCTATTGTCAAGAATATTTTGTGAATTAATGTATTTATTTGTGGAGAATAGATTATGAAAAACACTTCATATCTCCATTCCTTTTGTGGACTTACATTGACATGAATAATAGTTGACAACGTTAAAACCCATGTGATATGGAATGAATAATACGGTTTAGGCTTCCAGAGCTGGCTTTGAGATACTTTTCCATGCTTTCTGAATATCCAAGAAGAGCTGGTCAGGGAGGAGAATCAGTGATTGATATTGGAGTGAAGTGGATGGGAATTCTGTAACCATTTCCTGTATTCACCAGGAAAGAAAGTATCCACACCAGTAATTCATGCATTTGCTAGTCACCAACAAAAGTCTTTACTGAAAGACTATAAACATTTATTATCATACATAACATACATGTAAATGCTCACAGCAGAGATCAAACGCTTCTGCAGTGTGTGAATGGGCATACACTTGTACATGTACCATTAATGCCCAATAATACTGCTATGGGCATTCAGTGGGTGAAAATCAGTGTTAACATCATACTAGTACATCTACACTTGGTACAGTACATTGTCTTTTCCAACACAAGACGTGTATTTACAAAGACCAGCTCCTTTACAATGTAGACCCTGCATTAGTGCAAGCACAGGACAGGTACCCGGTACATATCATCTACAAGTACCTGATCAATTGAAATTAGATTTGCTATTCTAAAGTACCGGTACATCAGTCTATCTCGTCGGAGATGGAGGAATAAGGAGGAGGATTATTATCAGTAAAGAGTCAAAATATTCATCCTCCCCTGCAAATGCAAAGTGGATGTCGTGCAGATCATTAATGAAATATCCTTAAGTACATCAGGAAAAATACACCAATGCAGAGGATAATAGATTTAAAGTTCAAGTTCTTAGGATTTTGACTGGCCTAAGTTGTCTTTTTCATCACAAGTCAAAATAACCTAGGCTAAAGCAGCAGAGTACATTTCAACATGGTACATGAACAACAATGGAATATATACACTGAAAAGTATGAAACGTTAGTCAATTTTCCAATGAAAATGACAAAGATAATCCAAAAGCATGGAACGAGGTAGATTTTTACAGGGACATGTAATCAGTAATATATATCACTGTGTTATATATTTCTGATGTAATTACATGTACATAGAAGTTAGTTAATGAGATACCCGCGTGACAAACTTTGCTAAAGCACGGTGGCGATGCGATCGATCGACCCGTCGGGTTGTCATTGACGTCACTTAAACTGTTGACATTGCGTATTGGCATTGCGACATTGACCTGTACATTTTTCTATAGTAACTGATCAGAAAAAAACTTGCTTTATTGCTATCCTATCAAATCCTTTGCAAGAAGAAAACAGGGAGATGAAAGAAATTGTCATCTGACACAGAATGATGTAAGTTTTATTGTCAGGTGACCAAAACGAGTGGGTTGTTTTCACGCCAGAAATAAATGGAAAAATAATGTTAGAAAAACAACATTTCGGGCACATCGATCGCAGCGCCACATCATGACGTTAGTTCCGCAGATACCTCATTGAGATGGATCAAAAATCAAAACTGCCATTGTTCTAAAAATTAGCTGAATGAGGGGGGTTGGTTGCAAAATCAGCAAGTTTTGATTACGGTACAACTGTATTTTCCTAATCTGGACTAGGGTCAGATTATCACCTACATATGCTGCACAATACTGTACGTTACAGTAATGGAAAGACAGGACCATGAGCAACTGCACACAGGATGATAAGATACAGGTTCATTACAAGCAGGCAACTACAAACCATACTAACACTTAAACTCCTAACTGCAACTGCCAAGGCAGTAACAAAGACACTAAGTTTGAATTAATCAAGGTGTAATAAAAGTTATCCCAGACTGAATACATGAGGCAGGATCAGCCTAATTTTAAGATTTTCAAATTTCATACTCTTACCTGGAAACAGGAACAATAAATTTAAAGGATTGAAGGTCAAGACAATGAAGTTGGGATGATCAGAAAAATTATGTACACCTTCATCACAAACTAAACATTCTGCAACAAATGGATCACCTCCAACAGACAACAATACAGTCAAATTATCTCATGCGGCAAATGAAAGTTTAACCTTTTAATTCCATTGTCTAGCAGAAAACAGTTCTTATTCTTTTTATTTGATTATCCTTTTCAGCCAACCATGACAATAAGAGATGCACATGTTCTTCATATTGAAAAGCTACAGGTGGTGAATTAAAATCAACTTTGTGAGTTGCAAATGGATCAATTCTGAAGTCTTTTAGCAGGTAGAATTCTGCCAATGCCCCAACTTGCCCATGGACCCTCAGTCTCATGACTGGAGACCAGCCCTCATTGTGACAGGGTGAACAGGCTGGCCGACACATGCACTGATTTTCCTTGCGGGTACATTCTGTGGTGTGGGGATGGTCTCACCGGTTGACTCCTGCAGCACCTTTTCCTGAGCTGCCATTGATTTTCCCTGAGCCATGCTAGCCGGAGTAAGCACAGCTCCTTTCTTCCGTGCACTATCCTTTGCCATGTTGTAATCACCAGAGTCAAAATATTTCATCTAGAAGTAAATAAAGAAAAGAATTTTAAGAATATTACCCGCCAACCTTATCTTGAGTAAGCCAGGAATTGGGTCTGGATGTACCAATGACATACTAGTACACACAGAACATGATATGTTACCACCATAAAAACTTCTTCATGACTTACCCCTTTGTGGAGGCGTTTCTGTAGAAGACTGGGGACAGAACTTCTGTTGACATTTGGATATTTCTCCTTGAATTTTTGTTCTTCTGCTTTCAAAGGCTGTAAACAAATTACAGAGTGTCAGTCAAAATGAAGAAGATAATATTGACACCAGGTCCAGGGCCAAGCAGTAGCCTATTGACCTGGTAGTCCACTTTGACTTTGTCATGCCCGAAATTAGTGAATTCTACAATTTCCAAACTGGATAGGCCTGCTGGGCCTATCAACAACAAACGATTGGTGCCTCCTAAAGGGCGGCGCACACGAGCGACTAAATCTGGGCGACCGCCGACGAGACTGGTGGTGCGACTAGACATCAGCCAATCAGAAGCGCCAAATCTTGTCGCTTTGGCGGTCGGAAGCCAAGTCGGCCGACAAATCGGTCAAAATTGTCGCTCGTGTGCGCCGCCCTTAAGTGCTGGAGGGGAGTCTTGCTGGCTGCAGCTACAAGCTGATTGATGATTAACAAATAATAGCAGGGACTACATGTACTCTTCATTTCACTTTCGAATGGCACTGATCACCATTGACTATCACCATCGACACCCGCCATACCCAACGCGAATTTTGTTCCCCGCTAAATCCTATATTGATGAGTCATCAGCACCAGTTGACCAATGCAGCGTGGGGATTCTCATCCTGACGCCATTCCCGGCTGCCCGAAACGAGTGTTTGCACATAACAAGCATTGTGGTATGCAGCTGATAGTACAGGTCTTGTACCAGGATGGATATACCACAGGAGGTCGGCTCAACCGAGGATGGCCCCTAGGGGTATATATATATGACCCCTAGGGGCCATCCTCGGTTGAGCCGACCTCCTGTGGGATATACAGCTTCCTGCTTCCGGAGAAGTGTGGTGTCGATTTTCTTCATTTATTCAGGGTGCAACACTCGCGGCGAATATATTTCTCTGCAGAAAATTTTTACAAAGTCCCTTCACTGCGAATATTTCTCCCTGCGAGCGCCGAGGCCATTCGCGAACATTTATTTACCGGTAGCCTAGCAGGACGCGAAAATATTTCGCTTTACGGTAGTCGGTATGCCAATGTAGGCCTACATTGATTACTGCAAACCATCAGTCAGGATGCCTGTTTTTCTGATTACACTCCAGTGATGACATATCATGCATATGGTAGTACACAGCAGTAGTCAGTCAGGAACTTTTGCCGCATTGGGAGGTCACCTCCCGATTGGGATTTTGCATCTCCCGAATGGGAGGTTGTGTCCGAAACGGGATATTATGTTGTACTCGAGGCCTAATTTTTTGTTGCTNTGCCAGTTCCCGCGATGTTAAACACCAAACCCACGAAGATAGCCGAATTCCGTGATACTACACTACTCGTCAAAACGGTTGTAAATCATCGATAATTTATTTATTGTAAGCGCGATTTTAGCCGAAGTTGTTGTAAAAAGTAGTTCTCATCGATATTCATCCGCCGACCGGAAGAGGGAATGTGTGTCATGGCGCAGAATGCCTGCAGAGCTGGATTTCTGGGAAGGTCGTCACTATACCCGTGATATTACCCGAAACTACCCTATATATATATGACCCCTAGGGGCCATCCTCGGTTGAGCCGACCTCCTGTGGGATATACAGCTTCCTGCTTCCGGAGAAGTGTGGTGTCGATTTTCTTCATTTATTCAGGGTGCAACACTCGCGGCGAATATATTTCCCTGCAGAAAATTTTTACAAAGTCCCTTCACCGCGAATATTTCGCCCTGCGAGCGCCGAGGCCATTCGCGAACATTTATTTACCGGAGGCGGTAGCAGGACGCGAAAATATTTCGCTTTACGGTAGTCGGTATGCCAATGTAGGCCTACATTGATTACTGCAAACCATCAGTCAGGATGCCTGTTTTTCTGATTACACTCCAGTGATGACATGCATATGGTAGTACACAGCAGTAGTCATGCACACTGCACTGCATGCACATGTAGGCCTAGGCCTTCGTGTACAGCATGTACATTTTTATGTGCATTTTCAATTTTGTAAACAAATCAGGAATAGACCACTTGCGCAAGTCGGCCATTACAGCCAGAAGGTGTAAACAAACCTTGGGCCTAGTGCATTGTGCCGACGGTAAGCACAGGGGCCAACTGTACAAATGCATTAGGCCCCCTAGGGCGAGGCTAATGTTGACACCCTGGGCTGATAAGCGCAAGGGGTCTATACTACGCACATCATCCGGCTTATTCGCGGGGACTGTCCTTGACGTCTCTTCATTTTCCTTAGTCTGATCGACAGGTGATGCCCTCTTATCTTGCGACGCCATATTTCTGATGGAATGAGTAAATGAGGTGACGAGAAGTGTTCAGTTTCTTGAGAGAAAATTTCATGAAACTCCGCGATGATGAGCGAACGTGACGTCACGAAAAAGGAAGAATACACTGATTCCAATGTTTGCCGCTCCACTTTCGCGGCGCTACTGTCCGTTCCACGATGAGCGCCATGGGAGTGGAGCGGCAAACATTGGAACCAGTCAATTGTCTCAAAATCTATGCATAACATTTTGGGAGAAGAACAATGACTTTACCCAGGCAAACATTTATGTTTTTTAGAAGCTCTGAATATCCAAAAAAGAGCACAAAACGACACACAGTATACAATACATCGGAAAGTCGTCTCCGAATATTTCACAAATTTTTGACCAGGCGCGGGGTAGCGCCTGCGGAAGACCTTGCGACTTATTAGAAGCTCTGAACTAGACTGGTCCCCTGTCGTATCGCTCCGTTCCTCCACTACTACGACAGGCCGCGTCCGCCATGTTTGCCTGTTTTCTGACACACGTATGCAAATGAGCAATAAAGACTTTCAACGTTGCGGGGGTCTCTAAAAATAGATATGACTCATGGCGCGACCGTTGATGACGTTTGGCTGACCAATCACATGCCGAGTTGGCGTTCAAAATGCCTGTCGTAGTAGTGAAGCGAGAACTACGACAGGGGACCAGTCTAGCTCTGAACATGGTTATCAAAAAAATGTTTTTTAAGAAATTTTTCTGGACCTGTAAGAAGGAATGATGCGAATATCAGAAATATTGTGGTTAAATTGCCCAAAAGTTACAAAATCGGCCCAATTTTGAGGGAAAAAAACCCTTTTTTAGTGCTTCAATCCATAAAAGTTTTGCAGCAGTGGAAAGAGAAATTGATGATCTTTCTAACATGGCCTTTTTACTTCCATCATGCTGCAGTGAGTGCTGTCTTTTCTGCACAGCACAGGAAGTGTGGGTTAAAAGATGCCCTCAAATCACTGTCAATGGAATAATAACGCAATAAATTTTATTTTCTTCAATATCTTTATTCAGTTGCTAGAGGTACACTGGCTGACAGAAATATTAGGACACTTTCAAAATTCTAAGTCATTTTCCTCTTTTTCCTTCCTTTTGTCTCTAACCACTAATTATTTTTCTTATTGATGAGAACATTTTTTACCTTGGCAAGTGGGTTATATAATCCCATGAGATTACCCATGCCAAAGGCTACTGACATGGGGTTGCTGATATATGAATAACAAAGACAATCATGATGTGCTTCGTCCATTCTTGTCACCTCCAATAGCTTTAGCCTTTGAATTTGAGGTTTGAATGGCACCCATCATAATTATCTTTGTTATTCAAATATCAGCAACCCCATGTCAGTAGCCTTTGGCATGGGTAATCTCATGGGATTATATATAACCCACTTGCCAAGGTAAAAATATTCTCATTAACAAGAAAAATAATTAGTGGTTAGAGACAAAAGGAAGAAAAACAAGGAAAATGACTTAGAATTTTGAAAGTGTCCTAATATTTCTGTCAGCCAGTGTATACATGTATATACCTGTACATTTGCTGAGTATTGTGTACACGTTTCAGGATTTGTGGCAGTGCATACGGTACAACCATGGAAGTACTTCCATGATACAACCCAACCAGCTCATCAGAACACATGATATATTCCCCTTGACTGCTCATCCCGAGAATCTCATTTTTTCGAATTGTGCCAGGAGTCCCTGTTGTCCTTGAATTTCTTTCGAAGAATGTCTTTTATTTCATCACTTTCAAATATATGATCTATGCTTTGAATTGAGAGATCCCATAAATTTTCCTCTCCAAGATCAAATGCCTCTGCAGCAATTCTGTACTCTTGAGAAAGTGAAGTGGAGAAAACACCTTTGTCATCAGTCTGGAAATATATAAGGAAAAAAAAAATATTATACTTGGGGAAACTAAGGTCATCTTATTATCATTTTTTGTGGGAATATTAAAAAGCATTTGCACAGGCCCAGAAAACCTTTTAACTCTCTTATTTGCAATGCAAGTCATGAGATCTGACTGGCAGTTTTGATGAAGTCATGCTGGAATATGACTTTATTTCCAGTTTATATTGCCAAGATGCAGAATAGCACAAAATTGACACACAAAATGATAATACGCAAGAAGTCAATCTCCAGAATTCACGAATTTTCGACCCCAACCGGGGTCTTTTTCAAGTGGAACTTTACGATCTGAAACTCTAGAAAAGACTGAGCTGAAACCCGAATGTGGAACTAACCTGTGTAGACAGGATGAGTGAGCAATTAAATTTTAATTGAACTTACACATATTATGCAAGGGTGTCCGATCTCATACCAGTACTTGAAGTGGTGAATATCAAATGTCTTCACTGTCTGTGCTATGACATTAGATGTGAGGCAAAGCTCTGAAAATTAGGACATAACAATCAGCAGACTTATAAATTCTGACTAATGAGGGACAGAAAAGCAAGGTTTGGAAAAGTAGTTTGAAAACAGTTCTGTTTTCTAGCCATGAGTCTTGACATAAAGTTAGAAGCTTTTTATCTATGTCAGTAAAAACGCTGTCCTTGGCAAGATGCGGACTTGTCAATAACATATACTTAAAGCTGAATGAGAAGTACTTCCCAGTCTTTCCTAATGCTACTAATTTCATTCTTCCCAAACCAAAAGAAATAAATGTTGTCCTCACCAAGCGGAATTCGATGTTTGATCATCTGATCAACTATTTCTTGTGTACCACCATCTTCCGGTCTCAGGAAAGTCCCATGGCCAATACGATCAGGGACCAGATTGAGAAGAGCACTCGTTTCTTCATTCTTGTTGTATCCCTGAAAGTTATATACCGGTACTTTTCACCATAGGCTACAGGATTCACTCATTTCATTTCCATGAGTTCTACCAACCAGTTCACCATTTGGCAATAGGAATTACTTACTCCTTGGTACTGATTGAAATATATCACTCTGAACAACTAATCACTAGTTGGCATCTTGGTTGTAAGATTGAATGGACCTGGAGTCAAATAACCATGGTGTACCGGTAGTTGGATGAATATGATTTATAATAACAGGCCTTTCAATTACCAGCAAGTCATTACACCCTCCACTTTATACTCCTATTTTGGGCACATTGAAAAATTCGAAAATCAGGGGGCAAATTTAGAGAATTGCATGGCATGTTGTGGAACTAATGGTCTCTGACCATTCACAAACAGTTCACTAGCATTTGGGTATTTTGGGCACATTTTTTCCATGTAAATTTGGGCACAAACCAGATTTCACTACACCCTATACAGTGTAGTGACAGTGCAATCGAAAGGCCTGAATAAGCCAAGACATGTGGCCACATTTTCAAGTGTCACCAAACAAAATAAAAGCAACAAGCACACTACCTCAGCCAAATGCAAGGCAAGCTTCAGTCCCAGATTTTGAGCCTCCTTCAATGCTGGAATATAGTCCCTTGCGTCACCAACTTTGGGGTCACCACTTAGGTCAATCCCCACAATGATACCTCCGCTTTTCTTTCGATACTCATCAGCGAGTTTCACAACTTGCAAAGCTTCTTCCTTCCCTTTTCTGCGGTCTATGGACAATATTAAACGCACAATACAATCAAGGTCTTTTTCTTCACAGTCCTTTATTGCTTTCAAGACAGCCTCAATATACAGTCTTTTAGTAAGACCTGTCTCTTTTATATCTCTTGGTGTGCTCCGGAGCTCCAGATATTTAACATTGTCCTCTGCAAATTCTTGAATGATATCACATGTAATCTACAAGAAAAAAAGAAAATGACCATTTAAATTGAGCCACTTTGATTTTAAATTGAGCCACTTTAATCTTAAATTGAGCCACTTTGATCTTAAATTGAGCCACTTTGATTTTAAATTGAGCCACTTTGATTTTTCATATGCCAAGATGCACAAGGGAGAGATTTGGCCTTGGTGCCAGTCCTCTTTGATGGTTAAAACTTGACTCAACAATTACATGAAAAAGATAATTTCCTCACCAAATATGCTGCCTCAGCATCTGTTGTTATTGTATGAATCAGTTTCATCATGGTAAAGCAACTGAAACGAAAATAAAGGTATGCCACTAGATTGCTCCTCTTTGAAAGAGTATTTCCATTCAGTACAATTGGCCAACATCAAAATGGGTGAGACATTCAACAAATCGAGGGATTCCGCCAGAATTGTCAGAGGGGGGAGAAAAAATGTTTAAAAAATGTTCAAAATATTTTTTGGGTTAAAAATGGCCTCCAGAGTCATTTTTTACACTCCAAAATGCAAAATTAGTCTTCCTTCTGCATGAAAATTGCATTTGAAATGTAACAAATTAAAGAAAAACACTTACTGAAGTGAAAATGGTGAAGTTTGAAAAAGGTTAGTCTGCAAACTTGAGGGGGGATATCCCCTCCTTGAAATTTTTGAGGAGGGGATCATCCCCCTCCCCCCCCCCTTTGGCGGAAACACTGAAATCTGTATTAATTTGTATTAATTAGTGATATATTGATGGCAGAAACATTACTTCTCACATTCATGACATTCACAACAATGGGTGTCTTTATGTGAGTATGACCCCTGGTGGTAGCTTGGCTAAATCATTGTGTTGTAAAATTTCAACAGAACTTACTCATCAAGTGTCCTTCTTTCATTGTTCTCAAAACTCGTCATATCACATCTGACTGAAGGAGAAGACCCCTGCCTCTTGAGAAGTTTCTCCATTGTTTCCACACTGATGGACCCATTGATATGAGCATGAAGTTCCTGCAAATTTAATACATGTATAGGCCTAGAGTGTTTGCACGTGACGTCACTGCGGACATGTTGGAGGCATACAACAAAAGAACAAACGTTCAAAACAATCGAAGTTAATCTCCGGCCATAGGCCGTGACTGGCGAAAAAATTCTTTTGTTTATACCTCCAACATGGCCACCGTGCAAACACTCTATACTAATACTAGTATAGACTATAGGCTTTGGCTATTGGCACAGCCACAGTAGGTATATTAGCTCCACTTAATTGGACTGACTGCCGTGCTGTGATTATGGTGTCTGTGACTGTGACATGAAGTTATATAATTTGAAGGCTTTTGGTCTATCTTTTGTAAATGTAATGGCAAAACTAGTGCGCATCATCATTGCATAGCCTAAAATAACATTCCGTGTCACAGACAGAGTCAGAGACAGACAGAGTCAGTCAGTCTAATTGGATCTAGAGTCAATTACCATATAACATAAGTATGGCAGAGAAAATAGGTGACATTTTTCTGGAACGCCCTGTAGTGTAGTGTAGCGCAGCGATGCGTGTTGTGTTAGTGAGTGTGCAGACGACGTGCCATCCTCTGTGCTAAAAATAAGCTTTCACAATCAGTTGATCACCGTGGTACACGGGAGCTGGAGACATTCTTTTGGAACAACCAATATTTCCAAATGTATTCATGCTGCCAGGATGTAAAGAGGATGCTGAGAGAAACTCACTATTTTAGGGAGAAAAGAAGTAAATTTTTGTAAAGTTGTGGGCGCCGCCATCTTGATTAATGGCTTTACAAGATTGATAAAATATTAAGAAATACTTACTTTTAAATATTGAACAAATCTGTTTTCACGTGAATGATAAGAATATAACCTTTGTAAGTTAAATTTATTGTTTTTATATTTTATTTTTTTGTAAGCATGTTGTGATTCGTAAGTATTTGACAATATTGTCAGTGCGAGACCAAAGATAAGAATGACCTTGACCTCCAGTTTGTCATTTGGCTTCCGGGGGATTTGGATTTTGAGGTGAATGGGCACCGAAATGGTGATGCAGCGATTACCTGGCGTTGATAGAGAAAGTGTCCGTCAGACAAACATTGGAAGTGATCCAGACGATCCCGGCATTCAAGCTGAAAATGAAGTTTTGCGTCAGTTGAATTCAGCTGCTCCAAAACGGCATCACATCGGTAAGCTTGCTTTCTGTTTCTTTAGCTAGCTATGCATGATATGGGCGGTTATAACCGCAAAAAAGGACATCAAAACGAGGACATCGTATATGCAAAACGAAGACATTGTATTTGTTGAAGGAAGTCTATGTGATCACAAAGAAGACACTACACACCACAACAAGGACGTTACGAAACGAAGACAGCAGCATGCACCACGAAAAGGACGTTGCGAGACGGAGACAACACTACAGTAGGCCTACAGCTACAGGTGGATTTATCCCCCCATAATTGAGGCAAGGGGGATATCCCCCCTCGAGTTTACAGACTAACCTTTTTCAAATATCACTATTTTCAGGCGCAGATCCAAGGGGGCGGCGGACGTGCCGCACGCCCCCTTTCGGCCCAAAAATCTTTAAAATCGACTGTGGAATTTTGAAATTTGGAGCCAATCATAGGCCTTATCGCACCTAGCACATGGCTAATCAGCATAAATCAGCGAGGCGGGACGGGCCCAACCATCAGCGCCACCGCTGTACATTTACAATACATTGTGCAATGCATTGGGTGCATTTTTTGTCAACATTGGCCAATAAAAGTCACTTCCAAAAGCCTGATGTGCCTAAACTAACTAGCTATGTGGGCGGCGGTATAAAGTGATTCAAATCGATATATTATTGACCACTGATCGTCTTCGCGATCGCCAAAAATCGATGATTAGTCCATGTAAACAACGCCAAAACATTATCATATTATCGTGCAACCCCACGCTGATTGGTCAATAACTGACACGTGACCGTCGAGACAGGGCCACCATGATGACATGTGCTAATCTTTTGGAATTAACCATCGATTTTTTGCGATCGCGAGAACGATCGGTAGTCAATATTTGACCGATTTGAATCACTTCATAACACCTCCCACGTAGCTAGTTAGTTTTGGCACATCCGGCTTTTGGAAGTTGCTTTTATTGGCCATTGTTTACAAAAAATTCAGGCAATGCACAGAGCGATGCATTGTGAATGTACTGCGGGGGCGCTGATGTTCGGGCCCTTTCCGCTTCGCTGATTTTATGCTGATTAGCCATGTGCTAGGTGCGATAAGGCCTAT
>NMRB01000184.1:241983-254468 GCA_002633025.1 Notospermus geniculatus | reverse complement strand
TACGCCCCCCCCCCCCCAGGCGGCCGTTTCAGATGATGGAGCCATCTCATATTCAATTAGACCAGAATCCACAAGCATTGACCTTGGTAAACCTGTACCGTTTTTTTTTATTTCTCCTCAACAACCCATCCTGGGCAATCCACCACGTCCATTTCGTCACGCTAGTCAAGAAACTCCATGTTTCCAACCCGGAAGTTCACTGTCAGATGAGCGAACAGCCTTAATCCATAACTTAAACCTACCCCTTGGGTGGTTTAAACTTTGCAAGAGCTTAACCTTCAAGCCGGCACGTGGGGTCTGCTCGGACCCCAGACACATATTTTTGTAGAAAATTCAGAAATGAGAGGTTTTTTCTGCCGTTTTGTGACTTTGTTTGAGAGTATGGCCTGCTTTCTGGCTATTGTCCTGATTGTGCTCCCATGACTCAGTCTCTGTCAACTTGGACCAAAATTCAGAAACCACGTTCCTTGTCACCTGGGGTCTGGGTAGACCCCAGGGTTAATACGCATTTTGCAAAACGTGGCAGTGCACTTAGCCTTCCTCTGTCTGGTGGGATGTTTGGAAAGGGGTCCATTTTGACACAATGGATTTCAGATATACTATCTTGCAGATGAACGTTTTGCCGAGAAATAGGTAGGGGTCTGGCTAGACCCCAAGTGCCAGATAACGTATTTTTCAATGGGTTTTTTGCGGTGAATAGGTTGTTAGATTTGTGTCCTTCACTTGTACTTTTGCATACATAACGGACAGACCATACATCAATTCTCTCCCTTGTCATCAGTGATACTCCTAGACAAGACACAACGGCTTGTCTCCCAGGATGTTCACGAATCGTTGTGCCTTAAATGTTTAGTGCTGCTGTTCATTTATGAGAGTTCGTTCACTCGAGGAACATTATTTATTCATTAGATCATTAACAAACAGATGTTTTTCATTGATGAAATGGCCTGTTTGATTGTTTTTCTATCAACACTAAAACAATNCTTTATATTTTATTGGAGTAAACACCAGCTGCGGTTTAGCTCAACAACCGGTGTTGAGGTTAACACCCAACACCAACATTGAAATGAGATTACACCAACACCAGGTGTTAACACCAACACCACTGCTTGATTTCAAAGTTGGTGTTGAAATGGGTGTTAGTGTTGGTGTTGGTGTTGATGTTAACACTCAACACCAACTTTGAAATTGGGTAACACCAACACTAAGCGTTAACACCAACACCACTGCTTGACTTCAAAGTTGGTGTTGAGATGGGGGTTAGTGTTGGTGTCAGTGTTAACACCTGGTGTTAACACCAACTTTGAAATCACCCAATGGGATCAAAATTTAAGCTCAAGCTTAAGTTTGACTTAAGCCGAATTGGGGCTAATCTGATGTTGGTGCATACGGGCCGGAGTGTACACCAGTGTCCATATTCATAAAATTACTTAAGTCTAAGTGTGACACTTATCCTTTGTTCAACACAAAAGATAAGTATCACACTTTGACTTAAGTAGGTTTATGAATATGGACCCTGAAGTCTCGACCAAGGTACTGGCTGTTCTAGGTAAGTTGTCGTTAGAAATGGTGGCTGTTGCTGGTCAACCTCAACCCACCGGGATCTTTCCGATCTGATTAGTAGAATAAGCGACATTCGATGACGTAATCTGTATTTTGTAAACGTTGTCTATCTGTGAACATGAGGAAAAGGAAGGTACCAACGCCAGAGCGTAAGATACTTGTACATGTATCATAAAATGGGAAACTGGCCTCTTACAATCCGTATCAATCTGTACGGCGTTCCTGGACGTGTGTAGTGAATTTTCTTCATTCTAGTAGGGTAGGTAATATAGAATTTAACAACCCTTAATCTCATGGTAAACAGTACAGACGGACATCAGGAATACGAGGGCATTAGAGTCCAACTGAATGCCGACGCCGCTTAATCCGTAAAGGCTGGGGGATCATCGGGGAGGGGGGATTAGATTCTATCAAACTGTCTCATTCCCGACCGCCTCATAGCATAGGTCTTAGCAATATATTCTAGTCTCCTACCATAAGATGGTAAACTTCTGCAGAAACCAAATGCTCTCGCATGCCTGGCACCATCCGTGGAGGCCGTTTGAAATGTAAAAATGCGTCATCAATGTGGCTGAACTGGTAATGAGTCATCCACCAATCATTGATCAAGGGATAAAACAACACGATTTTCTCTTCAAAGGTTCTTTTTCCGTGACAATCATTTGGGTCGAAATTAGAATGTCTAAACCCGATCGCAGTCGGCCCGGGGAAACAAATAAGGAAGAGTATATTGGAAGATATACTAAAATCTAGTCGGATAGGATGACCACTACAGTGTTTCAGGAGGAACTCCATTTGCCTCGGCCGGTATTCCGTTACCCGGTAATTATCTCTCAGAAGATACCCAGCAATGACGTATAGGCCGACAGGTCTTCTACGAAGAATGTAAACATCACTGTTGACAACTTGTGGCCAGCTCGTCAAAGGGCAGACGATGCCATTTCTGAGGAAAATATGAACTCGATCAGTTTCGTTTGACAAATTTATGTCATAAATAGTGGCATCGTCGTGATTTCGATTGCAATACACGACGATTTTCCCCTTATACCCTACGTGCATATAACAGTTCTCTCTTCCACAGTTGCATTTATTTATGGTGGGTATGACAAGGCTCCCTTCAAATGTCCCCCTTTTGGCGTTATAAACCAGGCAGGTCTTTTTCCGCCGGATGTAGGAAGAAAACACTAAGTAACCCATGTAAAAAAATCTTACAATCGCTATGACTTTTTTGTAGAAAGAAGTCTTGCACTCGATTCCAAAGTAGTCTCTTTTGTTACCATATACAACAATATTTGTAAAGGGTGTGTCCTGCGGCCGTTGCATCTGAATTATTTTCCCTGAAACTTTGTGTGCGAACCAAACTCCTTTCTTGGCCGCCTTCATTGGTGGCCGGAATGGGATTACCTTTCCAAGTTTATACTTAGTAATCGCTGACTCCTTGAAGAATAGACAAGCCAGAAAACTGATGACGTCATGAAGTACATGAATAACCCGTGTGCAGTTCGTCAATTTCATGAATTTTGACGCCTTGGGAAACTTTCGGCAAAGAACATGCAGTAGGATCTTTCCACGAAAGGGCTAAAAATTACCGCTATACCTCCTCCGGGGTTGGCAATAGGGACACAAGACCAATCCCTACAACTTTTCAAAAGTGACCCATAGTAAGGACTTCGGAGCTATAGGCCTATTCCAGGCTACCCTTCATTTCAGGATTTACGCTGACGACCTCACTACACCTCTTGGTAGCTAACGACACTACGTCGGTCCACTTCCGCCGTCGATCGATTCCACTTTCAGAAATAACCAGCTGAATTTCATTGGATAATGGGGAACAACGGTGAAGCAGACCACGCGAGAATATACGCGTGCGTTTGAACTTATAGTAGGCTATGGCACGCCAAAACGGAAAGTATTCAGATTGGATTTTGTCTATGCAGGACTTTCTACAACCGTTCAGAACTTTCTACAACCATCAGGGCCGTATTTAACTTTTTGGTCCAGGGGGGCAGAAGCCTCTCAGGGGGGGGGGGGNCACGTTTTTTGGTTGGCTCAGGGGGGGGCAACTGCCCCCCTGGCCCCCCTTTAAATACGGCCCTGACCATTCAGAACTTTCTACAAACGTTCAGAACTGAAAGTATATCCATTGCACTGATTTATATCTATGCCGAACAAACAGGTATCCATGCAGATTGAAAATAAATCCATGCAGATCGAAATATTAATTGAGAACAAAAGTATATCTGTGCTGATCAAACTATCTATTCAGAACAAATTATATCCATGCAGATTGAAACTTTATTATCTATGCACAACAAAAACATAAATTATATCTATGCAGATTGAAACTTTATCTATGCAGAACGAAACGACAAATTATATCCATGCAGATTGAAACGGTTGTTCGAAAAACATGGACTATGGATCAATGGACTCTGGACTACTGGACTGTGGAAACCATGGACTGACCAGTCATGAATACCTCACTGACATGCGCCGCCTGCCTCTGTTTTCATGGTTGTGTACGAAGACGTCATCGCGAATACCACACCACTCTTGTGCATGCATAATAGGCTACTGAATTTTCATCACTGGTTGATAAAAAAATAATGCCTTTAATTTGCTCGGAAAGAGACGGCGAAAAACTAGGCTAGGCTACTCTCCCTGCACACCGATATTAGGCCCAACAAGATCATTCTAGGCTGCTGAAGCCTTGTGAATCAAACAGAGAAGACAAAGACATTGTTGTATGAAAATTCGAAGTTTGTTAGCTACATGTAAACGAACATTCGATGTGACCCGACAACACACGGCGATGACAGCTTCTCAATCACTCAAGACTCAGCTCCTAATTTCCTGTCGGAGAAGAGGTTTCCATTTCAGGCGGCGTATGTCAATGATGAGGTATTTATGACTGTTCAGTCCATGGTTTCCACAGTCCAGTAGTCCAGAGTCCATTGATCCATAGTCCATGTTTTTCGAACACCCGATTGAAACTATATCTTCCGGTTTTATGCGAACTCGGAATTGCCAGTACCTTTGAAACGATGGTCTTGATTGGCTCCCGAGTAACGTGACAGATAAGATGAATAAAAGGCCATACACCCTGTCTAGACAAATTTTAATGAGGTCAGATTTGATTGGATGTTGGTGCATGGTGATGTCCCATCATGCCTCAGCACGAATCAAGATAAAATGGGGCGCTGCGATCGTTTTTATGAAAATCGGTTTTTACTGCAGGCCCAGTTGAGCCCTATGGGTTAACAATTTTCAAAAATTCCTTCACAGTGCAGTAGTACTAGGATGTATCTACAAAACCTCTGGGGCGAAACTGAAATAATAGGTGGCGCTGCTGACAAATTAATACTTTTACGTTTTCTGTCATAAGTTCGGAATGGGTTAACATATTGACTTAATTGTTGTACATTCATCATTTACACATGCCTGCGCATCCGTGGGCTACATATAATGCAATTTGCCGCATTATCCCCTTCCTCAGTTTGTCAGTAAAATAGAATGCTTGGACTTCCTAGGTATTCCTTCCTTCAGTTCCTTCTTGCAGCTAGTGGCGCCATCCTAACCTAGTGGAGATAACCATAACTAGTTCACGTGATCGACTTTTTTGACATGTGTAAATGATGAATGTACAAGAATTAGGTCAATATGTTAACCCATAGGGCTCAACTATAGAAAAAAAAACGATTTTCGCCGTGATCGCCGTGCCCCCTTTTATCTTAATTCGTGCTGAGGCATAATGGTACATGATCATTCACGAACATCCAAATTCGACTTCATTAAAATTTGTCTAGACAGCGGGTATAAAAGGCCTTTAATTCACCTTTAACTGCCACGTTACTCAGGAGCCAATCAGGACCATCATTTCAAAGTTACCCGCTATTCGAATTCGTTTCACCGGAAGGTAAAGTTTCAATCTGCATAGATATAGGCCTACTTTGTCGTTTCGTTCCGCATAGATAATAAAGTTTCAATCTGCATGGATATAATTTGTCGTTTCGTTCTGCATAGATATAGTTTCAATCTGCATGGATATAATTTCAATCTGCATGGATATAATTTGTCGTTTCGTTCTGCATAGATATAGTTTCAATCTGCATGAATATAATTTGTTCTGAATAGATAGTTTGATCAGCACAGATATACTTTTGTTCTGAATTAATATTTCGATCTGCATGGATTTATTTTCAATCTGCATGGATACTTGTTGGTTCGGCATAGATATTAATCAGTGCAATGGATATACTTTCAGTTCTGAACGTTTGTAGAAAGTTCTGAATGGTTGTAGAAAGTTCTGCATAGATTTAATCCAATCTGAATATTTTCCGTTTTGGCGTGCCATAGTAGGCCTACTCAGATGCCACCTATTATTCATGACGATTCAAGATGTGATTGGCCGTGCTTGGTGTAGACTGGTACCCGGTCTTCTGCGCAGCTTGCATTCGAAGACCGGTAAAAGCAAATGATCTAAATTTTTGCTTCCCGGCTAGTGACGTCATTCTACAAAATCACAGGGACTTGAGGCATGCATTGCAGGGATGGTGGGTGTGTTACAGAGGTCCAATAACACACCTCCGAGTAATGCCACGGTATACTGATATACCTAATTCTCCTAGGTATACGTCAGTATACCGTGGTGGCATTACTCGGTCGGGGGTATAAATACCGGGACATGCCTTGTCGCTAGAAGGTGCTGAGGGTGAGTGGTAGCTACTGAACAACGCTTCACGTGACCGAAGTTTAGGGGACCACCGTTAACGGGACGTGACATTCGAGAGGTTAAGAAATCGCTCCGTTAACGGTAACACTAAGTCGCTAACGTTATTTTTTACATTACAAATGTACGTCAGACCATTTGTAATCGAGAGGTTAAACCTCCCGATTATGGCCCGAGTTCGATTGGAACACGAGGGTCGATCGGATCAATCCGACCGGCAATCAAACTCCACAGAACTCGAGGGCAGGTACCCGCGTGACGTCATATTTGAACTCGACTGCACGTGACAAAGATGGCAGCGATGAAAATGTACGAAGAAATTTCAATTTTCTTCCCTTTTTGTCATATTCTGGTTCATTTCAAGCGATGACACCTGCATGTCGTCAATGCTACAACATTATTCATGGTCCGGGATCAAAACGTAGTAGCCATTCCTGGTCCTTGATGTTTTAGTACATGTATGTATTTTATGTACGTACCCCGTGCCATTCACAATCAGGCTCCAGTTTACATCAAGGACATAATTGACATTTACGTGCCGACAAGGTCCCTTAGGTCCTCTGATTCATTCATTTTAAGTGTCCCACGGTCAAGATCAAAGCTATATGGTGACAGGACTGGTCCTTCAGGGTGGCGGGTCCAAAACTGTGGAAGTCGCTTCCGCCAACCCTGCCCAGGGATCTTCATCATATAGGACCTTTTAAACGCGCATTAAAGACGCAAATCTTTTTAAACAAGCGTACAATCTGTAGTTATGTAGGAGGAAACTTACTATGTCGAGGAGAGATCACCCTCTCTACCACATAAAGCCACTTGCACGACCGGGGATCGAACCCGCGACCTCAGTGGTGGCAGGCGCCGATGTTTCCACTGCGCCACCCCGACACCCCAGCACTTGTGGCAGGGTTTGAATTTGCCACCCTTTTGAACTGTTGTTATTGGTTCTGCCCTTTTGGTTCCTTTGGGCAGCCCCTTACTTGTTGTCTTGTGATCCAACATGGTAGATGCTTCAGCTAATTCTGCCAGTTTTATACATGTTTTTCAACTACTTCCAAATTACTTGTTCGTCTTGTCCACATCTGGTTGTAATCTGTGGGATCTTCTGGACGATGTGTGTACAAGGTTTGGTGAGAATTTTCTTCTCTTGTCTCATATTTTGATACTTCTTTGCAGTTTGTTTCTGGTATACAGGCTATGCACGTGACGTCATCAGCGAGGTGACGCCATGTTGGATGGAACGTTGTGACATGCTGACGCAGTGCATCTGGCCACGTGCTCCGTCAATTTTCCATCCAACACGTGGCGTCATACCCATTGATGACGTCATTTTATGACGTCAGTGCATAGCATCTATAGGTGTGTCTCTATAAACCCTGTACACAGTTGCCTACGCTACTCACTGTGCAATACTCTTGGTAAATTTTCTGGTATTTGAATTCATAGCCTTTAGTCAGTTGTTTGAGACCTTTCTTACCATGTTCGTTGTTGTGGCCACGAATGCTGCTTGTATGTTTTATTTTAATTTTTTTTTTTGGTTTCTGTTTTTGGTTTCAGTAAAGTCGTGTCATATGGAAGACTCTCATTCGTCCTTTGTTTCACACACATCGGATCCCACACAAAATATTTTTCACTTGGTATTGGACAAGTCCACGGTCTCGGACATGACATTATTTCACATATTCAGTGCTGTTTCTGCAAATTTTGGAACCGCAGAAAGATGTAATACACTGCATCATGTCAGGCTCTTGTCATCCTATGTCCCTGAATTAATTCCGTTGTGATTCATAATTAGTGCACTGTTTGCTGATATTAGTTGCGTCACGGACGTGACATCACAAGCCCGACTGATGCAGGGTACTTAATGGTCATTTGGCGCCATGAGTTGCAGAGACCGCACTGAACAAGTAAACAAATATCACGAATTTGACCGTGCTTGCCCTATTGCGCCATGTGAGAGTTGAGAGTCGAGCGTTCGCTTGCAACTCGTTCTCGACATGCGCAGGTGTTGGAACAAGTGATCACATGTTTATCACGTGCATTTTTCTCGGAACCGCAATCTGCCCTCGAGTACCGTAGGCCTTCACCCATCATTTGACGGGTAGGCTACTTTGCCAGTAAAGTGTCGACTTATGTGCGTGAAAAAGGCCGGGGAAAAAGGCATTGGATTACGAATGCATGGGTCCCTACCCACAGCCTATGGGCCATAAATCATCCCCTGTAGTGAATTACATGATGTAGGCCTACTGTACCTTCCTCTGAAACATCATAGCTCGCGGATACTTCACAGCTTCCTGCCTCTCCATGCATGTCGTCCGCTTGTCGCTCATCTGACAGACACGATTGCCATGTTTCGGAATCGTTACGAACGTCGTACATTTCACGATCGTAAGACACAAAGCCGAGCATGCAATAAGTGACTTATCTCCGCCATGACCCAAAGAAGGTGACCGAAAACTCCAATCCGTCACGATAATTTGGTAAATAGCTTTATTTTTAATGACTTTCATTTCGACAGTCGACAGGTAGTATGTAGTACTAGTGGTGGAGTGTTCGCTGACTGCGTAAGAAGCATCGAGTGTGATACAGGGTGGTTACTTCGTAGCCCTTGGGCCACTAATATCCGTGACAAACTCTGGCGACCCGATCAGTGAAGCCACAGCGATAATCTCGCGACGTAAAGAAGGAAACTGAAATCTTGCGTCACGCGAGTAATCGGATGTGAGCGCATGTACCGACCAGAGAATCGTGAAAAGCAAAAACAATTATGAGGAACTGAATAATCTTGATGTGATGATAAATTGATGTTTATAGCAGGATCTTGTGTCCACATGATATGAGTAAGGACAACACGGGAGACGAGGTAAAAATACAAGGAGAGTGTGCACATAGAAACTTGCTGTATCCTCTTAACTCTGCATAAATTAGTGTGCGCGCTGTACTATGGGTAAAAAATGACGTCATTCCCCAAAAGTATGCGCAGTTGACCCCAGTTTGTGTGCACTTCCTGATTCTTGAAAAGCAGTCGTCACCCCATCAAAATCCATCAACATCGGGCGAAGTTTTGCGATTTTTCTTGCTTGAGCTTCGATATTGACGAATCCAATCTTTCAACTTGTCGGTGATATAATTATTTCCACGGAATTTTGTTGCCAAAGTCAAAATTTTCCGAAGAAGCTGGATATCTCAGCGTCTCAACCATATGAAACAAACCGAGTTACGCGGGGCTCACGATGGGTTACGCGGCCTTAGGATTGAAAAAATCTGGGAAACATTGGTCAGTAGCCCTATTTAAAATTGACCAGAAAACAAATATCAGGCTTTGTAATGCGTTCAAATGAGTTTCAAATCTGATTTAAATGTAATATAACGATAATTCTACGGAAATAACAACTTCAAATTGTCTTGAACATGTGTTTTGAACGTTTCGTGAGCCCCACTCCCAAACCGGAAGTTCAGGTACAAAGCTTTTTACCTGACTGCGCATGCGTCATACATTACCTTAGGAGGAGCAAGGTCTACGTGCATTGAGTTACATTGTGGTGTGCTTTTTGAGAAGAGACTGATTGCAGACAAAGCAGATCTGCTTTGTCTGCAATCAGTCTCTTCTCAAAAAGCACACTCTCCTTTATTTTACATCTATGTAAAATTTTACATCTATTTAATTTAGTCAATACTGCATTTATTCGTGTGAAATGGAAGTGATGAAGTGGAATTGACCGATCAATCGATGACATGTCTCACTCACAAGAATATCGCAATGTCTTAGGCCCCTATTACATAGAAGTATACGGTATATGAAAACGCCGGTAAACAACTGCTTCAAATAGATTCACGCCCGTGAAGCCATTGTTAACAGGCGTTTTCGTATACCGTATACTTCTATGTAATGGGGGCCTATTTTGGTTAAAAGGGGAGATGAGCGCCCGGCGCACCCCCTTTGGATGCGCGCCTGTTGACGTCGTTTAAGTTTTTGTGGGGTTTAAGCCAGACTTGAAGCTTATCTTTACTTGGTGCATACCGACTTCAAGTTAAGTTCCAACTTAAGTTAGACTTAAGCTCAATTTTGGCTTAAGCCACATAAGGTAAAGGACTAAAGTCCGAAACGAAAACGTAAAAGTTTCGTCCATGACTCATGGAACGCCATCAATGATTGGTGAGTTTATAGCATGTGACCAAGGCATACGTTCATGTTACGTTCGGGGCATGAATAGGAGGCGGGCCCAATTACAAGACGTATTCTTCAAAGAAAAGTACGCTTATGCATTGTGATAGCAGTAAAAGCCTGACCCACTCGCGGGAGAGTGAGTTTCGCCGCCACACTACAGCGCCACAAGTACTACAAGTGGGAGGAGTTATTGCGGAAAGTTATTCAACACACCGCAGTGATTAGATTGGAATCATTCCTAGCGAAGGATCGTGGTACCAGTCGAGACCGTGACTGAAACGCTCATTAAGGCTTAGGGGAAATAAACTCACTTGACGCAAAGAGGCCTAATTTTGGACATCTAAGAGGGGTTCCAGGACATATTCTCCTGAAGAAAGGCAAGAACCGCTTACCTAATCTGCTAATAATGGGCCTTTAGAATTGCTGTGAGTCACTGGCCAAGTCACCAAATCAATAATGATGCAACAAATTCAGACGTTCATGAGTTTCATTCATACAAACCTATGTTACCTCACCACTGGGAACTTTAAACATATGATGCAACAAAGTCACAGAACATTATCTAACCTAGGCTCATACATCTTGCTATGCAAAAACATCGGCCTAGGAGCCTAATGGCCTGTACACACGATCCAACATGTTGGTCCAACTTTTTCGTCAAACATGTTTGATCCAATTTGCACTCCCGCCACACACGATCAATCATGTTCGTCAAACATTCTTACAAAAATGGCTGCCAGGTATACAGGATGATGTCATAAAATTCAATCCCCACTGACAATAATAGACAGGCTACTAAAAACTAGCAGTGAATGACTGGGCTTGATACGGTTAATCATGCAACAAAAATCCTGCTCCGCTACACACGATCAAATTTCCAAGTTTGGTCAAACAAAGTAGGACGAAACCTATTCTGCAAAATCATGTTGGATGGAATTTATTCCATCCAATTTTCCCGTCACACACAATCAAACTTGTTGGTCCAATTTTTGTTGTCCAATTTTTGTTGAGCATAACACATCGGCCTCTGTACATTCATAGTGGGCTAGAAAATGGATCTCCTGGAACCTCTGCTTTGTGCACCATTTTGGATACATTTTACAAAATCACTCCAAAGTCTATCTTTGTTGGACAAATTTAGCAATATCTCAAAATATTGCCCTCGGCAGGTATGTAACCTTACTTTATATATTTGTTTGAATGTGATAGCTTTACTGCCCGTTCAAGAAAATGACTTTTCCTTTTACAACTTTTTGAAACTGAGTTTCTTACTGTAAAACAAAAGAGGATTGCATAACATAGACGGGGCTATGAGGTCCAAAAAAGCGCTTATTTAAGGAGATACCTTACCTGGAAGGGGAACCAGCTGAAATTATACTTTTCTTGGGAGTTAGTTCTGAATTTTTCGAATATGAAGTCCGTTTTTCTCTAACCCACCACGAAGGTATCTAAAAAGGGTTGTCATGGCAACCACATAGAGAAATTCGAGGGTTAATCACGAAAAAATACTTTTGCCACATTATCAGACAGGGAAAGACCTAAATACTTCATTTCTCCCACAGGAATTACTTAGCTGGTGGGCTATCACATCGTTCCAAAAAACTCCTTATACGGTCATATTCCGTTGCTATGGAAACGAATTTATTCATTTTTTTCGTCTTTTTCGAGTTGTTTTTCAAGTCGTCTTATTTGAAGTTTTTATGTGCTTAACGACATTGCAGAGAACTAACTAGTTTACTCATGTTTTTCTTCAGTTATGATCATAGAATAAGATTTTGGTTGGAACTTTCGGTAAATCCACCACCAGAGGATTATTATCTGTTGCTATAGTAACCATGTGATTTCGCACGAAATCCTGGAAAATTGTCTTTTTGGCCTAATGCAGTAACCTCCCAACCGATTTCGATGAACGTTGGCATGACGGAAGTGTCAATGGCATCACACGTTTTTATGCAACTTTTACTGCAGCAAACAGGGCCTGTTGCCATGGAAACCATTCTCTTTTTCAGATTTTTTGACTTTTCCACT
>NMRB01000184.1:166146-239681 GCA_002633025.1 Notospermus geniculatus | reverse complement strand
GTTATTGCTCTACCTATTGGCTCTCATTATTGGCTCTTTAGATTATATTAGTTGGTGATTTGTATTGTAATGTGGGAGGAAACCGGAGTACTTTTTCAAAAAAACAATGAGCTCTAACTTGGCTCATTATTAGCTCTTTTAAGACAATATTGGGGATTTGTATGTAATGTCGGAGGAAACCAGATTTTCCTGAGAAAACCTGAGCTGTCAAAGAGAGTCGCCCTCTCTATTACATGAGGAATCATGGTTCGACTGGGAATCAATCACGGAACTTCACTGGTGACAGGCGCCGATGTTTGCAATCATCTCCTCTGACAGCAAGTCCATCTCCTCTCTCTGCTGGACTTCCTCAACGCACACATCCACTATTGTACAAAAGTCAACACGATGTGTTACACTGATTACAATCGTCTTACAGTAAAACAAAATTGCACTGCGCACTGCCCTGAGAAGGGATTAATTATAATCGTTCTGCGAGCTGCCGCCTGACCTCAGCTACCTGTGACGCTCGCTACCAGTGGCGCTCGCCTCAAGCATGTCAAGGTGATTAGTCATATCATACAACTAAATTCAGCTGTGAATGGGCGTGTTACACATATTGCTGATGAACCAATCACAGACAAGACGTAAGCAAAGTGGACCTAACCAGTGGCGCCACATATCAATACGTTTACTCCTCACCAATCACATCACCGGTTACAATGGTGAACGTATCCTTACGTTTTCGTTCGTTCACTTTAGTCCTTTACCTAGTGGTGCATACGGGCCAAGAAGTTTTGTGAATATGGACCATGGCGCCGTCTGGAGGACGAAACTGGAATCTGTGACAGGTCATTCTCTGGAATGATAAATGGTAAGTGTTAATAATCCATCAAAGTTTCAGGATTCTAATCTTGAGTAATAACGATGCCCTTCTGAGCAGGGCCTCCGCGAGGCAGTGTGACATGGTAGCAGGCTTTCAAACCACCCATTCTAAGTCGTAGAGAAACGTTGAACGCGTACCAAATCAAAAAGTATATTGTAATACTAACAGCTGGCTCTATGGTTCTTTGTTTGATATGACAGTTCAACATCTGTGATATAGGCCTATCTACTTATGTGTGATCGATGTGCTATATTAAGGTTTTACCTACTGGGTGTATTCCTGGCTTAGCGTGTCCGACATGCATGCACATATATTACACATAGGTTGGTGTCTCCTTTTATAGTAGGAATCTAGTGAAGCCGTTCACCGCTGCTGTCTTGTGATTCGGTTATCCGAACGCGTGCGGCATTTCCGGAGACAGGATTACCGCGCTGACTTCGACATCATCAAGCCCCGCACCCTAGAAATTTTCTTTTTCAGCTCCCGCCTCGATCTCTTTCACTCGTCTCGTGTCTATCAATGAGAAAACAACAACTTACCTGAACCGGAGACTGCCGGAGGTATCTCATCCTCCTAATATTTCAAATATATCGTCTTATCCTCTTCTTCGCTTAGTGCAAGTACGAGTAAAGTTATACAAAAGGTTAAATTGTTCCAACTAGGTGGCGGCAGCTACACCTAATCTTATCCCTGTCACTCATCACTGTGTATCTTGAGAACGTGCTATTAAATAATGCTTGGTACATTGCGGTGTGACATTCCTCAAAATAATATTACATGTACACCCTTAGTCAAAAGTAAATAGACAGTTACTAAATTCAATATTTCCTAATACAGCAGCGAGGCACAATTTTTCTTTTTATTTCCATTGATAACAATTGCTTTGGCACTTTCTTACACCAAAATTATCTTGCTGTCCTTTGAACTGATTTTTTGGTGAAAGTTTGAATTTTCATCAAAAAAAGTGATTTTTTATTAGGGATTTGTTGGTGATCTATGCCATCTTGAAGCACATTTGTTTCTGAGTAGAATCTAGCTTTCGGATCCCATGGATCTGTAGGGGGAACAAAGTTACAGAGGGACTTTTGCAGTGATTTTGTTCGGTTAGCCAAGTTCGATCTTCCACGTGCTCTTCCATATTTCATACCGACCAAGTGTTGAATATTCAGCAGTTCTCCGTCACAAAGCACACGCTCGGGGCAAATCACATTGATTGCGTTGCATCATTATTATTGATTGTATTGTGCACTATAGTTTAGTTTTGAACGGGCAAACAGGCTTTGTGGTTAGGTGTCTGCGGTAATCGCCTATAGCTCGAAACATCATCCAGGGCCCACTTATGCCTTATTGTTATTCACATTATGTCTTATTGAAATTCCAAAGGCTCGGTGAACTAGGCCCAGTATGAATAGCGATTATTATTCGTCACCCTGAACTTGCCGCGTCACAACTGGTTGGTTATGAATGTGGTGACAGACTGGCAACTGGAAAACCCTAAAATTGCTTGTAAGAAACCATCAACTCGGTTGCAGAAGCTTCAATTCTTTATTTCAAAATATCATTGTGTCTGGAAACAGTAGAGCTGTAAAATGCCCAGGTTCTCGATTTTGCGAAGGCGATAATAAAAAACCTCATTTTTTGACAAAATTTCAATCTTTCACCAAAAAGTCACTAAACTGTATACCTGGGTCATTTCGGTGGAAAGAGGTGCCGAAGCAGTTGTTATGAGTGATTATAAAAAGAAAAAATGCGTTTCATTAATATTAAAAGAAATATTGAATTTAGTAGCTGTCTATTTACTTTTGACTAAGGGTGTACATGTATTAGCCCTAAGTATATTGCTATCCACACACAAACAAGGGAACAAATAAACAATACGGGCAACTGCCGTCAGTAAAATTTTTGTATCCACCGCTTAAACAACTAGGCGGCTGCTTTAACCCCTCAGACACCTTACAGAACCTCGACACGATTGATATTGAGTTATCTTCCTAAAGGGCGGTTTACACTAGGTTGCACCAAGTTGCAAGTTGCTGCAACCTGCAACTTGTTGCAGTCTACCTGTGACGTTTACAGATTGCAACATTCAGTGCGATAAGTTGCAGAAGTTCGCAACAAGTTGCAGGACTTTTGGTGGGAATCTTTTGTTCGGCAGCCATTTTGGCTTTAGTAGACGTCACATGATTTTTTGCTGTATTCTCATTGGCCAGCGACGTGCAACTTGTTGCAACTTCACCAGAAAATAGGATCTGGATCCTATATTTTGCAACAAGTTGCAGTTGTTAGTTGCACCAAGTTGCATGCCCGTTTACACATGCAACTTTGATGAAATTTTTGGTCTCATCAGGTTTATGCAACAAGTCGCATGAAGTTGCATATGAAAAGTTGCATGTGTAAACGGGGCTTTATACTGTTCATGCACACACAGCGAAATGGCTTAATACTGAACGACCGATTTGGTCCTGAATTGAATATTTAAAAACAGTTTACACATGGCAGCTTAAATGGTACACTATGTATTACCCTTCTAACATTCTAATAACATAATTATTTAGGTTATTAAAGTGAGCGCGTTCGCGAATGTTTATGTCCATGACGTATTCCGGTAAGTTACGGAATTCGGAATGGTCCATTTTGACAGCGTGAACTGGCTGATACCAGCAATGCAAATAGGCATAGTGTATTTGGAGACCCACCTACTTTTGGACAAGCCACACCCAGATGTCCTCGGATACTGCACCTTCCCCTCAAATACAAGGCATTCTATTTTTACACACATAGTTGGGGTGCAAAATTTTTACTTAAGGAACGTTACCCTATGCTTCCTTTCAGATTTCAAGGTAGAAATCATCTGAACCCTATCGATAACTACCAGAATGTATCAGTTATGCATCATCGTTCAAAATACGCGCTGTGTTTCCCTCTGAAAACCCTAACAACTACTGAAATTGCAGAAATCCCGTACAACGAAATATTATTGACATTTGGTACATTTAGGGTTTTGCAGTCCGACCAGGGATCCGATGTAATATGCAAGTTGATTGGGGGAATTCTGCCATCTGTTCAACATCCGAAAGGTGGAATCGTCAGCATACCGCCCGATTAGTCCGTCAGGGCTTGGTTGAGCGTCGTTTTAAATCTACACTTGCCACTTCATTGTCCATCTTTACTTCAGAACATCAGGACAACTGGGATGAACTGTTCCCTGGCGTAGTGTTTGTATATGACACTTCTACATGCCCTTATTACTTACAGTTCGGACGTCAACCATTGTTACCACCGGATGTTGGACTTCTCCCTCAAGCAGATCTTATTCCAACTTACAGGGAATTCCTCAAACAAGTCATTGAAAATTTAGAAATTGCAAAACAAAATTCTGAAGAAAATATGAACCAAGTTCGGCTGCGCATGAAACAGCGCTACGATCTAAAACCCAAGAAGCCACTATGGTATGTCGGTGATTTGATTTGGTTATACGTCCCTCGTCTTAAACGTCCGGGATTGTCCAAGTCCCTAGGACAATTTTGGACGGGCCCGTACTACACTGAGGAGAAATGCCCTAACGACAGCTTCCTACCCCGATCTCTAGACAATAGGAAGTTGCCGAAAGCGGTTCATGCGAATCGGTTGAAAGAATTTCGTTTTGATACACGTACTACCCTCCCGCCTCCACTCGGGGTGGAGGTAGACGGCGACAAGGACCCCCGATAGTCTCTTTGAATTCATTCCAGAAGGCCAATTACAGGAAGAGGCCGACCGTCAGTTGCCATCAACTGACGATTCTCCAGACCTTGGAGAAACTCTGGATGAAGGCCAGGAAACCCTTGGGGATGACGTGTATATTGTGGAGGAGATTTTGGAAAGGAGACGCAAAGGGGGATGATGGGAGTACCTGGTGAAATGGAAGAATTATGATTCTTCCCAAAACACCTGGGAGCCAGCGAAGAGCTTTCTGAACCCTGACCTAATTAGAAATTTTAACCGTAGCATCAAGGTGCGGCAGGGCGAGAATATCAAGAGTGAGTAATTTTTCCAGATCAACAGGCTCTCCCGTTCTCACTTGTTCTTACCCTTTGTGTTTTCAGTGTCACAAGTCAGCTTACACGCAGAACGAAAATGGTCTTCTCGGGTACATGCTCCCCTTGTTGTGCCTTATACAAACAGTAACTGAGTTGGGAGCGAGAGTTTTACGGCCAAAGTATGGAGTAGCTCTCCATCGGTGTCCGAAGTCAATGTAGCGACTTCGGACTGGTATCATACATTTAAAATACCCTTTCTGCAACCACCCCCTTTAATGTCTCAAGGCACTGTTTCCCTATGTCGTGAGGGCACAAATGTTACAACCCTTGATATGCGAAACGGTAGTCTCATTAGAACGGTAGACCATCCAACAAGTAACATCGAGAAGTGAGACTGCTATTCAAAATATCCGACAGGCAATGACAACTGGTAAACAAATCATTCCCGCTCATAGTTCGAACGCACGCCGCTCTAGACGAAGTGTCTTTCCCATTGTGGCCGAATCGGTTAATGTCGTCCTGGGTATAACAGAAATATACCCAGGTTCAATGTCGTCCTACAAAACTATCCCCTGGGTATAGTTCGATCTACAAAAGTATACCGAGGATTGGATACAGCACCTGAAGACGAGATCGTTCTTGCAAATGCCATATGACCATGCAGAAGCATGACAAGTCGAAAAACATCGCTCATAGCGCCCGACACGACGGGCACCATTTTAATATATCGTACCGACAATCATCAAAGAAATTTTCGTGCCGTTTATCGTCGCTCAAATCCGCAATAGTAGGCTACTCGCAGCACGGCTCCCGGACGTAAATGAACGCACGACACCGAACAAACATATGGGGCGCCGATCGGCTCTTTCGTTGGCTCATTTCTTTGAAACTTGCGATAAGTTTGAACCGTTGTGTTGAGACAAATGTCAACAGTTGACCCATGCCATCGATGAGCACAAAATCTGACAATATTGACTGATATTTTGAAGATGTTGATTGCAAAACTGACGTCTCAGTTGAAGCGAGAAAAAAAATGGCGGCCATCCATTCCTAATTCGTACCCAGCCTCAAAACTACGGTACTGGGTATACTTTTGTAGATCGAACTCAGGGTATAGTTTTGTAGGACGACATTGAACCTAGGTATATTTCTGTTATACCCAGGACGACATTAACCGATTCGGCCCCTTTGTGGGGAAACTTTCTAGTTCTCTCTTCGGTACAGCCACTGAAGACGAAGTGGCGGCGGTGCAAGTGAACGTGGACAAATTGAGAAAAGAAGCGGACCTGACCGGAAATCAGGTTGTTAAGGTTTCGGGCCAACTACATTGTAAATTCATTTATGCATCTAGCTGATGCTCGGTTCACCCATCAGGCACAGGCGATCTAGGAGGTTAGGAACTTTTCCCTCATGTTGACTCAGTCTTTAGGCCGACTGGCGGACGTTATGTCCAAATTGGATAAGTCCCTTCCAATTACCTTGTATTTGACAAATTTATACAGCAAACTTTGTTCACTTACAAGCTGAGGCCTTTAATTCGATCGAAGGGGCCCACACTCTTATCAGCGGATATTTACCAACGCAAATGGTTCACCCGTCGCAAATTAAAATGGTTCTCGATAGAATACAAGCCACACTTTCATCTGAGTATCCAGGATATTCTGTGACACACCTCAGTGTCGCATACTATGCTGCCCCGAACGTTCTTTTCACACAAGATGTTCATAGCCTTTATTTAACTATCAAAATTCCAGTAGCTCCGGCTGCCGCGTTTTTGGACGTTTTTTGCCATCCATGTGTTGCCTGTGCCTCTAAATGCTACATCCAAATTCAACATAACAATCTTTTCGGACCTCCCCCATTCTGCTCCGGAAAGTTTTGTTTGTTTTGTTAAATTTTATTCATAAAAAAGGCGGCCCATAGTATATTTCGTGGTGGTACTTATAGCTCCAAACAAAATCAAGACGGCATACCATACATGTGTAGCACAATTAATCTGAGGTGAACGTCCTTCTTCGGACAATTGTTTTGTAAATATATACAGCAATTTTGAACAGCATGTGCGGGTCTGTAGTAGAAATCAGACCTATAAAACTGTCAAAGGATTTTTCTACAACGCCGAGGCATGTTGATCTAATGTCGTAGGCAGGACAACAAACCATGAAATGACATTCCTCTTCAAGTACAGATAAATTCAGGCTTTCTTCACAAACCGAACACACTCTATCTGCTATTTCTCTTCCATCCTTTCTACCCTGCTCTATGTTGAAGGTGTGGTCTGAACATCTAATCTTTACCAGAGCCGATCTAAACTCCCTGATCTTAATCAAATTCAAATACTGCTCACAACCAAAATTTCGTTTAAGCATATTATAAGTTGATAATCTACTTGAATTACCCAGCCATTCAAATATTTTCTTTACTCTTTGTTCTCAACCTTTTGTTCTGTCCAGACCTCACTAAAATCAAACATTTCTAAAATTTCTCTGACAAAGGTAGCCCATGTTGATTTTCCTTGTTCATCAAGACGCTTCAACGTATTATAGCAAGATTTAGGAATTCTGTACTCAGGCATTTCTAGCAGCTTCAACCAATACTTAACAACCCTTAAGTCGTACCTCACAGGCGGGGGGTAAATACCCAATTCCGACAGTACAACCGCATTGGGAGTGGTGGTACTAAGTCCCAAAATGCGTTTGTAGTAACTATACTATACTTGCTCAATAATATAGCCCTCTTCATGTCCCCACACCTCTGAGCCATATAATAAAAGAGGGGATATCATTTTGTCAAATAAACTTATTGCCAGGGGTGTAGCTAATACTTCCCATTTATACTGCACATTATATATCATGCCTAACGCTTTCCTTGCTTGTGATGCAAGTGTACTCTTTGCAAGACTCTATGAGAGCTTAGAACTGAACATAATACCTAAATACTTATAAGTACTGACAACTTCAACTTCAGATCCTTTAAAAGACCATGTTTCATCTCTACTAAATTTACCATTTCTGTTTTATATAGATTTACCTTTAATCCCCACTTGGCACAGAAACGTTCTTCTAATATTCTCTGATCTTTCGTTGCAAACCAATACGTGAATCATTACAAGCACAGTATCATCCGCGTACAGAAGTATCATCAAATCGGTTAGAATTTCATCAACATAGATACCTTTACACCCTTCTTTCTTCAACATATCAACTAATTCACCAATATAAGTAGCAAACAGAAAAGGGCTAAGCATACACCCTTGTCTAGTTCCAACAAAACAGTTGAAAAACTCAGTCATACCAGAAGTTCTAACACAAGATTTTAAGTTTTGATACAAATTTTGTAGAGCTGACAAATACCTGCCATGCATGCCACACTGAATCAATTTGAATCAAAACATGCAGATAATGTGGAATACTATCAAAAGCCTTTGAAAAATCAATGAATAACACATAAAACGCCATTTTACGACATATATGTTTCTGTACAAGTGCGTGTAAAGAGAATACCTGGTCTATTGTAGAATAGCCTTTTTTGTATCCTGCCTGTTCCTCATGCAAACATTTGTTTTCTTTAGCCCACTTAATTAATCGCTCATTTAATATTTTCGTGAACAATTTTTCAACTGTGCACAAAAGTGAAATACCCCTATAGCTTTCTGGGTTAGACTGGGAGCCTTTCTTATGCAGTGGAACAAGGACAGCCTTAGCCCACATTCCTGGAAACTGACCGCAAGCCAACATCAAGTAAAAGATTCTAACTAAAAACTTGTCAATTCAACCATAAGCCGCTTTTATCATATCAATAGGAATACCATCATACCCTGGGGCTTTTCCCGCAGAAAAACTTGATAATTTTTTTTTCACCTCATCTTTAGTAACTTCATTGTTTAAAACATTGTTTGTCGAGACACACTGTTCGCAACCATCGTCATGTTTTCTCACACAACTCATCGCCTCCTTCGGAAAGGTTACCATTGACAATTAGGCCGGAGTACCACATTCGGAACGACCTGAGGCGAGCTGGTTATCTATCCATTGGGCGGCGCATTTCAGCTCGGACACAGGTCCAGGGGCGGGCATGTTGTTTATCAACAAACCCACGTGACCGACCGTGGGACTATTTTGGCCTGTTAAGATATCCAACCTTATTTCCTGGATAAGTTGAGGCATATTATATATAACTTGCCTACATCTCACCCAATCTGCCAATTATTGATCAAAAACATAACGTTTTTGTGTAACATATTTCGTTAATGCGCTGGGTGTGATGAGGCGACCGCATCCAAACCCACAGTAAATGAAAGGAATCCTTGCGCGTTCAAGATGGCTGCCTTGGCGTTGTGTCAGAGGGGAAGTGCGAGCCGTCACGGAAATTGCCGAGCAGTTGCCTTCGGAAGTTCCGAATGGGAGTACCACTTGGTAGTTTGGTTCCGAACCCACCGCTAGGGCTATGAGGGTTCGGTATTGGCTTCCCAGCATTTCCTTTTATGGCGTTACTATTTTTAGGCGCGTGGTTGGCAAATGTCACGAAGCGAATTCAGCATGTTTTCGGCCACTACACCTCAAAAAACAATACCACCGACTGCGTTGTTTGTGGTAACGCAACCATCGAGAAGCGGAGAAGTTTATTTGATTCAGAGGCTGGTAAAAACGACAAACTTGCTGAATTGTTGGTGAAATTCGGCGGTGACCTGTGTGCATGCATGCTGTGTTGTAGGCACCGCGTACATGTGCAGAAAATGTCGGGGAAAGCGTGATGCTCTCGAAAAGGCATTCAAGGCAAATTGTGTTGCTTCTGTAGCAAGACTCACTCAAACGGTGTGCCAGGTCACCAACAACCAAACCCCTAAGAAAATTCGGTTGGAGATTCTCTCGTTGACGTCGCATGTATTCCACCATTTTGTCTACTGATCGTCCTAATAACGGCGTGGGTTGGAGAGTGTCTCCCTTGCGGTTGTAGAGTGTCTCGTGACGTCAGACACCAGAAATTTCGGTGCGGCCAGAAGCCAGTAGCTAACCCTCATAGCCCTAGCGGTGGGTTCGGGAACCAAACTATACCACTTGGAAGTTGAGCCGATGTACCCAAATTTGGATGTTATTAGTACGCACGTTTGGGCGTATATTGTGTATTTAATTACATGTAATCCAACTACATGTATGTTAAAATTAGGCCTACAGTTAGACGTGGGTAATTATTTTAAGTCATGTATTCGCTTGGTATTATGAGGTGTCATACTGCCTGTATAAGTATTTGGTTATGGCACGTTGTTGGCGTGTCTCATACACGTATATCAGACTATTCTAGGTGCTTCTGGTGTCGGATGAGTTTGGCTAAACTTACTGGATTCATATTATGGCATTTTACTTATATCACTCCCCTTTATAATCCAATAGTGGTACTGGTAGAAATCATCAGCAATCCCACTTAAGCCATATCGTGAGTACAAACATGCCATGGCGACCACATTAAATGTCCGATCAGGCTAAAACTTCACATGCACATAAAGTCATCTAGAGGGAGCCACACATCACATTTGAGTGATCTGGGTCAAGTCGTTCCTGAGTTATAGCACTTTGATGATTTTCAGATTACGCCACCTGGCGGCCATACTGGAAGTCAAAGCAGGCCAAAATTTGACATGCACGTAAAGGTCATCTGGAGGGAGCTAAATATCAAGTTTGAGCACTCTGGGTCAAGCCTTTCCCAAGTCATAGCACTTGGATGATTTTCAGGTTATGCCACCTGGCGGCCATATTGGATGTCCAATCAGGACGAAACTTGGTATTTTTGAAGGTACCCCTCTAATACACGTTTATGCAAGATATGAAGTTGCTCGGTGCAATAATGTCTAACTGCGGCAGGTTCGTTACTTGTGTAGAACTTTGATCTCTGCGACCTTCAAAACCAGGTCAAATTAAAAACTGGGGTACTATGTTATGTATCGTCATTAGCTATACCGATGATAAAAATTTGATGAAGATCCGTCACCTAGTTAGGGAGAAATAGCACTTTAGGTGATTTTGGTTTTGGCGCAGTAGTGGCAATGTCAAGAAACAGATTTCACCGAAATGTTGTCTGTAAGTTGCTATAACAGAGAGGTACATGAGTACAAAGTTTCAACACAATAACTCACTTCATTATCAAAATATAGCCCTTTGAAGTTTTTCACAAAACGCCGCCTGGAGGCCAAACTGGGAATCCAACCTAGATCTTAGGCCCATATATACACGCCCACCAAAGACCAAAAAGACTCGCCGAAAAATAAAGGTGCTAGAACGCTAACAAACCAAAAGTTTACGGACGTACGTCCTAACGCACGACAGACCACCACTCAATGACCCCAACCACAGCATAAGCCCTGCTGGGCCTAGCGGCCAAGCGGGCTAAAAAAGAAGATGATTGCAAGTGCGCTGGATGAGTGTAGAAAAACCATTGATTCTGCAAAGCCAGTATCGCTTTCTGGCGTAAAAGTAGGTTGCGAACACTCCCCACGTAATAAGTAAACATTCCCACATGCCGTTGTCTCCGGTCAATGCATAGTTTTTGAGAACGTGCGTCACCAAGCCCCATGTTTCCTCGTTGACCCAACATCTGTACACCGAGCTACACTATACACCTGTACAGTGTGCGATCAACTCCAGTTGGTACGGACGTAATTCAAAATGGAGTCCTTCCATTAGGATATAATAAGAAGAAAACGAATGGAAGTCGCAATATTTTCGACAAATGTACTTTTTTAAAAATTCTAAATTGTGCATGTGTCGAAAGTTGAGAAGTAAATAAAGGGAACTGGCATATTTCTTGGCGAGCACATGCCTTCATGTGAGCGATTTCAGCACACAAACATCCACATCACTTCCTTAAATTATATCCAAAAGTGTAAGCACAAAAGGAGACACACAAAGGAGTCGTACTCCAGAAAAAGTCGCAAATTTTCGACCCCAATCGGGGTCTTTATCAAGCTGGAGCTTATCTGTAGAGTTTTTCTATTCAGCTATTTCTTCACGGTTACTTATAAAACCCGGAATGAAATGATCGAAATGGCCGAAATGATCGAAACGGCCGAAATCATCGAAATGGATGAAATGACTTTACTTAAAAAATCATAGGCCACCTTAGTGTAAACTGAGTGCTTTTTGTCTGTAGTACAGGTAGCGCAGGTTTGGCATGGGCCTACATCATGACATGCAACCATGCAACAATAGCCATGATACGATCATGCATAATAAAATCAGGACACGGCAAGAGAACCGTTAGGAGAACTGTTAATGGCATTGGACCGTTTCATTTTAAATCAGCCAGTCACCTTTAATTTTGGCAGGAGTTGTTTAAATGTACCGACATCATGACTATTTTTATACGGGGGTAATAATACCGGTGGCTCATACATGTACTCAAACAGGAAAAAACCTCAATTGGCAAGGTTAGAAATTTATGAACACATGAGGATGGGCATGGTTGTTTCCACCACAGTGAGGGATCGACCTGTCTGAAGCTGAACACGTGAGGAAGGGGGCGGTTGTTTCCAGCACGTAACTTGCGAGGAAGTCCCATTTCAGTGCGCGTTTACTTTGAGGTTGCATTTCGGCCGTTTCGATCATTTCGGCCATTTCATTCCGGGTTTTATAAGTAACCACCAGTTACTTATAAAACCCGGAATGAAATGGCCGAAATGATCGAAATGGTTGAAATAGGATTGAAGAATGGGGGGGGGGAAGCAAATTAACAATATAAAAATTCACTTATTTTCATATTTTACATTTCAAAAAACCGAAATTAATACAATCTACCCTGCAGCCCCAAAAGTAAATGTGCACTGAAATTGGATTCCCCGCATGTTACGAAAGGGAATTTGGAATTGTATTGCATGCTTGGTTGTTCCACAGGACCATGTTGACATGATCGGAGCATTCTAGTGGAAGAAAGGCAATTTATGGCTATTAAGCCATAAAGTCAGCCTCATCACTGAGGTAGGCCTATAGTCATGATGTACATTAAAAAAAAAACTCCCGCCAAAATTAAAGGTGGCCGCACGTACGGCAAAGTTGGAGCGAGTGTACCGCGTGGTAAGATACTGCAGCGCCATGCGTGGCGACTGGCTGAGTTAAAATGAAACGGCCAAATGCCATTAACAATTTTCCTAACGGTAATTTTTATCTTGTCTCCTGATTTTATGCATGTTGCTATCATGGCTATTGTTGCTACCGGTAGATCTACTACAGACTTAAAGCATTCAGTTTACTTGAAAACTCGTAATAGGCCACCTAAGTGTAAAGTCATTTTATCTATTTCGATCATTTCGACCGTTTCGATCATTTCGGCCATTTCGACCATTTCATTTCGGGTTTTATAAGTAACCATTTCTTCACACCTCCTGTTTGCATAGGGTTTCTTATTTCAGATTTTCTTGTGCTGTTGGGATCCAGCTCATTATACTTCTGGTAGCTCTACAGAAAGCTCCAGCTTGATAAAGATCCCGATTGGGGACGAAAATTTACGAATTTTCCTTAAATTATGTTGTAGGATGTCGTAATATAGTACATGTAGGAGTAGCATAATGGTAGATGGAACAGCTAGGTATAATACAAGCTGTTCCATTTACCATTATGGTACCCTACTATATTACAGTATTGTTAGAACTTTGAAAATTTTTATGACAAGGACTCGCGTCGAGGTAAGTTACTTGGAATCTCCCGTACTTTTATGATTTTCATATGGTGCAGGGTGATGGTGCAGCGGATTGTGTTACTTGGGCGACTTCGATTCAAACTCGAGTGACCCGAGTTACAATCGAACACAGTAGAGTTACCAGAGTTGCCTAGCTGTGTAACAAAGATGGCATCGAAATCTACTCGCCCGACGGGCCCTCGGCCGACCGAGAGTTCATCTCGACCAAGATGGCGGACGATATCAAAAAGTCCGGGACCTTATTCACGAAGCCCCCGTAACTTTAAAGGTACGCAAATCCTTTGTCAGGCTGATAGTGAACAATAGGTTGTCCGCAAAAGGACAATAGTTTGCGCACTCCCGTAAGTTACGGGAGCTTCGTGAATAAGGTCCCTGAATAGTAAAAGTATTTTCTTTTCAATTTTATCACGCTTTCAAGTCAAAAATGCATTATATGAACGCGTCATCACCATAAGTGTCTTATTTTATTTTATTTTGTCATTTTTATTTTATATCTTCTTCGTGCCTGACGTTTTTAGTACCGCTAGCTTTCTTGACAAAACTGTTCTATTTTTTGCACTCTGGATCATCTTAACAGCAAGCTGGGCCGGAAACTGATTTAAAGCCACCAACTTTGGTCCATTGTCATGGAAAAATTCTTCCAACAAGTCTAAATTCATGTTGGCCGCCACCTTGGTGCTACTCGATCGACTTCGATTCACGACTCGAGTAGGCATGCACACTTTGCTTTTCTGACGTTATTACCGGTGGCAGATTCTGAACTCCAACTCTACTCGAGTTGTGAATCAAAGTCCACCACGGGTTTCAAAGAAAATGGAGGCGTGAGTGAACTCTCTAACTCCCTAACGTATTTTGCATGTATCACTGTACTGCCTAGTTTCAATGTTTCATTGTGCCATTCCCTCTCAAATATTCCCGATAGACAAAGGGATACACCTCCTTCAGGTCTTTACAGGGAACCACTATCATCCGCTGAAGCCTTTCCAACCTATGGTTGTAGTTCCAGGTCGAGCAATATGAAGGCTTTATAAAGTAGTACTGATCCAAAAGAACTTTCGGGGGTCGTTTTGGTGCATTGATCATCTCGTTTTCAAACGGACGTAAATGAACCGGAAACATATCGGACTTATTTAACTTGTACTTCTGCATGTGTTTCATATTATCCCAGATTACATCTCCCTTTTCTTCAAAGTATAAGATATCAATAAACGGCCAGCGGTGCTCCATACCTTCAATTTTTACCTTTGACCGATTAGAGAATAATTTTATGATACGTTTACTATCCCGGCCTACATACGTTGGCTCCATTGAACAGAACTTTTTAACAGTGCTCCCTTTTGTGAATTGTTTACTATAATATCAAGGTCGTCGTCCCAAGGAATAAAACCATGATGACGCCAGGAGCCGATCAGCGTTCCGCCATAACTGAACCAAACCAAATTTAACTCCTCGGCAACTTTCATAAAGGTTCGAAGCAGATCTAGTAAAACGTCTCTGTATTCTTTGGCTAATTCTTTTCCTTTTATCTGTTGGATACGCATCTCTCGTCTGCTTAAAAAACGCTTCAATTTCACAACTCTATTGCCGCAACACGTACTGTTGTGTTCTTGTTTAGAGTAGATGGAAAACGGGTCATGTTCACTGACCCTGATATCTAGGATGGCATACATTGCAACGCCGGTGATGAACAAAAAGACCATGGTCGCCGACCTGATGGGAACACCTGAAAGAGGAAGACAAATCAAAGTTTGTTGTTGGTGATACCAAGAATATACTCTAGTTTCTTTCTCCTAAGGTTACTTCAGATATTCATGCTGTAGGTTTAGGCCTAGCCCACAAAGAATTTATTGATCATTCAACATAACTGACCAATGAGCGAGTCTTCAATAGCCCTTTCCCTCCTCGCCTGTCAGTCACATTGAACACCTCTTTATTTTGCCATGCATATTCAACAGGGTAGGCGGTCATATGGGTATTCAGTAAAGTAACCTTACAAGAACGAAACTAGAGTATAAGTACCAAGAATGTACAACTCCGAAGCCTACCCAAGGGCCACTTTTCTCAAAAAGTGCGTTTACTAATTTGCCTCTGGTGATCCTGTAACATGCATGGTTGCTATGGCAACGGTTTTTTCGACTTTCCAATGTTGCGATTTTTTGCGATTTTTGATATGTTGTTAACCACATTCAATACTACACGAAACCATCAAAAAACCTTTTGTTGCAATTTGTTCCAGCTTTTTTGTAAATTGACCCGACTAGAACAGACTGGGCCGTCACGCGGTACCGTGATTCACGCTTTACCGTGAAATCCGTGGTGAAAAGAGGAAGTGGATCGAATGTGGCGCAACCGCACAACTGCTCGCTGAGCATGGTGGGAATCGTGGTCGCGCTGCAGCGTGATATCAAGTGGCAGTTAAAGTCAACGTTTACAATGGTTTACTTGTGGAGATTACAACAGCAATCGCGGCTAACCGAGACCACCCAAAGATAAGAGACTTTAGCACGTCTGATTTCAAAAAAGCGTCAATTGTTTAAAAAAGGCGTCATTTTGAAATGACCTGTCCAAATGCAATCTCTATTATCTTATCTACATACCTGAACTGAATTTCAAGCTCTGCAGGCGCTTGTGGCGCCGAAAATGGCATATAATGCAGGTAGGCACGACAGGCCTTCCACTAGGTAAATTTCGGTCTAAAATTGCCTGTAAAATCTTTAAACGTGAGTACGACACAGTGAATTCTTGCTTGTTTATTGACGAAAATTGTATAAGTTTACGGTGAGAAGTTTCCGTCCCCTCCACGCAGGATTCACAGGTGTTTTCTGCCAAAACGAATATTCAGTCATTTCGCGGTTTGGCGCGACAAAGTCACGTGCACTTATCGACCACGGTACTGCGTGACGGCCCAGTCTGTAGAAGGGATCTTAATTTGTGAAGAGTTATTGTGTAGAGAAGATCATTAGGAACAAAATGCACCTCCCATAGTTTTATGCACTCTGAAATAACCGAGCTACACACCAGTTTTGAATGGACCATATTTCCGATAAATTGATATTGTACAATGTACTTGATCTCGGGGTTGGGCACTCTGACATACCGGTATACATGTAACAACAAATCCATGGTTTCATCAAAATTAAAAAAAATGTATGCCAGTAATATGTCTGTAACTTTACAATACAATTCAGTCAACAACCGTTAAATCTCAACGTTGGTTATTACCGTACACTGTACGCCCTCTATTATCAGAAAAAGTAACTTAATGCCCAACCTTTTGCTTGATTACTAAGTTGTACATTCTTGGTACTTATATATTCTTGGTGGCTTTTATTATCTAGCAAGATTGAACCCGTTGACATGGCTTTCACTTAAAAGAGCTAGTATGGGCTCGGAGTGGAGGTTGGATTATTTTTTCATAGGAAAGGCCAAATCAGACCATCCCCAACAGGTAAAATTTGGAATTATAGGAACTCTCACTCGCAGAGCACTAACACTATGTGCAAGTGCTTAGATGCTGAACTGGAACACATCCAACGTTCGTTCATGCAGACGTGAATGGCTACTCCCCGAAACACAGTCCAGAGAACCATTCAAACGACAATCAGCAATTACAAAGCCAAGGACAGCGCAGCCAAAGGTGGAATAAACACCAGATCCCCAATCATTATCTCACTCCCATTCATTGGCAATGCATCATATAAGATCAAGAGACTCATTCAAAATCTCGCCAGCATTGATGTGGCATTTACCAAACAAGACACCCTCAAGACCCACTTACAAGCCAATGGGAAAAAACATATTCAGCACCACAGCAATCGAGAGGTGTTGTGTACAGACTTAACTGCTCATGTACAGGCCTTTTCTTTAAAAAAAATAGGCTTGCTAAAAACCACACGCCTAAATTTAGTTTTACAACCCTAGGCGTGTGTTTTTTCTGTGTCCGGTGAATTTCTTTGGCAGGTGACCTGGTGAGTATCCTTATGCATTGGCAGCCTGCTGCAGGGGTAGATGGGAATGATCACTTTCTCACAAATGATCAGATGATTGAGCCCAACCTCCTGCGCATGTCCAGATTGACTACTTCCGGTCGTCAATACTAACCCTGCCATAAGTATGTATGTATGTATGTATGATTATAGTTTGGTCCATTCTCATCACTACATTGCTCCCCCTCCCCCCCCCCGCGCCTTCTCAGTGTACATGTACGTATAGTTATCTGTATAGTGTGTGTCCTTTCTTGTCCCTCTTCTACAATGTACCGACTACTTCTTCATGTCCAGTTAATATAGGAATGGCTGCCACCCACCACCGTTTGAGCTCTCTTTTTTATTCTCTCTCTCATTATCTTTCTCTTATATTTTGTACTTATTAATTTTGATTCTGTGTTCAGTTAAATGCATGGTTTATGTTGGCCTGTCGGCCTGTCAGTTTATTTCTAGTATTATTTCTTCCTTCCAGGGCCAATAATGCTCTGCTTCGGCCCTGGACTCCTGTACTTTCTATTTTAATTTCAATAAATCATACATACATAGCTGCCATAAGTGACTTCCATCTTGGATTCTTCAGCTGATTTTAGCTGGCTAGGCCGCTGTTTTAAATGTAAAAAAAATACTCCTAAGCGTTACTTTATCGTCTAAATATTACTAGTTTTCGTCCCTTTTACGAACAGTCAATAAATGTATCTTCTTGTATCTTGCAGTATCATGCATCTGGCTGTATAGCCCTAGCACGTATCCGTCGTTGTCTCTCCTTGACAATTTCACACAGTTTCAGTTTGACTGCTTGTTTTGGCGAACATCCTTCCATGACGATTACGACAAGTGCGTCGCCCAATACAGCACAGGCGGAGATGACGTCGTTGAAAGCTGCATTTACGCACGCAATCTTCTTCCCGCCTGGCACATTCTTTGCTGTACAACCACGGGGGAGTTGTGGCCGCGCTGTCGTATCAGACAGTCCAGTGATATACGGAATGAGGGACAGCAACAGGCCGAGCAGTGTCCTCCAATTGACGGTTCCTTCACCCCGAACCTAAAAATAGATTGTGCAGAGGTCAGATTATAGGCCCCTATTACACGTTTAGAATTTAAGGGTTTAAGTGACCGAATTCGTGACCATCCAACCAGTATGGACATAGTCATTGGCAGTTCCTTTTACCTCGAACCTATAAAATCGAACTTATGTGCAGAGGGTAGATTCCGTTACACCACAGGGACTTGAGGCATGCATTGCAGGGGTGGTGGGCGTGTTACAGAGGTCCAATAACAAACCCCCGAGTAATGCCCCGGTAGACTGACGTATACCCAGTAGAAAAATAACAAGGGATACAACTTCACACCAGATCCCATTCGGACATTTTCACTTGAACGATCTGCCGAGAAGCCAAATCTCAACCAAATTCCACAAACAAGGTACCGTTTTGAAGCTGATGCGAGTGCGCAGAGTCGTCCAGCTGATCATGTTGACATGATCTTTTGGCCGACTTTTTCGTTGAAAAGTTGTCAAAAACACATTTGGATTAGATTAAATTCCTCAAGTGGTGGTAAGTTAGTTTTGAATCTTTCTCCTGTTGAAATTGATATACGTTTTATCTCAATCGGCCGGGTGGTTGTGGAGATCTCTTCACTTTTGTGGATCGTTGGGGCCTGATTTCCTGGGCTGAATTCATTCGCAGAGGGAAAAATCGGGAGGTTTTGGCACTTTCGAGTGCCCAAATCAATGTACGGTATCAAGATTTGAAATAAATTTTGGTTTATTTTGAATCTATACACTCTCAGCTTCAAAACGGTACCTTGTTTGTGAAATTTGGTTGAGATTTGGCTTCTCGGCAGATCGTTGAAGTGAAAATGTCCGAATGGGATCTGGTGTGAAGTTGTATCCCTTGTTATTTTTCTACTGGGTATACGTCAGTATACCGGGGCATTACTCGGGGGTTTGTTATTGGACCTCTGTAACACGCCCACCACCCCTGCAATGCATGCCTCAAGTCCCTGTGCGTTACACATTGTAAATTCTTCCCTGTTGGCCAATAGCAAGAACAGGGTTTTCTCAGCTTTACGTTTTGGTGACCGTTACTCGGCACCACCCAACATTGACGGTATAAAAACACAACCACTTCAATTCGGTGAGTGGCAGGGGTGTATAGTATCCATTCTATGGACTGAGTCCAAATGGACAGAGTAACTTGGACTGAGTGCCAAAAAATGATATAAACAATAATAATGAAATGTTATCACCATAAATTGGTAAGAAATGGTTATTTTCAATATGTAGAACGTGAAAAGAGTAAGAAAAACAAAACTGTAACATTTTGTTCTTTGCTAAGCCGATATGAAATCCCCAAGTTACATCAACCACAGGCACCTCTGAGAGTCGTCAGTAGGGTTAGGGTTAACTAGGGGTCAAGGCTAGGGTTAGGGTTAGGGGGCTACGTAGGGAGTCCCTAGGCCTAGTATAATATATAATATTTTATATATTATGTACTAGATACCTCCCTACTGTTTAGCCCCTTAACCCTAGCCTTTGACCCCGAGTTTAACCAATAACCCTACTGACGACTCTCAGAGAGTGCCTGTGCATCAACCCAATAGAGCTCCGCACTCAGTCTATAAATAGCAACAAAACATGACGGCGTCACGTCATGTGGCACGCCTTTCGAGGTAACGATTCACGGAAAGCGATGCTGGGTATTTTGCAACCTCGTTCCAAAGGTTGCTCCACGTGAAACAGGCCGTGCCTGCCGTCCTGCGACTGATTCGAAATGGGGCTACCTAGTCCCATGATATTTCCTGGAAATACCGATACCCAGAAGTGTTGATCGGATTCTAAAATGCAGAATGTAAGTTGAACGTAACTCACTAAACTCGCTGTCGCCCGCTTTTGCTGGAGAAAAATGAAATGGTCCATGGACCATGTGCTCACCCGTTTGAACATAATAGTGTAATGACAGAGAGAGGTGCATGTCAGTTATGAGCAACCTGGGTCAAGTCATTCCCAAGTTGCAGGACTTCAATGACTTTGGGGTTATGCCACCTGGCGGCCATATTGGATCTCCGATCGGGCCAAAACTTTACGTGCACATAAAGGTCATCTAGAGGGAGCCACATAGCACATTTGAGTGCTCTGGGTCAAGTCGTTCCTGAGTTATAGCACATTTGATGATTTTCGGGTTACGCCACCTGGCGGCCATATTGGAAGTTTAATCAGGCTGAAATTTTGCTTGTAAAGGTCATCAAGAGGGAGGTAAATATCAAATTTGAGCACTCTGGGTCAAGCCGTTCCTGAGTTTTAGCACTTGGATAATTTTCAGGTTACGCCACCTGGTGGCCATATTGGATGTCCGAGCGGGCCAAAACTCGGTATTTTTGAAGGTACCCCTCTAATACACGTTTATGCAAGATATGAAGACTCTCGGTGAAATAATTAAGAACTGTGGCAGGTTACTTTTGTCGAATTTTGACCTCTGTGACCTTGAAAAGTAGTTCAAATAAAAAACCCGTTATATATGTTATGTATCCTAATAAGATATACACCTTATGATAAAAATTTGGAGATGATCCAGTCATTAGTTCAGGAGTTATTGCAATTTTTGTGTTTTGGGTTTTGGCCACCTGGAGGCCAAGCCAAGAATCGAATCGGACCGAAACTTGGTGTCATAGGTCATCTGACCTAGGGGGTATATATGTACCAAGTTTCAGATCAATAGCTCCAGCGGTTACGAAACGTGCCCTGCTAACGGACGACGACGACGGACGCTGACTGACGACTAAAGCTCACGGGTGAGCTAATGAGGGGGAGTACTAGTCTTCTCAGTCATGTCAGTACCTTGGCAGTATTCTTTGATATAATATCACAAAACGGCTTGTTTCTTGCATTTTTCACATTTTGGCACTCAGACCATGTTAAGCCTAGGTCACAAATGCACCGGGCCCCGTACGATTTTCCCCACCCAGCGGCTTGCTGCGGATTTTAGAGACTGAAACTCGGATCTATGATGAATCATGCCGAAATCGCCTCAATAGATAGGCGGAAAGTAGGCTGGATCAAACTGGGCACCGTAGAAATTGGCCAAAATGTCTGTTTTTACTCGCCGTACGGGCCCCGGAGTGGATATGTGACTGGAGCTTTACTCAGTCCATTTGGACTCAGTCCGTAGAATGGATACTAGCAGTGGCAGGACCCATTGCCCCCCCTGAAGCTTGATGTCGACGTAGTCGTAGGACAATCTCCCCAAGACAAGAGAAGTCAGCCGTGCTTATCGCCAAAAGACGGGAGCAAAGTTCTAGCGGACCAATAGGCCTACAATAGAAAATTCTCCTGGGCCCGGTTGCACCAAACTTACCGGTACTTGTCTTAAAGGAGCTCGACGTCCAAGTTGTAAACAAACTGGTTTGTTTACAAACAGTGGCCAGCAAACTAGTTTTATTCCTTCTTGAAGGTGGCAGCACCAGTAGCGCCCCGTGATCGTTAGACTGGTGCCCGGTCCAATGCAACTCACTCACGACATTCACGTCAGTGCAAATCACCGACAATAGGTGGCAGCACCGCAGGCGTCCCGTGGATAGAGAACCAGTGAGTGAGCGTTTACAATTTGGACGTCCAGCTCCTTTAAGTTCTTGTCGTAAGATAAGGAATTTGCGACAACAGGTTGCACCAAAAACCTCGTAGGCTTGTCCCAAAATGCATATCTTACGATCTGTCGTAGGACATGCACTATGGGATTATGCACAGCAAGTGCACGGTCAGCTGTCGAAAGAACCATTGGAGTATGGAAACGCAGGCGGGTTTCGCTCAATCACATGAGAGTGCAGCCTAATGAAAAGGATTGGCAGCTAATAGCGGTGACAGCCATGTTACACAACTTCACCAGATATTTGCCTGTCGACGATGAAGATGGGGATAGGGATCGAGCTGATGGAAGAGGATGGGGAGCTGATGGAGGAATTTACTTCTGTTGCACCAAACTTGTCTTACACCACACGTAAGTCCAAATGCGTAGGACAGGAAAGTTGGGACATGTCTTGTACACTGTATCTTGTATCTTGCAGTATCATGCATCTGGCTGCATAGCCCTAGCACGTATCCGTCGTTGTCTCTCCTTGACAATTTCAAACAGTGACAACCATTCGTTGTTTTGATTCTTGAAGATGATTTTAAGCTCCAGTTGGGGGTCAAAGGTCCGCTGCCCAGCCAGTTCTGAACAATTAAAAATGAGGTGGTCGATTGTCTCCTCAGCTGCTCCACACAGAAGGCAGGTAGCATCCTCCACCAGATTGAATATATACAGGAAGCTTTGAGTGGGGAAGTGTGGGATTCTAAGCCTTGAGAGGGTCACTTGGTCACTCCTGTTGATGTTTTTGAATCTCACATAGTTTGGGACAGGCTGGATGGAATGGTATATACGACCAGTTGTTCCTGATTGCCATCGATCAGTCCAGATGTCATTGGACGTCTTCCGAACCTGGCATAGGAAGGATGGAAGGGACTCTGATGGTTTGTTGACAGGTCCACTGTTGGAAGCCAATTTGGCCAAGATGTCTGCTCGCTCATTACCCTTTATACCCACATGGCTTGGAATCCGTTGCAGAGTTATCTTCCCAGGAATGTTCTTGATGAGATCATATATAGATAGACAAAGATGGTAATACTCTGAGGGTTTGTAATTTTCCACCGTTTGGAGAGAAGACTTGGAGTCAGTAAGAATGACGAAGTGACTCTCAGGATATGAAGCTGAAGGTAAGATTTGGATCTCCTGCAAGGCTCGCTGAATAGCAACCAGTTCAGCATTTAGGATAGGGCAAGGTGGCAAAGGAAGAATGACCTCGATATCCTCTGAAGGGATATAGATCCCAGCGCCAGCCCCCCTTTTTCGGCAGAGGCATCAAGAGAACCATCTGTATATACCGTGATACAGTCTTTGTAATCCTCATTGATGACCTCCAGGGCTAACTGTTGTAGCAGCATATCAGTGGATCCTGATTTGGATGGATTGGTAGGTAGAGAGAGATGGATGTCTGGAGGTGACCATTCCCAAGGTGGTATGGAATTGATGATCGCTTGATGGGTGAAGGAAATGTCAGACTTGTGAGGAAGGTGGATTTTCCTATCATGCAGCAGTTTCTTGGGTCTCTGATAAAAGCTGAGAGGAGCTGTTGCTCTTTGCAGCCTACCAGGCGAGTTGTATGGTATGAAGTGGCAGCTGATCCTCTTCTTCAAGACGATGGAGTCAACAAGCAAATCTAAAGGGATTATATCAGTTTCTATTTCCATGGCAGCCACAGGGGTCGTTTTCAGGGCGCCAGTAATCAGTCGAAGGGCAGAATTCTGGATTCGGCACAGTCTATCCATATGAGATCTGCTACAGGAAGAGCAAACTTCAGCAGCATATGCAATCTTGCTACCAATGAAGGCGAGGAAGAACGTTCTGAGGGTAGTGAAATCAGCTCCCCAACTCTTTGATGCAATTACTTTCATCAGATTCAATCGACGTGTACAGTGGTCAACCAATGAATCAATGTGAGCTTTCCATGTTAATGTGGGGTCAAGGATAAGGCCTAGTGACTTAGGATTTCTGTTGTAACTAATTCTCTCTCCTTGGATTACAAGATCTAGTTCATCCAATGGCTTGACATGCTTTCGCTTCCTAGTATGACAGTGTACTCAGTTTTTGGTCGAGAAAGCTTGAGTTTCCACTTGAGAGCCCATTGGTCCACTGCGTCCAAAACGTGGTTCACCTGTCGCCCGGGACCTGTCGCACAAGGTAGAGGAGATCAGAATGTGACAGTTCTATAGTCCGATCGTCAGCAAAGGTGGCTAGGGTCGATAGCTCTGGGATAATGGAGGGCAGATCGTACATCATAAGCCGTGGTTACACCTATCCAAAATCCCCGGGGTTATTGAGACACGGGGTTTTCCGAACCAGAAAAAACACGGCGTTGACACGGCGAGCGGTTACACTACTTAAAATGCGATTGGTAATAAGTTCCGTATCCCGGCGATAGGGGCACTGCATGTAGGCAACTCTGCACAATCAAGTGGCTGCTGGAGGCGTGAAATAGCCTATACGCATGCGCTTCACTCATCAATTTGCATCGCCGTCTGTCGGGGTGCGTGGAACTACAAATAGACACGGGGATTTTGCGGTTACACTACATAGAATCTCCGTGCTTAGAATAGCCCTGGCGTTGCCCCTTCGAGATCGCTGGGGCTAATAAGCACGGGGATTTCAGACACGGGTCTATTTAGACCCGGCGATTTACAGGTGTAACCGCAAAATCCCCGGGGAAAGCACGGAGATTTATGTAGTGTAACCACAGCTATAATGTTGAAAATAGTCGGGCTAATTACAGCACCCTGTGGAGTACCTGCGGTGATGTTGATCTTCTCAGAAGTTTGATCTCCCACTTGAACTTGAATGTAACGATCACTTAAGAAGTTGCGAAGCGCTTGGAGCATTTTCGCAGCTATACCGATAGAGGCAGCTTTCGTAATCAGACCATCCCACCAGACTTTATCGAATGCTCCCTCTAGGTCTATGGTGTATGGTGTACAAGTATGGTGTACTTTTTGTTGTGTAGACCGTCATGGCACATTTCTGTTATCTTGAGTAAGGCATCAGTGGTACCAGATTTGGGGCGAAATACAAGTTTCCCCAGACATGAGGTTAATGCAACTGGTCTGTAGGACTTTATCTCCTGTTTGTCTTTGTTCGGCTTCAACAAAGGAATGATCTTTCTTATCTTCCAATCAGAAGGGTAGGAGCCCTCTTCCCAAAGATCATTGACAACTGAAAGGACTATGCTTTTCCCTGCTTCTGGTAGATCTTTAAGCATCTGGTTGTGAATCCTGTCAGCCCCAGTTGCCGAGTTGGTCAGTTCAGACAAAGCCATATTCAATTCTACAGAAGTGAATGGTTGGTCACATGGATCCTCCAGGTCACAGAGCAGATCGTGATTGTTTTGGAGATGAGTTTCTAATCCAGAGAACAAATTCTGATTGACATGAGGTTCTTGAACTGAGCACTTAGAGGCGTAGTAACTACCAAAAAGGTTTGCCTGCTCTTCTTCATCAGTAACCATTCGTTGGTCATGCACAATCGCAGATGGGCCAGATTGAGTAACACCATTAATTGCTTTAATTTTCTTCCAAACCACACTAGATGGAGTGTCTCTGTTAATGGAACTGACGAATTCCCTCCAGGATGATCTTTTTGCCTCTTTGATGGAACGTTTAAGGTATGCTTGGTGTTTCTTGAAGGTGATTTTGTTACTGGTGGTATTCGATATCTTCCAACGTCTACGAGCCTTTCTCTTCACTCTTCTGGCTTTAGCGATGTCATCATTCCACCAAGGAGCAGGAGGTCGCTTGCGGGGTTTGGAGATAGGGTAACACTGTTCAGCTGCGTCTACAATGCAGGAAGTCAAGATGTTCACCTTTGTATCAATGTTTGTACCGTCCTGCTTAATCCTGTCTTTGGTATCAAGAGATGAAATTGACATTATTTCTCGGAATAGCTCTCTGTCTGCTTTACGAACAATCCATCTTGGAATCCTAGTAGATAGCTTACTTCTGCTTCGATACTCCAAAGACATAACTATTGGAAAATGATCACTACCTAATGTGTCATCCAGTACTCTCCACTGAGTTATTCTGTCTGCAATCCTAGGACTAGCGAAGGAGACATCCATTGAGTCTGTAGCACCAGAGGAGTGACATTGGAAGGTGTGCTGCTTATCATTAAGAATGATGAGGTCATTATCAGAAGACCAATCCAGAAGTTTAGAACCAGATGAATTAGTTTTAGAACTACCCCACAATGAGTGCTTGGCATTGAAGTCACCGCAGATGAGAGAATGGTTCTGTCTGATGCAGGAATTCAGTTCTGTAGTCATTCTCTGACAACCAGCTCTGGCATAAATGGATGAAACTGATAGGGTTAGTTATTAATGTTCGTCAAATTTTTCAAATACAAAAATATGAATGATATAAAGTAGAAAGTAACAAATCCCAAATATGTCTCCTTCTCTATTGGGTCTTGCAAAATTGTAAAGAGTATAGCCTTTGAACTTACTTTTCCATTTCTCACTGTCAGTGATTCTTGTCTCACTGATGCATGCTAAATCTATATTCCATTCATGGAGAAGCAATTTCAGTTCATCAACCTTATTGGTGACCGACTGAGCATTCCACTGCAATATTTTAACACTTCTTGATACATCCTGGGGATGATCATCGCAAGAGTCTAGTTGATCTTGAACCAGTGCTGATGGTAGGGTAGGGTCCACTTGACCTTGATCTGGCGTCAGTGGAAGGCTAGGGACTGCTTGGCCTTGATCTGGTGTTGATGGAAGGATAGAGTCTGCTTGGCCTTGAGCCGTTGTTGATGGGTGGACAGAGTCTACTTCGTCTTGAGCAGGTGGTGCTGAAGGAAGGACAGAGTCTACTTGACCTTGATCTGGCATTGGTGGAAGGCTAGGGTCAGCTTGGCCTTGAGCCAGTGTTGATGGAAGGACAGAGTCTGATTGGCCTCGCTCTTCTCCATTTTTTTCGTTCCAATGCACTGTATTCCTTCTCTTTTCCAGGGAAGCTGTGAATATGCCGATTTGCGATCAATGAATTTGAGTCTTTACAATGATACGTTGATGTACATGTATGAAAAGGATGGAGTGTGTGTCTATCCTACGGTAAGCAATGGACTTCACAAAACTTGTCTGGCACACCGGACTGTATAGATTCGTTGATTCGTGTTCGATGTCGGCTTAACGTCAGGAATTCGTCACGAGTTAGCCTACTTTATTTATTTTCTATTTTCAGTATTTCCTCTACTGCCTCCTGATGTGTATGATCTCCTGCAGCATCTTCATCCGGCTTCTCTTCCCACTCCGACTCCTCTTTCTATTCGCAATGATAGCCATATTTTACGGAGTCTGTTTCGGCGCGTACCGATACGCCTTCAATCTCTTCGACATTGTCATCAGTCACGATGACTTGCTGCATCTGAAAGTTCGAGGCCCTCTCTACACCTGCGTCCTTTTTGTCACGCTCTTCATTCTCAGTCGACAGGTAGGTCAACACCGACCCGACACCTCAAATCCTAGAAACGACCTATGCAGTTTTTAGGGGTGGATCCAAATTTTTGGCAGCGAGGTCAGGGGATTATGGCCACAGGCGGCCGTTCAAGACGGACGCCATGNTCCGTGCCTGGTTCTCTAAGTGAGGTAGCCTTTGTTTTACATCTTTGCTGTTCTTCTGACAGATTTCTGTCTGAATTTACTGCAAAATAGCGGCCGGGGAAGGAATTTTCGGTTAATGAGCATCAGTTTCTCCCATAGATTGAGTACGATCTACGACTAAATTACCTCTGGAAGACGAAGATCGCTCAGGAAGACAGGACGTTAGAAAGAGCCGAAAAAGTCAACAGAAGGTTGTTGGAAAACATCTTACCTAAACACGTGGCTGACTATTTCTTGAAGCCGAATAGAGACAAAATGGTAAGGCATGCTCGTCCCGCAGTTACACGTTTCTTGTTAGATTTGGTGCTGAAGCCTTCCCTCCAGACTTAGGGAGCTGATCGTCGTCGTCGTTCGTATCATCCGTGTTTATTTCTCTCGCAGGAAGTTTACCACCGCCATTATGATCAAGTGACAGTCATGTTCGCGACCATCGTAGGGTTTCTTTACGAAGAAAACCCAGTCACCGGGAGTGGAATCGGCTCCATCAGACTTCTGAACGAAATACTCATAGTTTTTGATAAGGTTAGTTATACTCCGGCAGTCAGTCGCTACAGCGACAACGACAAATTCGGATTCTTCGTCGGCATAAAAGGAAAACTAGGCCTTCTTTCTTCAAGACATTATCTATCTGGTACAACTTTAGTCCTGCGCGTGAGCACCCAGCGACAGGTGGCAGTACCATCTGAGTGGTTGTCCCCAAGATTAAACTTCCTATGGAAGCTTTAACTGTTAATTTTCAATCCCGTTTCTCCAATTAGCTTCTGGACAAACCGGAGTACAGATGCATAGAGAAGATCAAAAGTATAAACACCACATACATGGCGGCTGCTGGCTTAGAGGAGAAAGAGGTAAGGATTAAACTGGCGCATGCGCAGGAGGCACCTCGACGGCAGCCTCCTTTGGTGGCAGCCGAGGACACGTGCTCCGCGAAGACATATTGCCGGCGCCGAGACTGGTGCCCGTCTTTACCCGAATACCGCTACACTCCCGCGCTCATTCCTCTGTGGAATGAGCGCCGCGGCGGGAGTGTAGGCGGCGCCCCGCCGATGGTACATTTCAGTACTCTGCAATGTCACATTAGGACATACGCCGTGTGATCCGTCAAATCACGGATGTCACTTGCCCTACTGTACCATACCTCAGCAGTCATCAGCAGAGGAAAATGTTGACAACAGTTTCAGCATGCCACGCGAGGATCTTCCTGATTCGCAATTATTCTTTCCCCTTTCAGAAAACAGACCAGCATGATGATGCGTCGTCAAGGAAACACGCCCGCCAGATGGTGCTGTTTGCTTTTGATATGATGGAAGACATGACCTATCTGAATAAACATTCATTCAATGACGAATCAGGTTTACGTATAGGTAGGTCGTCTTCCGCTAGGGGGCAGTGCGGCAGACAAGACCAGGTTACCACTTTTACGTGGTGATGGGGTGGTTTTCTTACACGAAATCTTTCTTTCTTGAAGGTATTAATCATGGTGAGGTCATTGCTGGTGTGGTAGGGGCTCAGAAGCCGCAATATGACATTTGGGGGGACACGGTTAACATTGCAAGTCGGATGGAAAGTCACGGAAAGAAAGGCCGGATTCAGGTAGGTCACAAATGGCAGTTTTCGACTGGTGGCGAGACCCGTAATCCCAAAATCTACAGGTTGTTTCCAGATCCACGGAGATCGGTAGCGCCTACCTGGTTTCCTGTCCGTCCGCCGCTGGCACGCATTGATGATTCTTGTCTGAATCATCAGTCAGCGCCACCGTCGGACGGCCAGAGAACCAGACTAGGTAGCGCCTGTCGGTTTTACGCGCTGATTGGTCAAGAAAAGAGCAATCAATGGAATTTCCACCAATCAACGCCTTTGAGTCATCAACCTACCGGGATCGAGAACCAATCAAATCGACGTTTTTTTCAGGTTCCAGCAGACACCAGAGACATACTCGCGCTGGAGGGCATTGGATGTGATACACCCCGGATAAAGGAGGTCAAGGGAAAAGGAGAGATGACGTTATATTACGTCAGCCCAAGCGTTGGCGCGAAATATAACTCACCCGTCAAATCCAACGGGAGAACTACGGGTCTTGAAGCTGAGTCAACTGGGACAAAGTCAACGACCTTGGACGCAGATCCAAGTCCTAAAGACAGCGCCGCCGAGGACGAGGTGCGGGACGACGAACCGTCAGATGAGCCGAATGAAGTCGTGACGAAACTTTAGGCGATGTTCATCAGGACAATCTTTTTAAGATAATGTGATGATGATGACGTTGATGAAACTATGGTGCTATAGACTGATAGACAATGGGAAATAGTTCAGTTAGAAATTATTCTACCTCCTATACATGTACAAATAAACCTTTAGATATTCAGTCGCCAAGTGGATGCGGACGAAATCTATCTACATTCCAGAGAAAAATCTGTTACAATTGGTTACTGTTCAGTAACCAATTGAAACTTCACTGACGTAATACAGCTGCTGTTTTAGATGTCTTAGGTGACAAAGTCTATGTATGAATTATAACAAAATGTACGTGTAATACATTGCCGCCAAAATCAGGTGGACCATATCGTATGTTCGTTTAGGAAACCGTCACTACATCTTCTTGTGATGTGGGATGTATAAGTATTCATACACGTACACTGTAAATCCAGGTGACGCGTTTAGCGTTTAGTTTTGTGTTTAACAAAACACAACTTAACACATTACGTGAATATAACTGAACATATCATCAGGACAGGCGTTCTATCCGCCTAGAAACATACGTTTTGTTGCCTAAAATGCCGAAATATATCATTTGTTGTACTGTAAATCTGAAGTCTAAACACAAAACTAAACGGGAATATGCAACACTTTTTAAACATCTAAACGCGATTAGTTTTCCATTAGAAATGGACAGATGACCTAAACACTGCATTTAGAAAACAGTAAATCTAAATGTCTTGTCAATGTCTTGTTTAACTTATAAACATCTCGTTCAGTTTCCCCTAAACACGAAACATGAAGGAATCCTGAACTTCGTGTTTAGGGCTGGTTCACGGCTCGGGTGGAATTGGTCAAATTTGTCGTTTCGCTATATCTCCCGCCGGCGAATTTTTTCCCCCCAGGATATAAAAGATATAAATCAGATGCATAAAGGTGAAATAAACTTATTCCAGGTATAACTTCACGCTTTAACGTTCAGGAGGAAATAATACAGTAGACAGGTTTTCCGAGTTACCCAAAGAAAAATTCTCCCAGTGGCGTAGTGGTTAGAGCGTTGGTCCAGATTATGCATGTTGCAGGTGGGCCCTGGATCGAATCTGCCTGCTGGTATTATTCACTCTTTACTGCGTGCCTTTTTATACTTTTTTCCTTCATCTTCCAACGCTTTTTTTTGTCATTTTTTCAGTCTAAATCAGTCGGTTTAATAATTTTTTGCCGTCATGGAAACACATTAATCTATTTCGTTGGAATATGGAGAACTAAACGCGTTTAGATGTTTAAAATATGTTGCATATTCCCGTTTAGTTTCGTGTTCAGACTTTAAACATTTTAGATTTACAGTGTAGGAAAGATCCGACGTGAAACACACCCCGATGATTACACGAAATCTTTTGACGGAGTCCAGCATTGCTTCACTCTTCTAAATGAGTGGGCCCCGGCGTGCAAAAAACGGTCAAACGTGTCCTTTCCTACACAGCAGCCGCTAAAGCGAACGTGAATGCCAGATCCAGGAAAATCCCATTTTCTCACAACCAATCAGCATTCAATAAAGTAAATATGGCATGCCAAAAGGAGCGACGGAATGGGAGGACTTCTTGTGAAACGGATAGGTGTGTCCGTCCGACCGTGTCACAAAGATTCTTCTTCACCTCGCACACCTCGCACAAAGATTCACCTCGCACACCAGGTGGCGAATCCTGTGAGTCGTCAATTTCATACCCTATGGTATCTTCTCTTGTAAATATCAACGGCTATCAGATATTCCTTAGCACCAGCAGGTATCTGTTTAGGCCTAAAAAGATGCAGCAAGGAGCCGTCACTTCGCCAGAAGTGATAATGACCAGTCACAGGATCTCTAATTGGCGGGGAAACTACCGTGTGTATCGTCAGAAAGATGGCGCTTTTGTAGATTCGGCGCTTTGCAAGGCCATCTTTGGGGGTGAAGTTCTGCTTGAACCAGACAACATGCGGGCCTGGGCCGCTCACATCAACAACAGCATGTCGGAGAAGGAGTCCACGGCGAACACCATGCTCTTGCAGTGATTCAATTCTTCTCCCGCTCTGACGAGATATTCCATCGGTTGGTACATGTTGCTTTTGCGGAACGCAATGATACGCGGGGCGACAAGAGCGTATACATGAAAATCATGTCCCAGGATGATATTTTGGGTATTTGCTGGGATATCAACGCCATTTTTAAGAATCAAACGAAGATTCCCTGTTCTGTTACTTTCGAACATGTCGTAAAGAGTTATTTTATAGCGATCAGCAAGTGAACAATGGACGACGACACTGTTAAAAACCCCAACACCAAATGTAATTTGTGGAGTAGCAGCGAAGCAGACGTCTTGTCTGGGAATTGATAACCCCCCAGAGAACTCCCCGTTAATTGTGTTATAAAATACAAAGTCACGTAATTCTGGCCGTGGATTACTAAAACAGACCATGAACTCACGGTATAACTTTTCCGCCAAACATTCTACGTCCTTGCTGTAGTAACGTGAACGGTGCAATACACTGTATTTGCGACGCCCCTTTTGATAAATAAGAATTTGATTAAATGGCGTCTTGTGCGGCACTTTTGTTAATACTAACTTCCCCGAGCTCTGTTGGTAAGTCCATATGTCGTGTTTTCGTGCACTTAACGGGGGCAGCAAGGGGATTCGTCCAGCATACACCAGACTGATTCTCCTAACATCCTATTTTAAACGTAAAATCATTAAAGGAGCACGGTATGCGATCTCTACCGACGTAGAGGGAGCCGCCTAGCGACAGCAATACGAACTACGAAAAAAATACAAAATGTACGAAGTACATCAGGTCCATTCGCCGACAACGTAGTTAATCCCTGGGGTTGGAGAGTGATGCGCACGGGATGGTGGCGCCGGCTGTCCAGAAAAATTGGCACTATAGGCTCCTTCAAAAGATTCAGCCTTATAAAAACAAAATTAATGGTCTATTATGCCCTAAGTAGGCCTATATAGGTTAACATGGTCAGATTCAACACGGTATATTTTCTCATCTTGATAAGTGGCTACCTTTTCAGCATAACTTGTAATTCCGTGCAATTTTAAGGATTTTTCTCCGATCATGTCCGCCTGAATATGACTGATGCCTTGATCGCTTGGCGGAAAACAGCCAATCTGATACGCCACGAAAACGTTCGGCCGTTTCCGAGTCCAATATATAACGAGACCTAGCGTCCAGTTTTTCGCTATCAGATTTCCGACCGGTACGGGGTCCTTCCGTCGCTGCTTCTTAGATGAACCGTCCAGCACATTATGGAGAATAAAGAACTCGTGAGAGCTGGAGAGGACGTAAAAGTTCGTTCTTGCATCTACTTTGGACATACAGCCTGATACCATATCCTGGTCGTGGACGAAGGTGATGGTGCTTTTGAGTGACATCACGTAGTCCAGTCTGTCGTCCGTGCGTCTCGGGATTATATCATACGTGCTGATCATAATCACCCGCTGTCTGAGCGATCGGCAATGGAAAGTAACCATCGGCGACAAGCCCCACATTTCAAACAGCGGGCCTTCATGTCTGTTACCATATTTACATGTTTCGTTGTGGGGTATTAGAAGCCGTCCGACGTAAGTTCCATTCAGTATATGATACAGAAGAACTTTTCGGTCGATTTTAAACTGATATGAGGACAAGTGCGCAAGACGCCGAGAGAGGCGTTCGATACGCATGAAAATGTAGAATTTATGCGACAGCACTCGGCATGTATAATCTGACCGAAATATTGAATTTAGTTGGCCGAAAGCCGGTAGTGTTTTTGACCGTGTGGCCTATAGACGAGGACCCTTAACCAAGGTATGGGGTGTTCGACATAAGATATCACAGCCCAAGGGCGTGTGTAGAGGAATCTAATGACTAATTTATCGTCCTTGCGCACTCGATGCCGAGGAAGTGAAGGTATAAATGGTAGCCGTTTGATTAAATGGTAATTTTGCGTGACGGTTTTTGTCTATGTGACGTCATTTAGAAATGAAGCAACCATTATAAAACAATAAAATGCAAGCAAAAATCTCAAAACACATGGACTTATAAAGAGGATAGGAAGAATGAGAGACGTTTATCACCTTTTCTTGAAACATCCTGGCCCCTGCGTATTGGAATGCCTCTTCCTTTTCCATGCACGTTCCTCTTTTCTCGTTTAACTGGCACACAAATCGTTCATTTTCGGGTAATATATTGAATGTTGAGCATCTCTGTCGTTGGACGCACATAACAGCACAAAACAAGACTGAGAGAACGTGTTGATAGCCAAGGTCAGGTGCTGAGATGCCCCAGTCAACCGCGACATTGGTATACCGATCATAAGAGTTACTCCTCATTCTAACATTCCGCCAAACTTCTGCCGTGCGGAACCATAATCATCGCTTGCTTGGCGTACTGACGTCAAGGTGACGTCATTGCAAAAATCGCTGAATCAGCATAAATTTTATTCAACGTTTCACAGTTTCGGAGTTATCTGCCAATGTGCCCTATCCTGGATAATCCAGGCATGTGACGACTTCAAACAAGAGCAGACGAACCTCCTTCAACAGACCGCCTTCTTCTGTATCCGTCCAGTATGTTAAATAGGTGATACAGAGATAGCGGTACATCTTCGACTCAGCTAGGCTACGTCATAGACAACTCGAGGCATACTGAAACATAATTTTCCCGTTTAGGCCTACCTTTTAGGGAGGTTTATAAATCAAACGATAAATGTAAACGTTAACGACAACGTACTTTTGTACCGAAAATGCAGTATAAAATCTGGTTAACGTGTAGTACGAAAAATAACGTTGTCGTAAAGTTTACGTTTATCGTTTAATTTCTAATCCTCCCTATTATCTCAGTCAAACGGACGAAAAAGGAGGAAGCCTGAAACACACGACTTGAGACGCTCTGATTTCACATCGGAAATTATGGTTAACCGCACATTAACCGCACATATGGTTAACCGCACAATGGCGACCGCACAGTCTGAAGGATATTTGGCAATGTTCGTCGATTTGTGAACCAGAAGCCACTCTGAAGAAGTGATTCTATACACTCCTCCAGAAAGCTTTAAAGACCATTCCGCCTGTTTGGCTTTGAGGGTAGAAATAGTCTCCAAAGCACTGCGAAGGAGTGTAAGCAGTCCTAGAGTGCTTGCTGCGTGGAGTCTGTTTGGAGTGACGGTGCTGATGACGTTGTCGAAGTTCGGCTTGCCGACTGAAAGTTTGTCCCTTGTCGATACCCTCTGCAGTTTTCCGACTCCACCGCCAACGACAAGTTCGTTCGGTCAGCCGAAGTTCAGCGCTTTGTGTATCTGCTGATCTGATTCGAATTGATTTTGCGCTGAAATAAAAAGTTGGATCGATTGAGCGTAATGAATTGTTTCTCAAAAACAAAAGTTGGTGGCTCATGATCGTAGCCTGTGGCAATAAGGTTCATTGCCAAGAGCTACATGTATTCTTCAAACGCTCCGATTATTTCATCATCATATCACTAACAAATGGAAGAAATCGATGACCTTCGTTTTGTTGCTCCATACATTTTGCCCTTGGGCCCAGCAATAGGTAGGCCTAATTTAAAACTTTAAGATTGCCCACTCTGATCTGCAAAGACAGGTTTTCGGCCTATTGCAATACGGATTGCACTTATTCATGAGTTCTCTACGATTTTAACATTTCATCTGTAGTTATGCCATAACCACAAGTCACTGGTAGGCCTTGATTTCACTCATTGACCGAGGCCTAAAGCCGCCCATACACGGCGCAATATTATTGCACAATATGGGGCCCAAATGGGTGTACGTGTGCTTCTAGCATGATAATTAGAAGAAAGATTGACAATAATATTGCCCATTGTGATCCTCATATTGTGCAATAATATTGATCGTGTATGGGCAGCTTTAAGCGGTCAATACCATCCAATTTTATTGCCCAAAGTGGGGCCCATGTGCTTCTGTCATGATGGGTAGAAGAAAATTGGCAATAATATTGCCCATTTTGAGCCTCATTGTGCAATAATATTGATCATGTATGGGCCGCTTGAGTCACGTTGACAACTGACTCAACCGCGGTTTTTCCACGGTACAATATTATTGCACAATATGGGGCCCAAAATGGGTGTCATGTGCTTCTGGCATAATGGATGGGAGAAAGATTGGCAATAATATTGCCCATTTTGATCCTCATATTGTGCAATAATATTGCACGTGGATAGGCCATATTATTAGAGCAAGGAAACAGTGGACTCGAGATTCCAGGACCATGTCTCGTAGATTTCCCTGGCACGGAAGAGCAGTGTTTTCCCAATGATGCTCATAAGTAATTGACCTGCATCGGGTGGATGCCTAAACGAGTTCCAGAGGCAGGATAGCCAACTGGCGGGGGGGGGATGCCGATAATATAAAAAATCGTCTGCGGCCAGACCCCGTCCCGTTTGTTGAAGGTAGGCCTACTACACGGTTGCCATTAATGATGAAGTCACGTCCAATCCGCCAAGTTTCAGGGTGGACAGGTTGTTACATAACTATCATTTACCTTGTCTTACTCTACCTTGTCAATTCACATTTGTCTAAATCTTCTTCCTAATTCGCCTTCTCTCATCTTGCCTTTGTCTTTATTCGCCCTACTCTTATTTTGCAAAAGAAAAGACGAAATCCGTCAAAGGCAGAATAGAACAAGGAAAGATATGCGAAGGCGAATTGAGAAAAGGTGAAATTGAAAATGGCAAAATGAGAAAAGGCAAACTGAGAGAAGGCGAATTGAGATTAGGCGAAATGGGCGGACACCAAAAGAATGGCCCGTTTTAGTCCAATGATTTCGCGTACCGTATCATGAAAAAAAGAAATTCATGATTGGAATGACAACCGTGGCCGATAGTTCCAGAATTCAAACGGTTGATTATGAACCGGCCCCCAAAACCGAATTTTTGGTAGCCTCATCTCCTATGAACTGTCTGCGTCCTGGTCCTCGATCCCAAATATTTTCGCTGAGATCGCAGCCAGAATTTCCTTTCTCCGCCTAAATAAAGAGATACGGACAATATGCTACGAAAGACAGACGCCCCCATAAATCTGTGCGGAACAGCTCATATTAACCTATGGTTAAAATTTCCTTTTTTTCCGGCAGGGGGGATATTCTTTCACTCGCCTTGGAAGAATTTCTCGCCTTGGAAGAATTTCCAAGCATAGCACACAGTTTTCGTTTCAATCAGTCACTGGCCATCATGGGCGTGGCCAGCTCACAACCGCATGGTGTGGCGTTCTCTTCTTGGCCTGTTCTCTCTCAATGGGTCAGTTCCTGTCGTAATCACCCAATTATGACGACTAACTGTGTCAAATCACCAAGAGTTGCAATCATTTCCTGCAGATCTATGACTAATTTCATTTTTTCATACTTCCACGTGGCCTGATGATAAAAATAGTGGAATACTTCACCCACTTATTATTCATACAGGTCATGAGGTCATGGCGCCTGGCAGAAATGATCATCATCCGGGTACTTACCTGTAAATCAAGATGGCGCCCATCGGCGACAGGGATAGACAGGGCAGTGTCATCGAAGAAAATGCAGAAGATGAAGAGGGACAAAACATCTGGTAATTTGTAGTTAGGTCCCTTTTTGTTCAGAGAACATAACTGCCAAGTTTGATCCAGATCTGTTGTCTGTGTGGCGAGTTGGCAGTGGAAATGTTTGACAGGATGCGATTCCCTCGCTTCGAAATCTGGCATCCAGACGCTGAGAGACGTGCATGCATTTACTGTACATTTAGTCTGTACATCATGCCTAAAGTACACAACACAGCAATGCGCGTACAAACGAACATAGGGGCCTAGGCCTAGGCCTCCACACCGGTGATAGGCGTGTATGTGTGTGTGTGTGTATCTACAGTTTGTATTCATAATCTCTGACTCTCTCGTTCTGTTGTTGTGCAGGTTATTGAAGCTGTTGACATGGTTGATGATGCTGTGTGGCTGTCCAGTCAGCCTCTCCCATGTCTCCTGTGCCCTGTCCTGTGCTGTGCTGATATTTCAATTTTGAATTTGATGATTTTTGACAATTTTGATTTTTCGAACATCCCTCGTCCTCGAAAACAAGAAGTTCAGTCGTCGTTGTCGTCGTCATTGTCATGTTGTTAAATATGTTAGGCCGGCATGACAAAAAAGAAAATGTCAGACAGTCAGTCATAAAATCAAGACGGTAAAGTGTCAATGCAGGGTTAGGGTAGGCCTGGAACTTTAGAATCCCTGGTCAGAAGTGGCACACAATGGAAATCCTATTGTTACTTGTAGGCCTACAACTGTAACAATGCGGCTTATTCCGTCAGTCGATGACCAGGGATTGTAAAGTCGTTCCGTTGGTGTCGTGGTTGTCTGACATCTGACTCTGGCCTTTGCCATTGCTAGCTTGTGCTGCTGAGTGTTGCATTGACAATCGGCAATCGGCCTGGATGTATTCTATGCCCTAGCAGCTTGGCATCCCACGACTGTGATCCCAGCAGTCAGCAAGAGTTGGTTGATATTGCCCCTTTCAGATTATTTGATATATTTTCTATCTATTCATTTCAGGGCTTCTATTCTCAGTGAAGTTCAGTCCAGTTCCAGTTCTAAACTGCCCTCCTGCAAGTCAATCATAGTTCTAGGTATGTTTCTTAAAGGAACAGTCCACAACTGGCATAGATTACTACAACTTCTTAATGACAGAGGGCAGCACCATCAGGCAGTCTGCCCTCAGGGTTCTTACATATATACATGTACTGCTATTGGGTGTGGATGCTGGCTTCTGCCTGCTGAGCCTATTCAACTTGGAAATGACCGAATTGGCATTTGGGCAAGTCAAGTGATTTGATCTGGGTCTCAGTTCCACCCTGACTTCATGTCATGATGATTATGATGGCATCCTGGTGAATTGTTGACATGTTGGTCCTCATACAAGTGATATCCTGCAGCAGATACTCCAGTAATTCATTTCTTTCCCTTGTAGGTGATAATGAATGTGGTAAAACCACTCTAGTGGCCAAGCTCCAGGGAGCTGATGACCCAAAGAAAGGCTCCGGCCTGGAGTATAACTATTTAGATGTCAAAGATGAATACAGAGATGGTAAGTGAGAAAGAGGACATGGTTTGACAACTATTGGGATTTTCTTGTTGCTGGGTGTACAGTGAATGACAAAGTGGTTGTCCGGGCGCCGGGACAACTGATTTTTCCACACGGACATGCCATTTCCTCCAATCAGTTGTCCGTGGACAACTGCCCTGAGAACCCACCTTGTCATGAAATGTTGATGTATTCTAATATATAGGCCTATGGTACAATCATAATTTGATGCGGACAACCAAATTCTGGAATTCAGGTTATCTGTGGACAACCAGCAAAAAAACTGATTTGTCGTTCTCTGCCGTATTTCACTGTTATGTTGTCAGTTCGTTTCTGTGACAGGGTTCCCGCTGAATCTGCTTGCCTGATTCCAGATTGCTGACTGTTTATGAATGATCATGCATGTCTGGTCGAGTACCGTATTGCTAGAATGTGATGTGGCTGTTTGCAAAGCTGTGTGGTTAGACTTCACAGCACCACTATTTGCATCGACACATGTATTTTATGTATTCAACTTGTTATGTAGTTGCACCCTTTCAACTTCCATGCATCTTGTGTGTAAACATGACACTGTACATCAACCCCATTTATAAGTTCATCAGGAAAGGGAATCTTTATCAGTGAAATCCCCATAAACCTGAGAAATATGTGACCCATCGCAGCCAACCCCATCTTAAAGTCGCACAAGATATGAACCAAAATAATTCGAAAAGATAAATAAGAAATGTAAATCACACAGATTTTACAAAAGACAGACAATAAGCCTACTGACATGACTGAAATTAACAAAACGTTGGTCCCAACCTGCCAGCTTCAGAGCAATTTAGATTTAGCAGTTTTGTGATGATGGGTCACATGTGACAGCAAAATGAGTCGGAATGCACCAGAAAGAAGAGCCAAGATGACACCAGAGAACAATTACAGAAATCGACAAAGTCAGATTTCACAATGGGCAAACAAGCCTGAAATCAACAAACTGTTGGTGCATCTTGGGTCTTCTTCTGGGCGCATTCGGACTCATTTTGCTGTCACGGGTCACATATGCTTGAACTCATCGGTCTCCCCACTGTCAAATGTATTAGGCCCAAAAGGAGATAGTTTGGATTCCAACATTCTAATCCATCGGCCAATGTGCTTAAGCCACTCGTGTGTAGTGTACTACTAGCATTCCCACAGGCAATCACTGGCAAGACTTACAATCATATTATTCTTTTGTATTTCTGTAATTTTCTTCACACTATGACCCCATTATTTCTTCTTACACTATGTGTAGTATTGTGTTAGTGGAGGCCTTGAATGAGAATACATAGAAACTGACATTGTTGTGATTTAGATGAGGGCTACCAGCAGTCTTTTATGAAAGAATTCTTTCAGACAGTGATGAGATACTTTCATCTGATATGTATCATTTGATGGCCGGTTATTCGTGGGTTTTGAGTGAACATGGGTCAGTCAAAGATGGCTGGCTCTTGGAACAGGTTCAACTGCCTCCCATGCTCAGAAAGTTCTGAAGTATTTTATGAAGAGATATCACTCGTCTAAGGGCTGGTTCATACTCCGTCCGGTTTTTACGCCGACTATGATCAATTTCAGTGTGTGTGCACATCCACGCCTTGGAAACCTGCGATCAGTTTCATGCGCTTGACGTTCCGCGGGCAAGTATGAACCAGCCGTTAGGCTTGTCAATTGTCACAGAATTATGTCTGCTGACCCTCATTCCAAGTTATCAGTCTGTTGAGATATGCCCCCTACCATACATGCTGCAGAGCTTGAACAAGCTGTCATTGTTTGTATGCTATTCACATCTGCATTAGAGGACAAATGGATTATATACCTGTGATGGCGAGTTCACTAGAAAAATCAATCATTCGCATGAGTCATCTGATTATTGTATTGACACGATAGGCCTGGGACTCCGATGCAGTCCATTTTCTGTTTGCCTCACATTTTAATTGAATTTTCCTGGGTTTGTTTTCAATGGGCGTAGGCCTGTTTTGCAGCATCTGATTCTGATGTTTCTGCAGTGAGAAAAAAACAACTGAAGTAAAAGATACATGTACCCTGGCATATGTATGGGGCTGCAGTCTGCCCTTCCAGAATTACATCCGTGTGATTGCCTGGATAGAAAGTTGGGTAGTAGAAAGGACGGCCAACGAATGGCAGGGTTTCTGCCAGGAATTTTTTTATGGGGGCCCCCTCTGGCGGGAACACTGAATGGGGCTGTCACAGCTTGGTGGGAGAGAATCATCAGAGTCTGTCACCTCAGTGGTTCCAGGTTCAAGCACCAGTCAGACACGCTATAAAGATTCGACTCGAGTTTTCTCCTGGCGCTCCGGTTTCTTCCTGCAGCCTGCTGTACATTGAATTCAAGCAGTGTTGTCTGCTGTGTCATCCTTCCCAGTTTAGACTGCTTACTCTCAGTGAAACCGCCGTGCCTGCTTACAAAAGGGGACAAAAATGTTCATCGTGGCTTCCATGATCTTCAGGAGGGTAGATTGAGAAATATGGTTCACTTTTCTACCTACCAACAACCAACTCAATTGCTTGGTCTCTGTGTCTGTAAAGTGTGGGCCGCCATTGACAGCTGTTCGTGATTGCATCTCCTGTGTTGTTGGCAGATGACCAGGTTCGCAGAATTCTGGATGAACCAATGTTTTCTTTGCAATATTGCATTGCAATGTTATATTTAATATTGGGATTGAGCAACCAGATTTTTTTGCCAAGGTGACTTGCCCATTTTGACCCAACTTGCTGGAGAATGAATACACTCACGTGGTGCAGCACTTTAAGTTGAGTGACTATTTCGACTTGTGCCTGCCTTACCGTTCATCGTAACTGTGTGCTCAATCATCGTCACTGCATGCTTCAAGCACCCTTGTGTACCATACTAAAATATTGATGCTTTACGGCTGACAGCCTTGTACAGTGTTGTTAGCAGGGGCACTGTTTTCACGTTGGCTTCGTTATGATGCATGGTGACTTTTGCTTCGACGGTGCCTTTGCATCAGGTCATTTGAGTTAGCCAAATTATCACAATACACATCCCCATTGTAGATAACAAATGCATTCAAGCTACATGGTGCAAGTGGTACTCCTAACTGTGTAAGCAACATGGCTGTTCTCTCAACAAGTTGCTGCTTGTGCTAATCATGAATCAATACAAAACCTTTCAACTTAAAAGTATATTGTTACTTTCTGAATTAGGGGAGTCAGATAGCATTCACACTACCGGTACAATACATAAAACCATGCGGCGAACATTCCGTTTTCATGCAAACGTTACAAAATTATTCACGCCGAAGAAGTCCCAGGACTTCAACCCTTTCGTTTTCTTGTCACTACAATACAAGGTTTTGAGGCTGACAGTGGGCTAATTCATGCCTGCGTGGGGATTCATGTGTGAGAGTGCAAAAACGCGTTGGACTCCTCAGATTTCAGCAAAGAGCTCAGCCTAGATTCATCCTTGAAGCTGTTTCTCCTCAAGATTGTCTTCCCCGTTTGTCATTTCAGATCACACCCGGTTAGGCACATGGATCCTTGACGGTGACCCGCATCACACCGGACTTCTTAAATTCGCACTATCGGAGGAAAATTTTGAACACACTTTAGTTTTGTTAGTTGTTTCTATGGCCAACCCGTGGGCGATCATGGATTCGTTAAAAAAATGGAGCGCAATATTACGAGACCACATAGACCTACTTAGGATTTCACCCGAACAGATGCGGGAGTATGAACAAAGTTGTAAGTATTCTTTGAATGGGACACCTGTCTCTTGAATAGATGATGTTGGCTCTCGTAGTGCAGTATCCAGGCCTAGAACTTGATCATTGCATTGCACTAATAATAATAATAATAATAATAATAATGGCGAGTTCTTATATAGCGCTTCATAGCGTATTACGCTCTCTAAGCGCTTCACACATTATTACCCCAGCCTATGATTCAGAAACCATTCTGTAGAAACCAAAGGGCAGCCACAATATAGCGCACACGATGGACATTTCAGGCCAGTTGAGAGTTACAGAGTGACACGGCCGGGGATCGAACCCACGATCTTCCGATCATGAGTCCACAGCCCTAACCATTATGCCACCGCGCTCCCCGGGCCCTACCAGGCCCTAGCCCTCGGTTTGTCCTCTCTAGGGATGACCTCAAATTTCTCAAGAACCAACAGCCACAAGCTGGAAATGTGTGGTCCCATAGCAGCTGCGAAGAAACACCCGACGGACACAACTCCATCTTTGCTGGCCAGGTATCCCCTTTAGCATCTCAGTGAGAAGTTGGGCCAACAGCGAGATTCAAACTTGTGACCACTCATGCCAGTAGTCCTGTTTCAGCAGCAAATCCTGTACATAGCAACCACCTGGGTACTTTCAGTGTGACTAAAGCGTGGTTCATTGGCACACGGATTTTTTCTGATTCAGGTCCGTAAAAAATAGATCAAATGGACTTTTCGCGTTGTCCTATCCAGAAAACTAGGGGCAAACAGACTGGGTCCATGCGCCAATGAACCCTGATTATGAAGTAAAAAGGCAGTGGCAACAAAAAAAACGTATTACCGGTAGCTGACAATTTATGTCGAAAGGGCGAACGACATTGTCATGTGATGGTTGATAATGCGTAGGTTACTGTGTGCCCTATCACAGTGACAATGTATTCTTCTGGATTCCATTGTCTGGCAAGACCAGCTGCGTCAATTGATGGTTTAAAGCGAATCTGAAGAGTAAACACGGCCACAACTGGTGGACAACATCAGGTGATCACTCTGAGGTCACTGGCGTCAAGTTAGCTGCAGGCCTAACTCTGCTGCAGTTCTGGTAACACTTTAGTGTGTGCATTTCTGTACTAGGCTCTGTCCCCCTGTTATAAAAGGCAGCAAGTCCAGTATCATCAGTGGGGGCTTGTTTGCCTGAAGGAATAGCTATGGTAGTACATGTACAAGATATTGGTATATTTGTATGTGTAGTAGAAGTACTTCAAGCTATGTGCTCCCATTCCGAGCACTTGTGGTGATACTGCTATTTACCACTAGTGGGCAGTGCTGTCGTAGGCCCTTTAGATGGGCAACGGCTTCTGTGTAGATATCGTCATTAACTTGAACGAAAGATGGCCTGCCTACAGATTTAGGCACTAAACTTGTTCTCAAGCAGACTGACCACATATAAGGCCTACCGTCACTTTGCCTTCGCACTAGCGTAAGTGAAGCCCGAAGCAGAGCGTTATGAACCCTTGATAATGATGGTTCAAACAGACTGACCGAGGAATGTTGGCATTTCATGACTGATGGAAAATCCAGCAATGAAGACATTCAACTTTCTTCTCCCTTCAGTGGTAACACATTTCCAAGAGTACGTCGAACCCGAGGAGGGTAAAGAAAGTCACACACAGCCTGCAAGACGAGGTCCAAATCCTCTTCATCCAGTCGCCAGTCAAGACGAGGATAAAGTACTCCTGCCGTTAGGAGAGACCACATTAACACATAACCTTGGAATTCCTATAGTAGTTGTAGTAACAAAGGTATGCTCTACCAATCTGACACATCTTTATACCTCTCCACTCAGGCTATGAGGTTCGTTTGTTTACGGCTTGTCCTGCAGTTTACGCCAGTTTCAATACAAGTTTTCGGGATTAGAGGGACAAATTCTCATCTATTTCTGTGGTGTTTCTCATTTCAGAGTGATGCAATCTCCACTTTAGAAAAAGAACACGATTACAGAGAAGAGCATTTCGACTTTATACAGCAACACGTTAGGAAATTCTGTTTAAATTGTATCCTTAAAAAGTCCTATAGCTAACGTTGTGATAAAGGGAAAGACGTACTGTTCAGCCTCCACTAGCGCAGGTCTTCAGTTCGACATCAGGCCTTCACAGGGTTCGTACAGGTCCTTGAAAACCTTGAAAAGTACTTGAAAAAAAAGTGACCTTGAAAAGCTATGGAAAAGTACTTAAAAAATGGAATAGCTGTAAAAATTCCTGGAAAAGTCCTTGAAAAATAAAGAGACCCGTTGAAAAAAAAGTTGTTCCTTGCACGTTTGAGGTTTCGTTTTCTTGTGGCCTGTTTTCCGCTAGAGATGTTCTATTTTGATATGAAAATTTGTGTATTTCTCCCTTGCTTTTCAAGAATAAAGTCCTTGAAAAATCTCCAAATCATCCTTGAAAAGTCCTTGAAATGTACTTGAAAAAAATAGGGCCCAGCTGTACTAACCATGCTTCAGTTCGACATCAGGCCTAACTGTAACATCGTATGTTGTGTTTATATGTAGTTCTGAATATTTCCCTTAACCGTTGTCCAGATGGTGCGTCCTTGTTTTATACATCTGTGAAGGAAGACAAAAACTGTGACTTACTTTTAAAGTACCTCCTACATAGAATATATGGGTTTCCATTCTCAGCTCCTGCTTTAGTCGTGGAGAGAGACGCTGTATTCATGTGAGTATGGGTTTGTGAATCGTAGGCTTTCCACTTGCTGGGTTGAGGCACTATTCCACGCGAGAGTTTCCTCACGCGAGTTGGTGCTCTCGGAGCAATTCAACCATAGAAAACTATGGGTAGTACAGTATTTTGTGTCATTGTTCGTAAGGAAACCAACAATGGTGGATTGCCCATTGATCGCCAACCTGACCAAGTTGACAAAGGTAGAACCCAGACTGAGATTCTGTGGCAAAATCGACCCTTTTCAGAGTCGCACAGATGTCAGGGTATACGAGGTGACAGTGTCTACGGTAACTTAAGTTTCTCTTCACATTTCATGTGATGCCCTCTACCCTCCCCTTGTCACTCAGACTACGTGTTCATTACTTACAGCCCAGCTGGTTGGGACAACGAAAAGAAAATTAGTATATTATACGAAAATATGACAAGTATGAAACCGGATGATTCCTTCGACGACGTCATTGCCAAACCAGTCATGCGAAAACCAATCCAGCGAGAGATGGAAGTCTTGGCCGAGGATGAGCAAGCATTCTTGATGAAGCAACAGATGCAGCTCAGCAAGCAGGCTCCTGCTGGTGGCGGACAACGGGTAAGATGTGGCCAGGTCAAGGTCACGGTGGGATATCGCGTGTTCCCGTTGGTTATGTCGCTTTTGCAGATGCCTCACCTTGTTTGTGATTCCTTGACGCGACAGGCGTCCTGCTGGTACTCGTAATTCCACATATGCCATGTTTATGGGTTCCAGTCAGCTGTCATACCTACCCTCTTTCCGTGTCACAGCCCCTCATATGAAAAGGACAGTCACCCGTACCCATAAACATCTCATATGTAGGAGTGTTGTACATAGGTCATTATAAATCATGCCCAGTTTTGAATATTTGACCTGCTGTTACATGTACATTAGCTGCTTTTGTTACCTTTCACCTTTGCTGACCTTCACACTGACGACTGCCAGTCATGGTAAATTGATTGACAGGGCTTGATTGATGATTGACATGCTTGATAATTGACAACTTTTCCAGGAGTCACCCATGCGACCAGCACCGGGGGCACAGAAACCCTCTCCTCGAGCTCCAGGAGCTGCTGCAGTCAATGCGGCTGGACTCGCAGCATCACCAAAGAAAGCTGGCGTAAGTTGCAAAGAGGACTTTTGGCATGTTGACGTTTTCTTGACCATTACTGCAGGTTTTGTGTCGGAATATGGAGAATTTGCGGAGTGGAGCCTCGAGCCAGTCATGTATCTTCCCTTCTGACAGGTGTATTAATCGTGTATGATATCCTTGACTTCGTTGTGTGTATACATATCTTCCTTGCTAAGGAAAACCCTTGCAATCCGTGTGGTTCCTGCTTTCTGCATCCACCCCAGCTGAAACACTTGGATGTGTTGCCTCGTGTCTCTATCAGATGAATCCCATAGTCTCAGCGAGACTATAGAGACAAGACGAGACCAATCAGGGTCACATATCACAACAGCGAGGATGATCTCCCCAAGCTACACATATCCTATTTCACAGAAACTCGAGAGCTCCTAAATACAGGGTTTGTACGCCTCCTGGAAAACCTGGAATGTCATGGAATTTTGAGTTAACAAAATCCAGGCCTGGAAATCCTTGAAAATCAGCGAAATTACCACGATGTCCTGGAATTGTCATGGAAAATCAAGTCCCTTTCAAAAAAGAAAACAAAATAATCAAAATAAAGACCATCTGTGCATCAATTTGGCGGCGAGTGGGTTTGGGAGAGTACATGTATCTTGAAATTTTGTGCTTTCCATGCCGCAAAATGTCCTGGAATTTTGCCATTCATGCCCTGGAAAGTCCTGGAAATGTCACGGAAATTTGGGAGACAGGAGGTGTACAAACCCTGTAAATACATGTACATGTAGTACTCAGCGAGACGTCTTTTCCCCTTCAGATGGAAGGTGCCAGAGCAGGATCAACCAGCGAAGGTGTACTCGCTAACTTCTTCAATAGTCTCCTTAGTAAAAAGACGGGCGCCGGAGCCCCCGATGGCACTGCCGGGCCGGGACCGGGGCCAAGAGGAACTGCCAAGACAGGTAATAAATGACAATTTGAGTTGAAGTGGTTCTCATCTTAATAAAGTTGGATGTTGTTGCTGTGTTTTTAGTTGCGTAGTGTATGCCACTACAGTTTCTAGTTGTTTATTGTTCGTTATGAGATCGGAAATGGAAGATTCATAGTCAGTGGATGCCTCGACTTTCCCATCAATCATGCACAATCACATTTCCCTACGAACGTTTCCCTGCGATTTGGCCACAGTCTTTCTTAACTTCATTTACACAATGCGTCACATCTTGTTTCAGGCGAAGCAGGTATACATTCACTCTGATTTCGCATGCTTTATATGTACGGTGCACCCTCGTTCTTACGAACCTCAATTTTACGAACTCCCGGATGTTACGAACCCAACGTCTGGCTCCCAAAATTTCATGACATGTATGTAAATCCTCGTTATTACGAACTCCGCATTAGTACGAACTTAACCCTTGGACCCCGAAGGGTTCGTAATTGCGAGGGGGGACTGTATTTGTTTGTTTGTTCTGTGGGTTTTCGTTATTCTCGGTTTAAAGGTTTATGTGTAGATATCGAGATTTGTAGATATCTAGGTCACAGGTAATTGTACTGTATCCCTAATGCCAATTAATGGTGTGTTTGTGACGTTCTTACATGTTCATTCTTTCCCTTCGATATCATACATTTGTGGGATGTAGAATTTTTAGCATTACCCTTTTCATTCCCTCATCTGACTAAACCTTCCTATTTAGAGTATTTATCAAGGAATAATACCTTGTCATTCCTTTCCTCAACTACAGGTTCCAGATCTCGCTCTCCTTATGGTTGGTCATAGTATGTTCTCATGTTTCTTTGGGTTGGATGGATGGCATGAGCCCCCTGTATGATAGACCCCAGAATCCCAGGATTGTGTACATATGATGCCCTTCAGAAAGGTGTCCTACCACCTAGATTTGTCCTATCAAATGAGAGGTGGCCTGCAACTGGTAGTGTCCTATCACCAGCAGGTGTCCGAACATGTAGTGGTGGACTACCACCAGAGGTGTCCTACCATCTTGAGGTGCACTTCTGCTTGAGGTGTCCTCCACCTCAGGTGTGTCCTACCACCAGGTGGTACCTGCTGTGGGAGGTTCTATGCACACCAGATGGATATCAGACTCATGAAATGTTGTTGAATGACACTTTCACGATGTTCCTCGTTTACTGTAGTTGTGTTAATTCACGACATTGTCACATACCTCTCAGCAGAACCATCAGGTGGACACACCAATACACCGAAGGTTGTTCGATGCTTATGCCTAAGGTATCCTGCACTGAAGTGATTTACAGCCATAGTGCCGTAGGCGGGTAACATTGACGCTGATGGATCATGAGAGCCTGTGGCTAGTGCTGTAGCATCCTGAAAGCAAGAGCTGTAACAGAAAGCCCCGTGTTTATATCCCCTTAGAGCCCCTTCACCAGTTGCATGCGAGCCTCTCCTATCCGACAATGCATGACGATTGTCATATTATTTCCTTCAGATAAAACAGATGAATGAATAAACATCTGCTTGCTATTCTATCATCTCTTATTTTCTTATCTCCAGATGATGAAGAAGGTAGCTCTTTCAGAACTTTGCATGGTGTTCTGCTCAGGCAGTCCTAGGCCCTCCACTCGGGGGAAAGGGGGTCACACACCCTTCCTCTATTTAGGAGTAGGGATCCACATTTTTGTGGGTGGGGGGCTTTTCTATGAAGCAGTCGACAAGTGAGACCCCGGTGGAGTGGAGAACCTGGGTATTCTGTCTATTGCTATTGACCCATGAAATTTGACTGACTTATGCCAAGCACAAAGCACATGCCGATTTGGCACTGCGATCAGTATCTGTGCTGGGCTGTGCAGTGAAACCAGGAACAGGTTTTATTCCGAAACGCAGTTCCTAGCAGTCATTTCCCAGCCCACAAACTTTGAAGTTGTAATTCTCTGTATTTGGCAAACCTCAGGGCCACCAAAATTGATGTTTCCATGTTATAACATCCTGGCATGCCTCCTACCCGCATGCCAGACTTACAGTTCATTAAACACCTTATTTGTTCATTTCTACAGTTGATGAGGAGCCTAACGGTGATGCAAATGGTATTTGTATAAGTAATATTTTATGTGTAGTTCATCACGTTTTTCTCTTGGATACTGAAAGAAGTGTTTTCTTTTTGTATTCAACTCTGCCTTCCAATGGTAATCGGCACTGGGGGTATGTGCGGTTCAAGTAATAGCACTGTCTTGTACTACCAGCTACACTGAAGTGTAGAGATTAGCTATTACTGCAGTTAACTCTGCTCCCACTGCTCATGAGTAGACTGCCTTTTGCTGTTGGAGGCCAGAACTGTGCTGGGTTGCAACGTAGATTAGAAGCCAAATAAAACATGAGGGTATATAACAACATGAACAAGTTTATAGTTTAGTGGGGTGGTAGTAATAACTGGAATTGACCAAATAACCAGGTGGATTCATACAGTAATGATGTCCGGACATTGGCCTAAGCCTCTGAGTTCATGTTTTATTTGGCTATGGGTTTGCCACTCCCTGAACCTTGCTATGCTATCCATATTACCACGACTCATACATTTATGCTGATTTTCTTGGCAAATTCTCTGGGTTGGTTCACCTTGTGATTTTGGGTATGAGTTGGTTCCAGTAGAACCCATTCCCAAGGCAGTGAATGCGAACATGAGGCCAACAGGTCTGGGTCTACAGAAGGTTGTCTACCAGTTGCAATACATTTGTACCTTCGGGCCAAATATGCAAACTGCTCTTTACTTGGAGGTTTATGTGTCTTGAAATGCCTGTACCAAGATTTGCGTCTAAGTTCCTCCATACTCTGGTCGTTACACTTACAGTGTCTGTAGTTACTTCTCATAGATAACCTGAATAATAGTACTATAGAAGCCCAGGTGCTGTCTGTTACCTCTTTTCAGGAATTGGGATGGTGTAGGTCATAGTTTCACCAATTTTAGCTACGCTTCATAGGGATCTACTTGGTGGTGTTCATGATATTTTCTACAAGATTCTCCTTCGTCTCTAATCAGGCCACATGTCAATAAAGATGCTCTATTCACTTTTCTTTTGCATTTGTTTCGTTCGATTTAGAAAACCCCAACTGAATGTGTGATGCTCTTGCTGTTCTGTTTGATACAACTGTTTGCTGTTGATCAGTGGTGACACCACTCCTGCACACCAACCCACGCAATACTAATGAATCATTTTGTCAATAAAGAAGTTTTTGTCCTAACTCATCCTGTGTGTCATGTTCAGCTTCAACTGTTGACTATCTAAATGCATTTTACGACATTGTTTTGTTTCTTGAGAGGCTTTGGATTAACTAGTTCTAGAATCATGAAGTTTTCAGAATTTCCCTGTGCATATCTATGCACCACTCGGTGCTGCGTGACAGAGTGGGTTGGGATGAAGTTTTCTCATCAGAAATTATACAGTCGTAGGAGATGCTTCACTCCTCCACCCTGGCAGGCCCAGATCCAGGGGTACACCCCCTGCTCTCGGAAACCATGTTTTGTCAGAATTGGCTGTAAATTGTATCTCAGAGCATATCGATTCTAAAAATTTTATCATACCGTATATTTTCTATATTTCAGATAAAGCTGCAGTAACCAGAGACGCGGCTGCAGAACTTGATCGAATGACACGTGCCAAGAAACCAATCCCAGGCCAGAACTCAGCAGGGGGCGCTTCTTGAAGGATCGTGCGACAGTATCGGCACACTGCTTCAAGGACGTACACAGAAAGACGGCCATGACACGTTAGACTGCCGCGTGTATTGAGACAATGGAATTTCACTTATTTAGTCATATGCTTCTCTGATTGGTTGGCTGTAGGACATGTGGTCTCTTCGGGTTTATTCACCCCGAGTTTGCTGGAATTGCTCGTATGGCGTGAAGATTTTGTGGATATTCTTCGCTGAGAATGTCCCACTTTTGAGGAATGGTCTTCTGACCTCGCACATAAGTGTATTTGTGCCACATTGAAATGCTCAAAACTCTGGTGTATGTATTTCCATTTAACATCAAATGTATGGCACCCAGGTAGTCCGGTGTCACTCAAATCATGGGGCCTCGGACCAAGCTGCCAAATGTTATCCTTAGCAGGTCAGTGGTACCATTTCCTCATCAAAGCCCATTCACACGTAGATGATTCCTGCGACGTAGGGGGGTCAAATATTCTCCTTCTCCATGTCTCAGGCTAGCCTCCATAAGGAACAAAAAGAGTTGTACCTAAAGCATGCCGACACTCTCATGATCTTCAAAGATTCTGCAGATGAAATTGACATCGAAACATCCTTTTCGTTGTTGCTCAGTTTTTTCCCCAGTTTCAGACAGTATTAGTTTCAGTTTGTGGTGAAAATGTCAGGTCAGTTGAGTTCTTCATATCCAAAGTTTCAGCGAGAGCGAACCCCGATTTCTTTGTCAAGTTACCCGGTAATTTCCAGGTAACGCAACGAATCCAAACCTGTGAAAATATCCCTCATTTTGTCCCTTGTTTTGGCAAATAAAGATCATTTTCAATCCCTTGGAATCAGGGCAAACCTGGTTCCAAAAAGACTTTGTAATCTTTCTGGGTGCCTTGTTTTCATGATTGATTTGGGGGCAACACGTTTTGACAGTCATCGACTGGTTTTGTTATGTCTTACATACTGTATCACGACTCAACTTAAACATGTCGGATTGCTACATGTAGCAATCCGTTTGTGAAAGGAGTCGTTCCTTGTCAATTTTGCTTTAAATGCTTCGTTTCATTCACGCTGCTAGGACCAAGGCACCTGTACATACAATGAGAAACTAGGCCTATGTAGATAATGTGCTAAGTCCTTGGTTACTGCCACACTGGTGTAGGCCTACACTTCTATCAAAATGGATATCTGATTTTCAGTAGTTTGTATATACCGTAACCCACATTGCTTTATGAATGATGCAGGCTTGTTACCTGTTGAACATAAAACAGTCACTGGTCACAATTTATTGCGGGTGAGGGATTGTCGACACTTGCCAACTGCCAAGACCCTTAACCCATGAAGTCGTTTGCATTGCTAGGGGTGTCTACACTCCAGTCATTTCAGAGAGTAGTTTAAAACCTACATGTGATGACACTAATGGTTTCGCTGTTTCAGCATTAGTAACTAGTTTGGGAGACGGGATGAGTTTCGTGACACCTTGAATATGACTGATTCTACAGTGAATTAGCCAATGTTTTCTGTTTTTGTTGGGATGTTTGGACCAACTATACCAGTCCTCTGAGCACTCATATTTCATTTTCTAATTTCATACCTTTTTGTTGTCGTGAGTGTTCAAGTCTTCCGCTTTGCCAACATAATACTCTTGTGCTGGAACAGCATTCATCGTCCCCTGCTCTATGTATCAAAAGCATCCTCAAAAGTAGGACGCATAGCATGGCGTCAATGCATGTGTAGAGAAATGAACCCCTTCTTTTTAGTCCAACATTACGACCTGAGCTGAAGAGATATGTCCCCTACCTGGGCTATTAGGAAGGTAGTTTTGTTTCCTTACACTTACATTCGCAAGAATTTCACATGCATGCAGAACTGGTGAAGGGAAACAATGATATGAAACTCAATGGAAAGTGTACTTAATTGCCTGGCTTTGTAAATGCACAGGTACTCTATGGCTTGAAAACTCCCGCTGTGGGTTTAAGAATCACCGTCTGAACATAAACAGTGGCTGAAGACATCATCAATGCTTTATAGATGAAATCTGATACGTAGCCTATGCACTTCACTGAGGTGTTGTGATATTATGATACTTTGAAGGAGGTGAAAAGCCAGGAGGGCCAGGATGATGATGAAATGGGTCCTGTGCACTCCTTTTCAACTTGTACGTTCTTTTTTTTAAGGAAATGTTCTTTTTAGAAAGGTTTTTGTACTTGTATGTCTTTTTTCCACTGATATGATAAGAGTGATGGTCATGACGGTCGATGAACAATGGGGTGAGTGGGATGGGATATGTGTGGCTGATACGTCTGGGGTCAGAGGTCAAATGAATATTCAGATTGCTGTGCATTCTGATTGATCATGTCAGTAATTGACAACGAGTGTCAATCACCCAGTTAATTTGGTGTCAGTCACCCAATATACTGAATAAAGGGGAAAATTAAACCCTAGTTGAGACTACTAGACATCTGAAAGTTCTTTGTGCTTTCTTGATGGGGATTTGGACCTATGATTCTCACAGATTTGTATGGTTTGGGTGAGGAATTGGATTTCTCAGAACCTTCAGACATTAGCCATTGTTAGGACTATTCGCCCTAGAGGACCCCCATGGTTCATTGTTGCCTCTAGGGTACAATGCCTAGTTTTCTGGGGAATTTCTAGCATACATGAAACAGATGAGTAAAGTTTTCTTTGTGAGAGGGTATGCTGGCTCTTGTCAAAAGAGTTTGTCAACGATGAAGTTGGCAAAGTATTTTTTCTGCGATATCATACACTGCTTTTGTAATATATGTATATCATCTCGCTAAGGGTAACGTTTTATGAATGGATAGGAAGGAATGTCCGTGTTGCTTATCTTAGAAATCCTGAAGTGTCTGCCTATAGAAGCAGATGTCGTCTTGTGGCATTTTCAAACCTGACATAGGGTTTAGAAGCATTCACGTTGCTATCCATCCCTGATTGGGATGTAATTGCTGCTGTACAGTTAATTCTAGAGGTGTTTTCGCTGCCTTGTTGTCAGCCTTTGACATGACTCAAATTGAACCAGGTGCAGAACTGGTTCTGAATTATGCTATTAGCATACGTTGCTGAAGATTTTGTGCCTATGATTTCATATGGAGGGATGGATTGTCTAAAACCTCTATAAAATCTTTCAGAATAAAGCTGTAATGATTCATTAATAGTGGAAATCTGGTCCTGAATTAAGTGCTTTCGAAGACCATTTGGCTTAGACTGTGCTCAGATTCATACAACTACCAATAAGTTTTGAAAACTTTCGATTAGGCACATCACATGAAATTGAAAGAGGGCTGTTGTGAATTTCATCCCAGATTTTGCAATATTCTGATAAATCTGTAATCGTTTACAGCTTTCATTAAACTCTGGTCCTTTTCCTGTGTTCTCCGAGCTCGGTGGCCGACCGAGTTGGTGCAGGTTTGCTAGGGAAGGGTCCTGTATGATTGTATATATATATAGATATGGCTAAAATTATGCATGTAATGTGTTCACTTGGTTCAAGCCTTCCATTTATATTCTAAGAAATTATATTTGTTCAGTGGTTATCGACATTCTAGCCTGAAGTAAATCTTGGAAGAAGCCACGGTGCAGATTGGTTCAGAGCAGGCGATTGATATCGTGTCTGAGAACATGTTTTGGATTCATTTGGTCTTCGTTGTGAAGACACCAGGGACCTTATTCACAAAGCCCCCGTAATCTTAAGGGTACGCAAATCCTTTGTCAGGCTGATAGTGAACAACAGGTTGTCCGCAAAAGGACAGTAGTTTGCGCACTTCCGTAAGTTATGGGAACTTCGTGAATAAGGTCCCAGGACAATAATATGAGAAACTGATGTAGTGGAGAGTCGAGTCTCCGTGGCCCGTCTGAATTATAAAGAAGTGTAAGTGACAGAAAATACCAGCTGATATACAGCACCAAGCTCAGTTTTGGAAATATTTAGCAAAAGTAATCTGTTAAATTTGGTGTTTGTAGCATTTTGCAGTAGTATCCTGTGAGACACGAGGAAGAGGAAGGTACTCATCACGTGATGTGAAGTACATTAGCATTGAACCAAATGGTTACGGATGCTGTGTGCCCGGTTAAAATTATAGGCCTAACCATGCTGAAATTGACACTCTCAGATTACCATATCTTTATCTCTTGTATATAATTGTGTAATTCATGTAACGATATCAATAAAACCATCAGTTGTCCTTCATTGTGACATGTACTCGAACCATTTCTGTGCTTTAGACATTTCTGTCACTTTCTTTTGCTTCTAAAACATGTTACCATGGTTACGTGCGTTTCTGATAACAAATGACAAAGCAAATAACACTTGAATAATATGTTCTAAGGGAGGGCTTTCGTTTCGCTTGGGAAAAGTTTGGTGATCTGAGGAGACTAATACTGTATTTGCTCTGATTTCTGAACTCACAACACTCAAATAGCAGGCATTGGTGATGTGCATTTCTGCACAACTAGAATTTCTCTACATGTATCTGGCGGCTTATGTCACCAATCCATTCTCGGCATCTCTGCAGAACTAATCCAAGATGGCTGCCACCCAGGCTTGATTTCAACAAACTTTTCCCATCTTCATAATCCTGTTCACTTTGCCCACCTAACAGTTGACCTTGAACTTCATCTCATTTAAAGTAGGTCAAAATGTTCACACGAGTAGGTCAAGGTCACCTGATTCTGAACACCTTTAGTTCATTATGATGCACAAAGTTGTCCGCAGTCTACGTGACCGACTCGAGCCGATTCTAGCTTTGGTTTTCTTCATGATTTGTAGGGGTATTCATACTTTGCTGGATTGTAGATACATGTAGATGTTATTTATTATGATAATCAGAAAGTGATGTGCATGTCTATACCAAGTTTTTTTTGCAAATGTAGCACATTTTTTGAGAGAACAGGGACATAGTATGTTTGCTACAAACTCTGATGTAGAACTGGGAATGGAATTGGACTAAGGTACATTTTACTGCAAATAAAACCCTGTTGAAAGATCTTTATCTGGTGTTCTTCATATAATTATTGATGATGTATATCCGTGTACTTGTCCCGTTCGCAGGACTTGGCATAGAAATAGTCAACCAGAGGCCTTATTCACAAAGCTCGCATAGGAGTTAAGAATTTGAATTTGTCAACCATTGAACAATGCTTTAAGAGGACTATGAATGTGCAATTCTTCAGTATGCTTTGTGAATAAGGTCCCTGCGTCTTAGTTACAGCTTGAGGAACCACGGTGGTGTAGTGGTGAGGGTCTTCGACTAGTAGTCGGAGGGTCCTGGGTTCAAATCCCACTGGGCATGAGACTTTCGGCAAGTCTCTGCCTTACTGGTCTCTCTCCACCCATGTGTATAAATGGGTACCGGTCGGAAATGCCCGGATTGTAGCGCTGAATGAGCAGCTCATCTGAGTTCTGCTGAAAGGTTTCAGGATAGACTCGGGTTAAAGTGTAAAGTCGGATGACACCTCTACCATTGTTGATATCACTGATCAGACGATAAAACCTAACTTTTAACTTTTGAAATGAATGACTCCAAATCATGGTTTCTGCATTATTTGCAGACTATATACATTTATTTCATCACTCAATGCAAGATGCTACACTTTATGATACAATACATGTCCTCAACATCCACAACTGAGTTGGCACCAAGTGCAAAAAGAAGACAAGTTCCAGGTCCCATGAACACAGGCATAAGTTAGCTGTTTGCACAATCGGTGTCGCTACCGAACCACTGTGAACACGGACAGGACTGGTACCGGTCTTTGCCTCCGACACAGATGTGGTGCTCCGACATTTGAGACCGGTGTGGTCCACCATTTTGTATTCATCATAATGTGATCGGTTGGAACGTCAGTGGCAAAGACGGGAACTAGGCCATGGACAAGAGACCCGCATCATGGACCTGGACTGTTTTTAATGCATTAAAATGTAACACAGGAACACAATCTTTCACAAGACACTCACCAAGGACTCTCAACAACTTTTAAAGCACAACATAGTTTAATCAATTTAGTAGGCCTACTTTGCCAGGGCAGGTATTATCTTCTGCAGAATATCTTTTGAAATTTAAAACTACCTGGGGTGATAGAATCACAAATTTAGATTTGTCAAACGAACAATCACCGTTCAAAATACCGGTTCTTTCCCATTTCATGAGTACTGCATGATTGAAAAGATGGAATATCAAAAGATATCAAATGCATTGATTGGAAAATGAGCTGAATAATTCTGCAGTTCATCAGTTCCAGTGTGCCAGGACATACTACACAAACACCAACATGAATGTAGCAAACTACATTGAACAGAAACTGGAGAAAATATCATTTTCCTCTTCTGTCAAATCTTGTATGGATAAAAAATCTATGTACAAATTGTATGTTTTTGTAAAGAAACAAACATTGTGCATGAAATGATACATTTGTCACAGAAATGGAAAGGATGACACAAGTATTATAACGAACCCCGTCAACAGCAAAGCTTGTGATCAACAGGTCACACAGGAAACAACTATTTGCTTCCCTTAAGACATTTTACTCCGTCTCAGAATATATATACGTGCATGGCATTCCTGGAATCATTATCAGGGCAGTAAAACATGGGTCGTCATGCAGTGATTGATCATGACCATTCACCAGTAGGGTCTTTCCACTCTCGACGTGCCCAATCAGGGAGGTCGGTTCCATATTCCCAGTCTGGACCCTGCAAAAGATAAACAAATGGTGTCAGATCATTTCAATGCAAAAAAGACCATTTTACCGAGTGTCTAAATACTGAATTATGACATTCTGCTCAAACCTTGCTACAACTTCTTCAGCACCCATGAGTTTTAGATTGCAAGGCCCTGCCTGAACAGGTAGTAGTGTTACATACCTGATACTTGTACGCATGGAGAAACATGGTCAAATCACTTGGCGTTGGATCTTTGTACTGGACTCGGCATTCCTTGCATTGAGATTCGCCAGATGGTCCAGCAGTACTTCCATCATCTCCAGCTCCTCCTGGCTTCAATTGTTTCTGTTTCGGCTCATCTTCAGCGTCCACTTCACAGCCCCGTTTTACGCCAACCGCCACCGGGTCATCGGTTGTCCAGTAATCAGCACCGTCGGCACCATTATTCTCTTCTTTTGGTGACAATGCATGACTGTCATCGCTGTCTTTAAGGCCAACCAGTTCAGAATAATCCACTTTGAAGTTTTCTTTGCTATGATATTCTTTTATGTCCTTTTCAAGCTGAAAACGAAAGAAACGAGAAATCAGCTGGTTCCACACCGATTTTCTGCCTCCCTTCCCTAGGACAGTGCAGAGGCTAGATTTCTTTAACACATGTGTTCTCCATTAAGAAACAAAGACACGTGTCAGTCACATCCAATCCAACTTGTTCCTAAGTTGATGAGGTAACCATACCTGTTCAATAGATTTGCCGTACTCGCCACCTTTTCCTCTGTTTGGACCAAATGTGGGGCTGTTGTAAATGGGATCGTTGACTATGGGATGTCCTGAAGAAGGAATATGCCTTCATGAATGCAATGATCCGGCAGTAACAATCAGAAACAGAGGTAGAGAATGACTAACTAAGAACTGAATACATGTACACACTCATATCTACATAGGGGATCAGTCATTACAATGTCAGGGATCAAGAGATTGGTGATAGAAACAGGAACTAACCAAGGAACTGTAGGTGGACCCTTATCTGATGGGTTCTGCCCGTGAGTGGCTTACACCGGACAACACTGGTCTTGCCGTTGTACCACATCCTCTCGAATATTGTCATGCATTCCTTTCCCTCCCCCTGTGGACAGATGCGGTGGACGCCGAGTTTGGGTGATAGGACGTCGAGGGATTCTGTGCATTCAACACGCTCACTGTAAAATAAGTATGGAGAGATTGAAGCAAGTACAGCAGGTTCGAGCAATTCTACTCATGTGAAGTCAGGAACCACAAAGTTTAACACAGGAAAGAATACGGTATGATTGATGTGCCATGAAAACAAATGTTACCTCGGGAATTCTCCCACCACTCTGCAAACATATTCCTTCAGTACTTGCTTCTGTTTTATCTGGTTTTCTAATTGGAGTGTGCGTCTGTGAGTTCTGCCGAGTACCAAGACACCGGACGTCAGGCGGTCAAGGCGGTAAATGGCTGGAAAGATGCAAACATTAATTTGAAACGACCTACAGTGAGATATGGATTTAAGTGCAGTGTCCACTGTAGCCAGCAGTTATAACAGAGAAAGGACCCGTAGCGGCTTACAATGTAGTAAGTTCATTGTGGAAAAGAGCTACCGGTACATAAAGTAGAAACACTTACTTCGCAAATTAAAGAGTTTATGTTCATGGCCAAGGATGAAGATGACAGAGTTGTGACGGTAGCTGCCGCAGGGGTGAACAGGGATGGATGATGGTTTGTTGACAACGACAATATCTTCATCTATTTCAATGATTTCAATGGGTTCATCGGCCACCGGGTTCTCGTGCCTAGAAAAGGGAGAGAAGAGGGGATTAAGATTAGGATAAGATGATGTGAAGATTGGTAACTTAAACTGCCTGGCAATACTCATTGATGCAGAAACCAACAGATGAAATTGACATGTCATGTACCTGTGCATTGTATGGTGGATGAAGTCACCATCCTTGATGATGTAATCTGGCAGTATGGCCTGGTCATTCACCTTCAAATTCCCGGCAGTGATAAACTGTGACTGAAAAAATATTGTTGAAATAACAAGGAAAATGGTCCCAGAGAGATGAAATGTGGTCTTATTTACAAACCAGAGCGACTTTTTGAATGTCAGCTGAGAAACTGAAGAATTGTCTCCCATGAGAACAACCTTGTTACTTACATATTCCTCCCTTGTAAGCTGGAGGAATTCCTCAGAATAGACATCCAGGATGGAGCGACCAACCCACCGTCTTTTAGCATAAGTGCTAAATGTGAAATAATATGGCTTAACCTTCCTTAAACCTGAAAGATAATAACAGTTGCATAATATTTTCCAATAAATTTTCAGATTGTGGTTGAAGGATATCATTTTCGTTTAAAGTAGCACAACTGATCGCCAATTTATTCTTACCATTTTCAAAGAAATACTTGGTCTCATTCAGTGCAACTTCTGAGAAACCTCCACCATATGGCTTCCTATCATGGAAGTATCTGTTGTGGCCAAACTGAAAGAATAATAAGTATAACTTAAGACTTCATTGTGCGTATTACGCACAATTAAAATGCTAGCCTATCCGTAAAGGCTTCTTCGTGCAAGAAGGGCCAAGGCCAGTCATTTCTGTAAGTGTATGTAGGCCTAGGCCTAGTGCATCACAGGACTAAACGAACAGCAAATGTTATCTAGGCCCTATGTATGAATCAGTGCAATATGCACTCATCAAAATGCATGTATAATTATGTACATGATGATGTACACATGGATGTATGTTGCGTGCACGCACCCGTCCACGGCCGCCCCGTCCTCGACCTCGCCTCCTGGCTCGATTTGACATGTCTCCCCAATCGTAATCCCCGCGACCTCGACCTCTGGGCATGCTCTCACTTCTGAATTTCAATCCTGACAGAGAAAAAGGATGCTTCACCGATAAAGAAGCCCTGAATCGTGGGATAAAGACCGAGGAAAAAACAAAGCCAACGGATTTCAGAGAGAGCATGGAACACGACAGAAGTGCCGGCATCAAAGCGCATGCGCAGACCTCGTCTTGTTCCATTGATCGCCTCCAGATGTCGCTTTAGGTATAAGGCGCCTAAGAAAACAAAAGTGATTGGGTTCAATGTAACGCGTATAAGATGTTGTTTATCTGGCAATTTACTATCACGTCATATTATCTTTAAAACTGATATACCTGTAGCAGAAAATGCACATTTTTTAAATATTTTACATCACTTGACTTGGTATTATTTGATTTCTGTGGGAATTGGTTTCCCATAGATGTTGCCTTTCCAAAATGGCCGCGCCCATGATATTTTGTTTGGGCTTCGGGAGTTTTCTGCGTTGGCTGCTGTTTAAAACTTCCTGTGCCGAATGGCTGGCCACGAGACATGAGGTGGTTACACCTCTAACATCATGGAAACGAGGTAAGTCATTGATATCTACGTTTTGTCCTTACTTTTTAACACTGAAACGCCGCCGGTCCGACATGTCACGGCACGCGGAATTGAAGCCGGCTTTTTTATGCAGAGAGAATGCATGCACACTGCTCTGCACACGCTTGCATGCATGCACTGCACTCACTACTGTCACTCATTGCACTGTTACAACTGGTCATGTTGCTTTTCTTTTCTCCATCTTTCCTTTTCTATCTGCATGCACCTATGCCATGGGCACAGTTTATTGTAACGTCAGGTGATCGCGGTTCGCCACTTTTTGACGTCGTCTCCCGCCCGATTTTTGTCACTTATCTTTGACCCACAACAATTACGTATTTAATAAATGAAATCGAAAAAAAACAACACAGCATGTTCGACTTGTGTATCCTTGTTTATCCCACGTGACCTTGAACCCATTGTTGATACAACAACGTCGTGATGCTGTAAACTATCCGGGGGCGACTGTTTCGGCGAGTGCCGGATGCGCTCCGAAGGGGGGTATCGCGGTTCGCCATTTCGTCGGAAATCGATGATTAAAGTGTGCGTATCATTTTCTTCACGGTAAATAAAGATACCTGTTGTTAGCTCTGCTTGTGCTGATGTTTGTTTTAACTTTTCTTCAAAATCCGTTCACAGCAAGTGTGTGAATTTGCCGTCGTAAGATGACATATCTTCCCCGTTCACTGCGCCTTCCGTGAAGACCTCTGTCTCATTGGTCTGTGACGTTACGACATGTGACGACGTCACTGTGACGTTGCGTATTTTGCATAATGAAAACAAGCGTCGATGGGGGTACCGCGGTTCGCCAACAACTTCAAATCCCAAAGTAAACAATGTGCACGTGGATTTTATGAAAATAAATGACGTCAGCCTTGACCTGAATCAACACAGAGGCCGCAGCATCTTAGTCGGGGAATTCTGTCAACCGAAACGCGGTCTTCAGAAGCCATGAAAATGTGTGCCGTTTTTCGGCTGTTTCGTCGTCAGGTTGCCATTTTACTGCATTGAGGTGGACATGCTGCTAAAAATCGGTGAATTGTGAAGGAAATAACGGACGAAATTCGATGAAAGTTGGTGAGCTTGTAGTGTTGACTTACCTCTTTGAAGTGGTCGAAAAATCAGAGTGGTTGGCGTCGATACGTTCTGACAGCGGGTCAACGAAAAAAATTATCAGTTTGCGGTGCGGGTTGTGACGCGACGTCAGAACGTGGCGAACCGCGATTACCTGACGTTAGTACTAATTCCAGTAGTGCCCTGGTATTGTTAGGCCAGGGCCTATGTATACCGCGCCGGTAGGCCCTACGGTATTTTATACGGATCAATAAACTAATTAATTTGTAAATTTTGTTCATTAATGCCAATGGGATTTAATCACTGTTAATAATTAATTTGTTAATTTAATTTGTAATTTGTAAAAATGTGCAGCCACGTATCTGAGTTGAGTAGGCCCTATTTTTAGGCAGTACAGTAGGTGGCAGGCCAGTATAGATAGATAAGCTCATTCGATTGCAGTCTACCATCATTCATAGGCCTAATTCAATGTAGGCCTAGGTTAGGTTGTATTCCAGCCATCCCATAGGCGAGGCCTTGGACGGTCGGCGGCCGAGGCTGCCGCAGGCCTATCACACCAGAGTAGTCTAGGACAATGATTAGTTGATAGCCTCGTAGCCATGCCTAGAATCCTACTCCAGTAGGCCTATACACAACTAACAGTCATTGTTTCCGTAAAGCACTTGTGACATGTAGCTCCTAACTTCATACCCTTTCCTTTTTCAGTTGTAGAAGGTGTTTCCTTGTACAGCAAAGGGGTGTCCCCGTATAGAGGTGATCTCTTCCATGAGGTAAATCAGGAATGGGCTATGGTGAAAACTCAAAGAACAAACATTTGGAATGAACATTCTCACTCACACTTCAGGAATATACATGTACTTATTCGAGCCATCAGGCTCCCATTATTAGTTCATCCCTTACAATGTAAACCGTACCCTTTGTGTGCTGAATCCCTGCAGCAACCAGTTCTCAGTCTGGCCTTGCATACATGCCAACTTCTAGAGCTGGACTGCATTCCCTAATGCCCGTGTCACACTGTCCCGAAGTTGACACCCGATGGTCATACGAATTAATGGAAACTTTTGGAAATCTTACTGATAAGTGCCAGCCTGAAGAAGATCCCGGTTGGGATCGAAAATTTGCAAGATTCTGGAAGTTGACTTCGGGACCATCTTCACGCAAAATTCAAAATTCCATATTCGTGTGGCCATCGGGTGCCTAATTTCGGGACAGTGTGACACGGGCATAAAAGACCAGAAGGATGCCGCCTTACATACATGTATGCTCCAGGATTAGGATATGCTTATGAGAGATGCTTGTTATTTCAGACCCCTGTGATGATGAGATTCTTCAACTTCTTTATCCATGCATTTCCTGGCTATGTAGATCTACTGTTTATTGTAAGTCCATTATTCAGGTTTTAAAATCTTGCCATCATGCAATGGTGCTATTCAACCACTGCAAGTCTTCCTGTCTTTTGAAGTCTTAGTCCGACTGGGATCAGAATCTTGCAACTTCAACCCTTGAATGGGACCTTGAGCATAGCATTGAAATCATAAAAACAGCTCCTCGTATGTAATGAACAGATGTATACTCACCGTTGATCCTGTTTCATCTTTGGATTTTGCAAATGCATCACAATCCTGTTTCAGCTGATGGACATATTGGTTGCCATGGTGCTCCATCAAACAGCACACTGTTATGGCCGTTACTTGGTATGTATGTGCTCACAGATTAGTAGAGCCATTAGCATCAGCAGGAACCACTGCAGGGAATGGGACCCTGTATTTTGCCTGAGACATTGTCTCATCATCAATTTGCCTAACACAATTTTGATTTGAAAAGTATTCTGTTGTTGAAAGTAGGTTCATGTTGCAGCTGAAGAGGCAAGAAAAAGAGGTAAAAACTTATGCTACTGATGTGACACCACTGCTGCTGAAGTCATCAGATCTGTTCTGGATGAAAACCAAGGTAGTGGCACTGTAAGTATGCATGGTGAGCCAGCTGTTTGGGCTAGCCATTCATATGGTACTGGTAATCAACTAGGGTGATTCAGTGAGGACGTGGAGGGTTCAGTTTGTCTTTGTGGACCAAATAGTCTGTCTGTCCTCTCAAACCAATGAATAGTGAAGTGGTTGATTTTGAATATCTCGTGTCGTTATAAAAGTACCCCAATACCTGTGTTTGTTTCAGGTATCTCTTCAATCCATATACAGTCGCTGTCTGTGTGGCCAAGTCGACATCTATTTTCAATAACCTGGCTGTTGCTTTGGTTTTCCTTTTCACATTAAAAGGTGAGCTGGACTCTTTCAGTCTCTGTAAATGATGTCACTATAAAGCTGCAGCATGACCTCAAGATAGAAAAATATGCTGTTCTTGTAAAATTTCCCATACTAAACAGGAAAACAAGCTGGTGTTGATGACGTCAGATCTTTCATTCAATGTTGATGATGATGTATGCTGCAAGATATTTTTTTTTCATGATTGTAGGCAATCGACTTCTTGCTGCCCTGTTCATCGCCATGGCTGGCTACCTGAGCCTCTATCCTCTCATGCTGGTGTTGCCTGTCGCCATGTTCATGCTGCAGGTGAGAGTTCATGCATGTCCTTTAACTGATAGAGTGTCAATGAGTGCTTCATCCTGACCATGTTGTACTCTGTATTCTTGTGTTGATAGGGGGCATCAGTTCTAGACCTCAGCATGATTCTCCTGGACTCCCACACAAAGGTTTCTGATGAGAATTTGACAGTAGGCCTAATATGACAGCACTTTGGGACAAATGCTGAACAGAGTTTGTGCCCTTTTGTTGTCAGTGCAAGGTTGAAAAACTATCCATTCTCCTTGATTTTCAGAGAGACGGCAAGGTTGACCAGTACTTCAGTGCTCCAAGCTTGAATGACATGTCTAAGACTTTCACTGCCGTTGCTGTATTTTTTGGTGGTTTCTTATTCCTATCCTACCAACTAGAGGGCTCGTGGGTATTCCTGAAGTCAACTTATGGATTCATGTAAGTGTTCAAACTAGAATAGAGGTTGAAACGTCATATTTTGTAGCCTCAGTGACACATTTGATATCAGGGAATTTACTTTAACCTTTTTCTGTCTCATTTCAGGCTAACTGTGCCAGATCTGACACCAAATACCGGAGTATTCTGGTATTTTTTCACCGAGATGTTTGAGCATTTTCGGATATTTTTTCTCTGGGTGTTCCAGATTCATGCGTTTGTCTACACGGTGCCCCTCGGAGTGAAACTCAGGTGAAGATTAGTTTAACAACACTCAGATAGTGAAGGGTTAATGTACCTCCTTGCTTTCAGCATCGACTACTTACACGTGAAATTCACATCTTCCAATCCTGAAAATCTTCTTTCTTCTGGTTTGCAGGGATCATCCTGTGTTCATGATGTTTGTCCTAACCACCATTATGAGTATCTTCAAATCATATCCATCTTATGGCGATGCCAGCCTTTACCTAGCCCTGCTGCCGATATGGTCGTATGTGTATCAATGTAAGTAACTGATGAAGGAACGTAAAGGTAAGCTGAGGTAAGAAGCTCAGAAGACTCTACCTAAAGACTGGGCTGATGCAGTTTTGGAAGACCAGTACTTCCAGTGGTAATGGAGTGGGCCAAAAATTCCATGATTGTTTACCCCAGTGAAGACTCAGTCTTGTCTCCCTCTGTCTAGAAAACTTCTCTAACTTGTGTTCTTCTGTTTCAGATATGCGTAATGGTTTGGTTGTGACATGTATGTTTGTGTGCTCTACTGTGTTGGCACCCATCCTATGGCACCTATGGATCTATGCTGGGAGTGCCAATGCCAATTTCTACTTTGCTATAACATTGGTCTACTCAACTGGCCAGGTGATTTCAATGAGTTGTTTATAGATCAGGTTGTCCCAGGTTTTACGGAAGTCCACCCATTTACAGTAGGCCTACATGTTTATTCTCCGGCTAAACATAATTTTTTGTGCATGACGTTTGTATGACTTGTGTTCCTTGGTGAGTGTACTCTCTCCGATGAATACATGTCCAGGTCCAGGAGGCATAGACAGGTGAAGTAGGCCTAAAGATATTTTCTACCATGAAGTACATGTACATGTAAGCCTAATACCCTGTAGACCAGACACGTGATTCTGTGCAGTAGAAATGTGAAGCAGGAATGTAGGAAGTAGGAAGAGATCTTTTCCATGATGAGACACTGTGAAACAGGCCAGAAGAGATTCTCTACCGTCATGACCTGACCCATTGTACCAGTTCTTAGTCTTATCTTATTAACTCTTCCCTTTGACTTCAGGTATTCCTGATCACAGATGTGGTATTTGCATTTCTGAGGCGAGAATTCCATCTCATCAATGGTTACGAACCCAAACTAGAGAACGGCAAGAAGGCAGAACTGACACTCAAGTAGAAGAGATCTTGACCTTCCTTCAGCTCTTAGATACCATAGTAACTTCACCAGCACTGTACACAGCACACAGAGCTTCACAGGAGTCAGGATTTCGTCACCACAGGAGTGCAAGTTGTTACTGGGAACGTGATGTTGGACAAGACAGGTCAAGAGAACAGCTGGTTCTGCAGATATTGAGAGTACCAGAGGAAAGAAATCAGCCAAGAAGACAACCTGTGTTTATAGCCCAGGCTTAATGCAGCAACATCAAGCAGCCTATGGCATGTCACAACGCATTCATGCACAGAGCACAGTGCTTGTGTACCCTGTATACTGTACTTACATGTTCATTGATGTACTCTGTGTTTTCATCAGTCCAAAGAACACTAGATTTTTGCTTTGTCATTGTAGTCTGACCAAGTCGCAACATGTACTTGTTTGTAATAAATTATTTTTACTACTAGTACCTGAACTCAACTTCTTTATTGATTATTGACAAAAATTTTGATTGTTCATGATCCTTTATTCCTCCTAAAAATTTTTATCAACATTTATGTATATATCAGACAGGTCGTACAAGATGTACATATATAAATACAGGAGTATTCTTTATATAGTTTATACATTTGGAGCCAATATAGAATTCTATAAACTGCACATGTTCAATACTACATGTACAGTCTTGTTCGTATTAATATCAACACTGAATATCTCAAATATCTCATAAACCACCAAACCAATTTAAATGCGGTTTTCTGCATAAGGCCAGAAATTATGTTGACCACAACTGTGCATCAATGTTTTTGCACAAGATTCACTTCTTCATTGCGTAATCTGTCATTGAAAAAAGGTCCGAAAAAAAACTTTTTTGTTTCTGAATTTTTCACCAAACTTCCTTGGCTAGAATGAAGTTATGCCAAAATAAAGGTGATTTAGCAAGTTACTGTCAAAATACGTCGTTTAGTTTTTGAGAAATTGACGTTTTTGTAAAGCTATATCAGCACCACTTGTGTTCCACTACCAACAACTTATGAGACGGCCCCTACATAATAATGCAAACCATACACCATGCATGGGTCACTGTATAGGCAGAGATAAATGTTGTGACCTGTACTGGTTATTCATGGCATTGTTGTATTGTATAAAGTAACAGGCACTGAGAAAGAACTTAGTAGCCTTTGTCATCTTTGTTTGAAGTTAACCAGTGCATGAATTGGTCACTAAAGCCTCCACACACTTGAAAAGTTATTATGTAACACTTTTTGCCACATAGGACTCAGCGCTGTTCTATAGATCTAATGGATTTTGTATGCACTGACTGCCTACACAAGGGACATGAAGTATGGTTTGCATTATTATGTAGGGACCGTCTCATAAGTTGTTGGCAGTGGAAGATAAGTGGTGTTGACATAGCTTTACAAAAACGTCAATTTTTCAAAAACTAAATGGCCGATTTTGACAGTAACTTGCTAAATCACCTTTATTTTGGCATAACTTCATTCTAGCAAAGGAATTTTGGTGAAAAATCCAGAAACAAAAAAGTTTTTTTTGGGACCTTTTTTTAACGACAGATTACGCAATGAAGAAGTGAATCTTGTGCAAAAACATTGATGCCCAGTTGTAGTCAACAAGATTTCTGACTATATGCAGAAAACCGCATTTAAATTGGTTTGATGGTTTATGAGATATTTGAGATAATTGGTGTTGATATTAATACGAACAAGACTGTACATGTATGTCACATTACCAAGGAGCATTCTGCACGTACAGGACTACATGGTACATGTATGTCATGTACAGTGCTTCAAATAAATCCTTTGTATATGATTCACATGCATGACTATATATATATATATTTGAAGTATATTTCCTGATTTGTTAACATTTACATGTACATGTATCAATATGAGTTTGGACCTTCCACGGTCGTTTATAAAAACAACTATCCTATTTATAGAACGAAGAGTGACTAGATCAGAGTTAAGAAGTTGTGGTGCAATGCAGAACAACAAATGCTGAATCCCTGCTGTAATCCCTGCTTATCTCGAGCTCCACAGTCTACTGTCAAAATGATCACACAGATAAAGTAAGAAAAGAGGTAGGTTGCGGTTGCCACATCACATTGGTTGCTGCCCAGATGAAGGTGGATCTCCAATGACTTCTTCATAGCTCGGAAGCTGAAATACAGTCGAAAAGAAAAAAGTTGGGCTTTGCCTCGGGCCCAGACTACTTCAAGCAAATGCTATGTTCACATTTTCAGTCATATTTTAAACATGTAGTCATCCAGATTGTTACATACCATTGGATCTTTCGCTTTATACTGTTCCTCGTCACCTACTACGTCAAAATAAGAAGGTGGAGGTGCAGCAAACCCATCAGCCGGAGGTGCACTGGGAGGTGGGGCACTTGGTATGGAAGCACCTGCTGCACCTGTTGTATTACTGGTTGGTGTAGGGGCCATCGCTAGATACTCGCCCTGGAAATAAAGAGGGATGCTTAACAATATTCTGATAAACTCGTTTGCCTAAACTGTGAAATAGAGGTTGCAACCTTGAGTTCCTATAACGACTAATATTGTAGTTGAAACTTACCTGTGATTGTCCAGGAGGGCGTGGGGAATAACTAGGGTATGGGGTATCATAAGCACCACGGACTTGGACCGATGGAGGTACCCGGGTCGGTGTAGCCCCTGTCATTAATAGTCTGCATGCACCACCCACTAATGGTCTGCCTGAACCACGCGTCTGACGACCCTGTTGGATATCGGTGGTCGTTGCATCGCCATCTAGGGTAAGGAATGTGAACAAACATTGATTGCAATTATTATCAAAAGTTCGTTTTACAACTATGAATCTCTTATCCTCCCATCTACAACACAGGGCTGGCGCAATGGAAATACTGGTGCCTGATTGGAATCCCTTTTTCATGTGGTAGAGAGAGGAACTCTCTCCAGCAGTGTAGGTTCTCCGGGCACTCCGGTTTCCTCCTACCATACATTTAACTTGCCCAATGTTGTCCATGCTATACATGTATATGGTGCTCAGCTTGTTTCAATATACAAGTTCCTCTTCTGTGACAAGAGCAACTGAGTCAGTCCACGACATGTCTGTGTAACCAGTGACCACTGCTCATCAAGAAATCTCGTTCAACTCACTATTATCACTGCTCTTTCCATATATATAGATAAAACACAAGAGCATGAATAACAATGCGCCTCCAACAATCAATCCAATGTGCCAATTTTCTGAAAGGATGAAAAAGAAACACAACTGAAATATTGGTTAGGGCCATGACTGGAATGCAGTCGCAGACTACTAGTATATGTATTACGTAGTGTTGCTCAGGAGGCCAGCATTCGAACTACCGGTATTTGGATAAGCATCAGGCAGCAGGTGAACATCGAACTTCCTCATGAAATTGACATTTTCTGCAGCCTGAATAAACTGATGTCACATTGACCTTTAAAAAACCCTGTTTTTGTAATGTAATGGAGGTTGATCCATACCGAGGCCAGGCCCGTCACTATCCGTTCCCGCAGACCTGCAATTAAGCTCGTCTGAACCATCGCTGCAGTCTTTTATAGAATTACATTTTCTATCACTACTGATGCACTTCCCATCTGAGCGGCACCGAAACCCGAAGCAATCATCTGCAAAAACAAAAAATACCGTGGAATTCACACTTATTAAGACCCCTCGGCTCTGGGTGTAAGTTGATTTATGTGTTCATCTGAGAATCTGAAAAAATCACATTTAATTTGAAGGTGCTACAGTGGTAACATCAAGTAACTTTTTCAACACAGTTTACGCTATTTTGACCTAGAAACAGGGTACTTATACGGGGTGCACGAACTCTACCTGAACCTACTTCCTCTTTACTTACCACAGTAGTTTTTGTTTTTTGCGCATTTGCGCTTTCTAAAACATCTGTACGAGTTGGTACCAGTGCAAACTGGAGCTGAAATACAAGGCAAGGAAAACGGATAACTCACAGCCAAGAGTTATCGACACAGTCTATAAAATGAACTTACAACAAAAATGTACAAAAGCTTCACTTTCCAATCCATTCATGCGCCATTCGGTGACAGCTTGATACAGTGAGCTGACAACAAATCCATGTACATGTAGCTTACATGTGCACACCCACACATCCTCGTTACCAAGTACTACATGGTTCCTGCAGCTTTTTGGTGAGCAAAATTAAGGCCTTTTTAAGGCTTTTTAAGGCCAGTCAAGGAAAAATTTAAGGCCAAGTTGTCAGGAGTTTTCATGTAGGTTGTGCAACTTGCAGTAAATATTAACTGAGGAGAATGTTGTAAAGAACACATAAAGGTGAGCGCTCAGAGCGGGATCCTGACTTTCACGACCAGGCAGTTTTCAACTGATATAAATTTAAAAGTCGTTAGGAAGGGGAAACGGTTTAATGAAAATTCAAATCTGAAGCTACATCAAATTATTTTAAGGCCTTTTTAAGGCCACTGAGCGAAAAAAATCTATATTTAAGGCTTTTTAAGGCCTTAATTCTGAAAAACAAAAATTCCTGACTTTTAATGCTTTTTAAGGATCCGCGGGAGCCCTGTACTATATTTAGAAAGTCTTTTTCTTGGCTGTGAATGGTCAGTTAACACAAAACTGGGTTAAACCGCCATCACGAGGCTAGTTACGTATGCATATTACAATACTTACGACATGATCAAAATTGAGGAAAACAAAGTCCCGGGTATCCGCTACATGTCACAGTGTACTTTCACACAACATAAGAACCCACAAGGGCGTGCTGCAAATAAAGTACAAATAGATTGCTGACAACAACTGCAATACTTACGACATCGTACTAATAGAAAGAGATTAAAACAAAGGCCTGGGTATCCTGCACATTTCCTAGAATACACAGAGGCTAAACCTTGTTTGTATCCACATGGACGTGCTGCAAATATTAAAAGTACAATTAAATCACAGACATAGATTCCATCCTTGGGCAATGGATTTGATTGAAATCAAGGTCTGAAGTGACAATCACCCAGAGTCTAAAAAACATTGAATATCACCACACTTTTTTCTCCACGAACTGGAGTGCGTAATGGCTGGGTGATGACTTCGTTCAACTCAAAAATGCCTTCATCACAGACACTGAGTCAGCTGAAAAGTAAGTAGAACGCAGAAAAAGTCGAGAGAATACAGCTTACACCAATGGTTGATACATCAGACAGGAAATACACTCTTCTATACTTACGGCAGTACATGTCTTCACGTTCACACCACTTGGTATCAGGGCAATAGTACTTATTCCCATAGACAAAACAAGACGTACCAGGAGGCGGCTTTGGAGCTGGAAGATTGAATAGTGACAGCTGCATTCTACAATTAACTTCAGCTGATCTGTCGCTATGAATACAGAGTCTGACCACACGCTTGACAGGGATTCTTCCCAATAATCAACTGATCTACGACAGGATCATGTCTTGGAAGTTTTCACGACTTGACCCATGTAACAGAATGGTCTACTTACATTGGCAAAAGATGGATGATGAAGAACAAGTTCCATCGATACATTGGTAGCTAAGCCGTTTATTCTTCACGCATTCATTCTTCATCTTGTTTACAACCTGAAGGAAGAATGATGATGGTGATATGATATTATGATATGCTTGATAATATGCTGGTGCTGGCTGAAAGTTTTCTTTAGTTTTGACCAGTTTGTCTCTGATGTACACTAACGAACGTCAGGTGATCGTGGTTCGCCCCCTTCTGACATCACGTCACAACCCGCACCGCAAACTGAAACTGATAATTTTTTTCGTTGACCACCTGTCCAAACAATAGCGATGCCAACCATCCTACGACGAAACAGCCGAAAAATGGCACACATTTTCATGCCCCTGAAGACCGTGTTTCTGTTGACACAATTCCTCGAATGATTCAGTTTGGACTCTCCTCCTCTCACTCAGCTCATGCCTGTCATCATGGCATGCTGCTAAAAACCCAACCTTCGAGGCAAACTCGATGATAAAACAACCCTTTTTTCAGCTTCCCTTCCGTAGTACATCGTCATAGGGCCAAGGCTACCCTTGGAGGAATTCTCCAAGGCCTAGGTAGGCCCTACCCAACCATGTAACCCACATTAGCAGCATGATCATGATGATAGCGCCTAATAATGGATGGATTACATCATGTAGGCCTACAATACATGGCAGCTCTGATTAGGCCTACATCATCATGATCATGTACACCTCATCAGCCATGTCAGCTCATGTATGGAATAGTGATAATTATTGCGATTTGGTCATTCCTCGAATTCGACCGATTTCGTTATCACGAGAGGCTGGGATCATGGGATGCAGCGCTTTGTTTGATGACGTCATCACAGTTCTTTTTGGCGCTCGTTTCATGAGCACAGGTTTCGCGTCCCGGTTCTAGCGAGTACGGTGGCCCATAATAGAGCTCATTGATGAAAAATATTTACATTTGCAATTTTTTTTCAATTCGATAATTTTTTCTTGGGGGTTTGTAAAATTTTTGGAAGTTCCCACCGCGGTGAGAATATTACCACCGCGGTGAGAATATTTCCACCGTTTCCACCGCGGTGAAAATTAATTTTCACCGCGGTGGTAATTATTAATTATCACCGCGGTGGAAAATAATTTTCACCGCGGTGAAAATTAATTTTCACCCCGGTGGAAATTATTTTTCACCGCGGTGATAATTAATAATTACCACCGCGGTG